>KN042422.1:1034401-1148947 GCA_000739165.1 Podila verticillata NRRL 6337
GTGTGTGTGTGTGTGTGTGTGTGTGTGTGTGTGTGTGTGTCCACCGTCAGTTAGACTGCCACCAAATGTGGGATGTGTGAATTTGAGTGAGTAGAACGAAGGGAATGAATGCGAATGTTGGGTGGGGGGAAGGAGAGAAAGAACGCAAACAAACACAAAAGAGAGAGAGCGGATGGCCAAGAAGTGTGACATTTGTATCTGTGTTCTATGCGTAGGTGTATGTTTGCTGCCCATTTGTCCAGTGTGTCCAGTGTGTCCAGTGCGTCCCTCTATGTCCAGGTAGCCCCTCACGGTGCTTGTATTTGGTGCATCTCCACCAAAACACCAACCACAGCACACAGTTTCGCTGGCACGTTACACTTTGGTAATGATGAGAAATATGTTGTTTGTGTCCATCTGGTCTCGTTTCCTTTTTTGCGCAAAACACCGAGAAGAGAATGAAAGGCGAGCCACTTGGACCAACCGGGCCTGCGCTCGGTTTGAAATGCAGAACAGGAGAATAAATAAAAAAAAAAGTTTGTGCCTGACTGAGTAATCGGATGCGGATTGATAATCACCCAACACAAAGAGAGAGATAGGCACCAGAAGCGGCATTAAAAGTTCCCGAGGGGAGGGAGAGATCGAAACAGCTGTGTGTGTGGATTGTGTATTGTGCGTGGACTGTGTGAAGTATATTCTTCTATATATCGTCGGGGTCAATTGTCTGCCGTGGGATTATGATTTCATTTCTCATCGCCCATAATTACCGCCGCAGCAGTTGGCCGATCGCGGGTGACTGTGGTCATGCTTAATGGCGATGGGGTGGCACAGTAACTTTCCAGAGATACCCCTCTAGGCAATTCCATTGTAAGGTGACAAAAAGCCCAACTATACCAGGTATGTTTGCGCCAGTGGGGGAGGGCTGGTTTTTGGTTGAACAACAAAGAACAAGGTGGGCACAAGAAAAACAAAATAAAGACAAACCAACAAACCGGTTTTATGAAACAACAAACGTTTGTGCCTTACCGTTGACTGAAACGCAACAGAAAAAAGATGAAAAGAAAATAAAGAAGGATGGAGAACAAAAAAAAACCAAAAGGAAAAGAAGAAAAGAAAGAAAGGGAGAGGTTGATGAGAATATATGTATATATATATATAAATAAGTAGTATGACTGGCCACCAAAAAAGTATTCAGCAAAACTGCGCAAGCTCATGTCATAGGTCAATATGGGGGAGCACTCCTTTCTTTGTTTGTTTCTTTCCTTGGATACTTTTACCCCATTGTCACTCCAGGCTAAGCCTTGAACAAACATGTCAATTGGTGCGTAATATGAGCAAGATAGACCAAAAAACAACAAACAAGTATTACGACACCTCGTCTTTGTCGTGTTAATAACACGCACACATGATGCCCAAGGAAAAATAAAACAAAATAAAAAAAAAAGGTTCCTCAACACTTCCTTAATCGGCACACAATGACTCTTGTTACGCGGCCCGATCGACTTTTGTACTATTTCCTGCTTTTTCGTTTCTTTTGGTAGACGTATCAAAAGTACCAAGGAATACGTGGATAGGGATCACACCAACCAATTCACCAATCGCCTATTTTCCAGGGGGCATGGGTCATTGGGAACGCCATTAATAGTAGGGTAAGGTTGTGGGTCCACAGAGCATGTTGTTTATGTCGTTGCATTGCCAACTGCAAAACTCTTTCTGTTGTTTGTGCCTTGATGGATGTGCCACAACGACGGTACTCTAAACCCATTAAGATTTCTTGGTGCATGCCAGATGCACTATCACCCTGAGATACTCCCCACCTCGCACACAGGCAACTGCGCTTTTGATGCCTTTGCCTGACGATGGTCGTTATCTCTCCTAAAACTCCTTACTGTAAGTTCCACATCCACAAATGTGGCTAAATAGGAAAACGGGATTGACATATTTGGAGGCCATCGTTAGCTGTTTGATTTTGGTCGGTCCACGCTCAGGGCAACCCGGGACAAGCGGCATCATTGCGCAGAGATGAGCACAATATTGCCGATGACATCCTGTCAACAACATTTTTTTTTTAATCGGCTAGAAAACACCGCGTTGGTTCTGGTAGCTTCGTACGCATGGTTAGAAAAGCTTTTGCCTCAAATATTTACCGTGCCATGTCGCGACAAAAAAAATTGCCATTTTTGCGTCGGCTTAAGGTTCTGCCAACTTCATTACCCCCAAAAAGACCACCGACAGCCTAGACCAGAGCCGGGCTGTTGTATCCAAAATAAATGAAAGCATGCATCCAAGAAACAACCAAAGACACCCACGTCTACTCCTCGGAACAAATGCCGTCCCAACATCCACAATACGCACAGCGTTCCACACAATTTGACAGGAACCTGTAAGCTTTATGTTGAGGGTGTTCAACTAAAGGTATGTCAACTGCAAAAAATAGCGGACAAATCACTAGTCTTGTTTGATATTCGCGTAATTCCCTACCCGAGTGAAAAAAAAAAAGATGATTGAGAGCAGGGGAAAAAAAAGAGAAAAAAAAGACTTGAAGACCATGCAAGCGCGATGGAGAGGATCTTTATACACGCATCTCAACGAAATATCTGATTATTGCACTATGATAATTGATTTGAGGCAGAGAAATGAAGGAGCGCCCTTATTTGTATGCGATGAGATAGGAAATCGGCATGTCTACTATTCGCTAGTGAAAGTGTGTCGATCTTGGAAGTAGACGAAGCGTCGTCAAACTCATGGATCTATTTGCTGTGGTTTCGAGAGCATTGTGATGCAAAGGAGAGGCACCATAGCACTGCTGTCGACTTCTGTGTCGCATTGAGCTCCTCCTCGCTGTCCTTGCTTCCAAAAGTGTTCCAAAAAGCCAATGGCGCGTCCTTAGTCGGTAAAAGCAAACCGAGAAGGACTAAGGGCAAAAGAGCGAGATGGTGCGATAGAACCAGGGCTAAGATCGACCACGTGTTCCTTTTTCACATATGCAAGTGAAATTAGCCATGGAAGTAACATGCCACCTACGACAAGGCGAACGACAGGTTCACATGCGTCGATTGCCTATGGGCACTGCAAATGCTCGCAGTATGCTCTTGTGATCCTAGGGTGAACCGTTCGATCGCGCTGTCTGCTGTTTTCTTAAGAGCCTGAAAACGTGTCACCCTCGAGCGCCACACAGACGAACAAAATGCAAAATTGTTTGCTAGGTGAAATGAGCGAATAGAAGGATCCATGCTCCACCTTGGATAAGGTGGATACGGCAGATGGGGAGGGTGGAGAGGATGGATTGGATGAATGGATGGACCGTATGCCACTCGCGGTGCAACGTGCACTCAAAGACATGTCTGATTTGCGATTGGGGTTGTGCTCAAAAAGAAGGAACCTTGTTTGGGGCGAGAACAAAACCTTAATGCCCAAATCTTCTTTTGTGAATTGTCCATCCATCACTTTTTTTGCTTTTTCTTCTTTCATTTTCTCATTCCTCACCTCACCCCCACCCCACGTCACCTTACCCCCCCATCACCTCATCACAATGTCAGAGCAAGAACAAAAAAGTACGCTGCGGAACAGGAGGACAACTGTCGAGGATGCCGCGGACGACTCGGATACAGCCACTACAACAGCCACAGTATCATCATCAAAGGCCAAGACCAAGGAAGCCAAGACCAAGGAGACCAAGGCTTCAACAACAACAGCAAACAAGAAGGGGTCATCATCAACAACAAACACTGGCGTTGAGCCACAAAAGACATCTCAGCTGCGCAATCTACTGTTGTCTTTGGTGATCGCGTCCTTGGGTGTGGTACTCATGTCCGCCTACAACAAGTTTGTGATGCCAACTCGCGAGATCACTATCGAGCAAAGCATTGGACTTCAAGGCAACTGTTTCCAGATCGCCAGTAAGACTCATAATCATAAACCGGATGTGTTCAACAGCGAGACGATATTCATGTTTATTGTTTATAGACATCCCTGGACCTGCCGCCATCGAGATTGATGATCGAGACGAGCTGGCATTTGTATCATCGGACGATCGCTCCTGGAAGCAGTCTAGCCGATTCTTCCACAGACCCAGCTCCAAAACCGAACAAAATGGTGGCATTTATACACTTCCTTTGTCTGTAAGCTACCAAGTTCTTGAGATGCGAATTGGTCAGGCGTGAGAAAAAAAAATAACCGTTGTTTCATTTCCTGGCAAAATTAGCAAAAGCATGGGTCGCCCAAGGAGTGCAAGCTCAAGGGCTACGCCTACGACGATTTCCACCCTGCAGGCATGTCTCTCTTCCAGTTCCAGGACGATACAAAGGCATGGATCAATCGCTTGTTCGTCATCAACCATTCGCACAAGGGCGATGTTGTCGAGCTGTTTGACTACTCGCCCGAGTCCAACAGCCTCACCTTTGTCAAGCGGATCGAGAGCAGCTTGTTTGTCACCCCCAAAGACATTGTGGCCGTGGATCAGGACCGATTCTACCTGACCAACCAGCATGTATGGAACACTTATTTCATTATTATTATTCATCTTTGGATGCATGAGACAACAGTAGCTTATATGGCAACGGCTAATGTGCTATTTGTGCTTTCAACCAAACAGGGTATGGCTATTAAATACGGACGCGTTGTGGAGGACCTTGCCGGACTTGCTCTTGGATCGGTCGTCTACTACAATGGCAAAGAATCCTTCAAAGTGCTCGAGTCTCTTGCCAACCCCTATGGTAATTATTTGTGTTTCGTTCATTCCTCTTTCATGACCCTGTTTTTTTCTTCTTGCCTTTTTTTTAAATGACCAATCCCCTTTATTTTTCCACGCTACAACGCTATTCAGGTATTGCCATCTCTCCTGACGCCTCTCAGCTGTATATCTCTGCATTCTCGGACAGATCGGTCCATGTGTACAACATGACCGAGGATGTTGAGGGCGAGCTTGTGCACGATGTCGATATCTGGGTGGGCAACCATGTCGACAACCTGTCGGTGGACAAGCACTCGGGCGATCTGTATGTTGCCAGCCATCCCTCGTACTCGACCTACCTTCGCCACCATCTGGGCTATGAGCCACAGTCGCCCTCGCATGTGGTCAAGATCGAGAAGCTGTCGCCCGAGAACTACATCGACCAAAAGAGCACGCAGCCCGACTTTTACTTTTTCCCCACTCCTGAGCTGCCTCCACTCAAGTGGGAGGTTAAGGATCTGTTCTACAGTAATGGCGAGGATATTTCTGGTACGTTTATGCATATTATGTTGCTGTCCTCACGTGTTTATTGCAAGCTCTTGGCTGTTCTCCAACCCTAACGAACGAACGAACGAACCATGTTTGCCTCATACTTTTTTTTTTTGACTTTTTCTCAAAATGCAGCCACGACGGTTGCAGCCTATTGGAGCGGTGACCTCATTCTTGGCTCGAGCACGAGCCACCATCTCCTTCGATGCTCACTGCGCATGGATCAATAGAAAAAGCCTTCAGTCTTGTTCATTTTGTACCTTCGAACCCCATATTGTCCATAGTGTCAATTGCTACATGGCAACCAAAAGTAAAGAGTAACAAGTAAAAATAAAGACTCAAAAACGTGCATCCTGCATAGAACGAAAGGAGGGTACAACCCCTACAACCTACAAAAAAAAAGTATGTCCGTCTAGTCATCCTGTGCTGCTTGCCATGGGTTCGTGTGTGTGTGTGTGTGTGTGTGTGTGTGTGTGCGCGCATAATCAAACTTCACGGTGTGAACGTGTGACCCCTCTCGGACAAACTGAGAAACCAAACTGCAAAGAGTCCATCTCGATGAGCTGGATTGACGTTTGAATGGAGATCAGTTTGCCTGGACAAGCTAACCCCTGTTTTTTTGGTTCGCTCTCTTTCTTCCTGATGATCAACGCATGCTTGTGCCAGGAGGATAAAAAGGGCGCTCAAACATTGGCCATCCCCGCCTCACCTGGTTCTTGTGTGCACATCGCTTCCTTGCCTCAAGGCCAGGACTCTCCCTCGACACGAGCAGAGCTCGAACACGAGCACGATCCATCCATGTCTCCAATCCAATCCAGACCCTTCTTCAGCCCAGCCCTCCATCTCTCTTTCTCTCTCTTTCTCTCTCTCTCTCTCTCTCTCTCTCTCTCTCTCTCTCTCTCCGAACATACACATTCAGACACCTAAAAAAAAAAAAAAAAAGGTATTTTGGTCCTTCTTCCTCACTCGAGACACACCACACTCCCACTCGCACCACTCACAGACAAAACAGTCCCCCTTCGCTCTTGTCTTGTCTCTTTGCCCTTGCCCTTGTCTCTTTGTCTTTTCTTTGTTCATTCATTCATTCTTTTGTTTGTCCATCCCTCTCCTTCTCTTTAATCTCAATCTCAAAAGTTGTACATTACTTGGTTTATCACTCACTCTCATATCTTGTTTATTTCATTTTTGCCATATTACTGTCCTCTATTCATATCCTCTATCCCGCATCGCGCCTGCACCTCTCTTTTTGCCTTTTACTCTGCAAACTATCGAACTTGCCTCTCTCTTTCTTTCAATCAATCAATCCACCCACCCACTCGCGCCTCCTTCCTCACCAAATCAGTAAATCAAAACAACACAAAACATCCACTCTTCTAATACATTGAACTCAACAAGAAGAAAGCATCAGTGTATTTCATCCACAGCCATAGACGCAGGTAATTAGAGAGCCACCGCTCACCCTCTCGCTCTCCATTACTAACCACCACAACGCCCACTCTCCAGTCCCAAGCTTGTTCCTTGCCTTTGTTCCTTCGTCCTTGTCCTGTCCTTGTCCTGCGTGCACTTGCCTTCACACCCCAATCCTGTGTATGCCCCCCTTTCTTATATTTATACATATCATTTCTCACATATTATCCATATTGCTTTGCTTTTGTCGTTTCTTAGAAAATGGTCCTGTCGGACAATAGCCCCAGTGGGCCGTCGTCCTCGTCTCCACCACAGGAACAACAACATCAACAACATCCATCAATAGCGAGCACCTCACCCTCCACTCCCGCCTCCACTTCCTCACCCTCCACTGCCATCCCACTTGCACCAGATGCCCTGTCATCCTCTATACCTTCACTCCACTCTCGTCGGCGCAGGGCCACACTCCAAGGCGAGCGACCCTCCATTGTCACCTCGCCTACTAATGCATCGTCCTCACCCAACCCAAACAAAAACACCCTCATCGATCAGCCAGAGCCAACTCCCATTGCAGCAGCAGCAAGTGCTATGGAGCTCGCTGTCAAGGACTCGGAACCCAGTGATATTACTGGAGCAAACATTCCCAACGAGCCAGAAGATAAAACCTTGGGCGAGGAACAACCACCATCACAAAGCTTTTTTGGATCGCTTGTAAACCGGATCAGGGGACGTCGTGGCGTCGTCTCCAAAGGCTCCAGTCGTGTCATCCCCATCTCATCGTCACGTACAACGCCGCTGATCCAGCCCGAAACCGGAAAGCCATACGTCTCCAACGCCGTGACCACAGCCCGCTACAACATGTGGGATTTCTTGCCCAAGCAGCTTTACGCCCAATTCTCAAAGATTGCCAACGTCTACTTTTTATTCGTCGCCTCGCTGCAGATGGTCCCCAGTTGGTCGCCCACAGGCCAGTACACAACCCTTGTGCCCCTATTGGTGTTCCTGTCGATCGCAATTGCACACGAAGGCTACGACGACTATCGCCGCCACCGTCAGGACAATGTCGAGAATAACCAGCCCACCAACGTGTTTCGTAGCTACCGCAATGCAACCAACTCGGTTCTTCCTTCTGCGGAACAACGATCTCCGCCACCACCTTCCCGCTCGCACAGTATTCGCAGGGACCCTTCGAGCGAATTATCAATCACAATCCCCCTGACCCCTGCAGGACAAGCGCCTTCGTCTACTTTGGCTGTCTTTCAAAAGATCAAGTGGAAGGACCTTGCTGTGGGCGACATTGTGCGAGTAGACCAGAATGACTGGGTCCCTGCGGACCTTGTTCTCCTCCATTCTTCCGGCGCCGAGGGAGGTTGCTATGTCGAAACTGCTGCCCTGGATGGCGAGACCAATCTCAAGCAGCGCCAGGCACTCAAGGTCACCAATGACACCATCCGAACCCCTGAAGACATTGCTGCATTTACTGGTATGTCTTTGTGTGCTTGTTTTATTCTTCCGTGACTAATCCCTTTTGGTGCGCAATGCGTGTGGTGCGCAATGCGTGTGGTGAACATGGCGCATGGTGAATCTATCTGTCGATGCCAATTGGAGGTGGTTGGTGCTCTCGCCTTATTTCTCACTCGACCAGTTTCCCCCTCGCCCCCCTCCCTTCCTGCCCTCTTTCCTCCTTTGTCCTTCCCCTACAGACGCGCACTTCAGCACATATCCCTCCCTTTTCACCCGGACCTTGACCCATTCCTTTCTTTCTTCCAAAGTTTATCAAATATGGCCAATATGGCCAATATGGACAGCGAATGATCGGGAGGGTATTACAAGAGAGTATATGAGATATGGGAAAAAGAGAGGGCGTATTTTATAGAGGACCCAAAAACTGATGTCATGGAATATCGTTTGCGCAAATATAATTACCCGGAGACGGAGATGGGAAGAATCTCATCAAGATGAACGAACAGCAATAACAGCCAACAAGCGAAGTAAACACGCCAAGCAAGCACGCAGGCATCCGAAGAATATCTCGACTAACCAAACCATATCAACTGTCGCTCTCTCTTACACAAAATAGGCTCGGCGTACACAGAACATCCCAACCAGGATTTGTACAACTTTGAAGGTTACATGGAATTGGGCAGAGGCAAGAACCTCCCCCGACACCCACTCAGCATCAACCAGATCTTGCTTCGCGGCACCATTCTGCGCAATACCCCTTACATCTATGGCCTCGTCGTATTTTCAGGAGAGGACACAAAGATTCGCCAGAACGGCTCCAAGAACGTGCGCACAAAGGCTCCCAGCATGCAGCGTCTCATCAACAAGGTCATTATCGTCATTTTCTCCATCGTCATCTTGCTCTCAGCCCTGTGCACAGTCCTCAGTGCAGTCTGGAACATGAGGAACGACAAACCTTTTCACTCGGCATGGTACCTGTCTGCAAAAGGCGTCATCAGGAGCGACACTGCATCCGTTCTGTTTGGATACATTGTGCTCTTCAACACCATGATCCCCATCTCTCTGTACGTCACTATGGAGTTGGTCAAGCTGCTTCAAGCCTACTTTATTCACCACGACCTTGAGATGTACGATCCAATTTCCGACACTCCAGCCGAAGCAAGGACCACCGTCATCAACGAGGAGCTTGGCCAGGTCAGCTACCTCTTCTCGGACAAGACGGGAACCCTCACTGAGAACATCATGGTCTTCCGCAAGTTTTGTGTAGCGGGACACTCCTTCAACCACAATTTGGATCCAGAGTCAATCAAGGCGGCCAACTTGGAGCAAGAGGATGTATCTGGAGAAGGCCGAACCGATGACACCCAGGATCACAGGCGGCACAAATACAAGAGCAAAGCGGGAAAGGTTGTTGGCAAGTTGAGACGGTCGTCCCACCGAAAGTACCGACAGAGCTCTGCGACAGGATATCAAAGCCTGAACGGAAGCGACGCCATGCCCGAGATGGAAATTTCGACAGAATACCCTGAAAGTGTCTATGCTGGTCCAGAAGGACCTGACAAGCCCTCTTATGCCGAAACGATCGTTCCCTGCACACCGACCTCACAACTGATCCCATTCCTACAGTCTGGAGCACGCCATCCCATGACAGACAGGATCCGCTTTTTCCTCCTCGCAATGGCCCTGTGCCACGATGCTGTTCCCGAGCTGATGGACGAGGAGGACCCCATGAGCTTCAAGTACCAGGCGGCAAGTCCTGATGAGAATGCGCTCGTGGGAGGAGCCAAGGAGCTTGGATATGTGTTCGTGGAGCGTAGCCGAGGCGGCGTCCGGGTCCGATCCCTCCCCACCACAGCTAGCGAGTCGCCCACGGAAGAGTACTATGAAATCCTCAACATTATCGAGTTCTCGAGTAAGCGAAAGCGAATGTCGGTCGTCTATCGTATGCCTGATGGTCGCATCTGCTTGTTCACGAAGGGAGCCGATTCGATCATCCTTGAGCGAGTACGCGATCCCCAGACTGGATTCGACCTTCAGAACATGGACACACCTATGCCGTTTACTCCAGTTTCTCCCCGCTTTGAAGACTTTGAAAGCAGTGACCCGCTGGAAAGCCTCCAATACTCCAAGAGTGCCGCTTTGCGTCATGGTCGCTCCTCTAGCTCGGCCGCAGGTGTTGGTGCCGGTGTAGGAAGTGGACGCCGCAACCTCTCGCGCAAAGACAATCCGGACCGCCAAGACGACTCTGGCCTTCTTTCTTCTCCACTCCCGACAAAGAGCGCCAACGAGATCTCGGAGCAGGACGAGATGGGCGCCTACTTTTTCGGCCAGACACCCGGCTTGACGCAATCGGAAATGTGGGAGTACCAGCAAACGATGGATCACATCCAAGAGTACGCCACCACAGGTTTAAGAACCCTTCTCTACGGTCACCGCTTCTTGTCTCAGGAAGAATACAGCCTTTGGTCGAAACAGTACGCGGATGCTCAGAGTGCCATTGAGGGGAGACAGGAGAAATTGGAACAGGTGGCTGAGCTTCTGGAACAAAATCTTGACATGACAGGAGCGACCGCTATTGAGGACAAGCTTCAGGTTGGTGTACCAGAGACGATTGACAAACTGCGTCGTGCCGGTATTCGCCTGTGGATGCTGACGGGAGACAAGCGCGAGACGGCCATCAACATTGGCTACTCCTGCAGATTGATCAAGGACTATTCCAGCACCATCATCCTTGACGTCCCAACCCAGGCACAAGCTCACAGGGCGATTAACAAAGCGATGAAGGATGTCAACAAGGGAAAGTCACGCCATGTGGTGGTTGTGATTGATGGTGCCACACTGGGAATCTTGGAGCAGTCGGCCGAGTTGATGGAGCTGTTTGTGGAGCTGGGTATTCGTGCCGACAGTGTCATTTGTTGTCGTGTTAGCCCTGCTCAAAAGGCACTGGTCGTCAAGACTGTCCGCGCCAAGATTGTACACACAGTGACGTTGGCCATCGGTGATGGTGCAAACGATATTGCTATGATTCAGGAAGCTAACGTTGGTATCGGTATCACTGGCAAAGAAGGTCTGCAAGCTGCTCGCTCAAGTGATTACTCTATCGCTCAATTCCGGTTCCTGGAGCGTCTTCTGTTTGTCCACGGTCGCTGGTCTTATGTTCGTGTCTCCAAGTTTGTGCTGGGCACGTTCTACAAGTGTGCCACTTTTTACTTGACACAAGGTCTCTTCCAGATTTTCACTGGCTACTCGGGCACTTCACTCTACGAGCAGTGGACTCTCTCATTCTACAACACTCTGTTCTCGTCGCTCCCAGTCATGGTCGTTGGCATGTTTGAACAGGATCTGAAGGCTTCGACTCTGCTCTTGGTCCCCGAGCTGTACACTTTTGGCCAGCGCAACGGTGGCTTTTCGCTCATGACGTACGCTACCTGGATGGCTGCTGCCTGTTACCAGGCCCTCGCGTGTTTGCTGGTCCCACTCTGGATCGCTGGAGCCATTGGCAAGTTTGGCGTCGAGCCCGATGATGAGTCACTGTTCTCGATGGGCCTGGGCGTGTACACGACCATTGTCCTGGTTGTTACGTTCAAGATTGCCTATCTGGAGACCCACAACTGGTCGATCGTCACCCATATTACCTCATTGATGACGATCATTGCCTGGTTCGGTTACAACACCGTCTACTCGTTCTTTTATCCCATCAGGACAGCAGGATACCATGTCCGCGGCGCCTTCCAGTCTTTGGCCAAACATTTGCCCTTCTGGCTTACCGTCCTTGTGGCTTTCTCGATTGCTATGATTCCAAATATCATGGCCAAGATCCTCAAGGCGCAAATGTCACCCACGGACGTGGACCTGTACCAAGAACTGGAGAAGGATCCCGACGCGGTTCAGCGCTGGAAAGAATGGGAAGCCGAGCTGGGTCAACAGGGAGCTGAAGCCGAGGGTGTGACGGGTTCCAAGATTCAGCGCCGTCTGTCCATTGCCGCCAGTATTGTCAGTCGTCAGTCTTCACGCACAGGAGCAGGAGGATCGATGATTTCTGGACACCGAAGCCGGTCCAAGAACCACACGAACATTTCACGCAACAGCTCATTTGTTAATGCAATGAGTGACCGCAGTGTAGGACGCCATTCACAGGATGCTCCCAGAGATATCTATGAGGAAGGAACCGACCATGTTGGCGATCTGTGGACAGGCAACCACCGTCGAGGCGGCAGTACTGCGAGCCATATACCGAGGGATCGTTCAGCTGGGTATGCGATGGGACAAAAGCCCGGAGGCAACAACGGACCGTGGTCGGCCACCCAGGCGAACTTCCCTCGCAACATGTCCACCTTTGCCAGCGAGACTGCGCTTGGGTATGACACGCACAAGGGAGGGCTTCGGAGGTCGTCTTCGACGGGTGCTCCAACCAATGCGTGGGAGAACTTGGTGTCCACGTCAGACCTGCCTCTTGCCCAACAGCAGCAAATGAGTGATCCGCTGTCGCCCTCTTTGAATCGCCATCGCACAGAGCCAAGTCGGCCTCCTTCACATGGTACGCAGCAGCGCTCGGCAACGGGCTCCACCACTGGATCGACACTGTACGCTAGCGAGTTTGAGCATGCCAAGAGCGTTTAAAGTAGAGTATTTGCAGTTTCAAGGAAAGTAGCAGAGGAGGATTTTTTCTTGGTTTTTTTCTTATTCCCCATTATTACAAATGTATTATATTCAATATGCCATATCGAAACAGAAAAAAGCTCGCTAGAGCCACGACGACGCTGCATAGCAGGGAGTCTCTTTTTATATTTTATTTTTCTTGCAAGGAGTTATTAGCATCCTAGCTTTTGGGGAGCGATATGTGTTATACTCAAGTCTGCTTCAAAAGGCGCCCGCAAATAGTCTTTCATGAGCGCCTTGTTTTCTGTATTGAATCATCCGCGCGAGATCGGTGACTTGACCGACCCATGCACGCGGGAAATATTCTCGAAAAGCACTTGCAGTGCTAGGCCACTGTTTTGTGTTATTTGTGGACGTCTACGCATGCCGTCTTCCTATTATTTCTCGTCTAGGAGGATAACATATGATACCTTGAAAAAAATCTCGAGTCTCGAAGCCTTTTTTCCCCCCTCATTTTGGACTTTACGATAGATGTCGCTCAAGATCAATCATATGCTATGTTTGTTTTGGGGGACGCTTATTGCGCGTTGGTCGTACTGCTTTTCACGCCGAGCGATACGGAGAGTTCTTTGGCCCGTGTCACAGTGCTCTTGAAGACTTTCCTTTTTCTTTTTTTTTTTTTTTTTTTTTTTTTTTTTTTTTTTTTTTTTTTTTTTTTGGATTTTGATAATTGTGCAGATATTCAAGGACACCAATCAACTTTGTTGGAAGAGGAGGAGACGGCACGCTCTCGGTTTCCGTGAGATGGCGGCGACTTGTCTGACTCGTCAGAACTGCCAGTGGATGAGCCGCCTGACATGTGAACCGTAATAGGCGCTCATCTTGTCCACTGACTCCTACAGCTTTTTTTTTCTATGCTTACAATTTGCTCCGCATGTGTTCTCTACATTTTTTTGCTCACTTGTAAATCTCTCACTTTGTTCAAAAATCATACCCTCAGGAAATTCCTTTGTAGAGTTTTCTTGCGACGGAAGAGAAACCCGAGCGACAAGTCAAGGCGTGATCTGGTGGAGGCTCAAGGAGATTTCCCTCGAGGCGAAATAGAGAACCAAGCATGCGAGTTAGGATCTGGCGGAGGCTCAAGGGAGGTAACATAGAAGGCCAAGCGGAGGTATGATCTGGTGGAGGTGCAATAGTTGACAAGCAAGGAGTAAACTTTTAATCTTTTGAAATCTATCTTTCGCTCCAGAGCTTCTTTATTTTTTGTCTGCGCGAGAAGGGCTCCTGGATGGTGTGCGTCGCCGAGAAGGACTTGGGCTCCTGCGGCGATAGCGTGAAGCATTGGGCGAAGGGCTGCGTCTGCGGCGAGAGAATGGTGAGGGGCTGCGGTACCGTGATGATGATGAGGAACCATGTTTGTCGCGGTATCGGTCCCTGGGAGATGGAGAGCGTCTTCTGTAGCTGTCTCGAGAGTCGCGATCCCGCCTCCTGTTCCTGTCAAGGCTGTATGACCGTGACCGTGAACGCGGGCTTCTCCGTCTGGGTGGAGAGCGTGATCTCGATCGGTTTCTGGATCGTCTGTCTCTATCATTATATGGTGATCGGCTGCGTTGTGATGGCTCAGGTTTTGTGGGGTTTGGGGAAGCAGGCTTTTCCGACACTGCCTTTTTCTCAGTGGCTGAATTCTTCTTGATGTCACTGGTCATTGTCCTGGAGTCCTTGATGTCGCTCCGATTTTCCTCAACTTTCTTCACGTCCTTGTCGTCTTTGTCTCCATCGTCTTTGTCTCCATCGTCTTTGTCTCCATCGTCTTTGCGATAGCTTTTGCTCTTCTTTTCCTTTTTGGCCAACTTCTTGGCCTCTTTGCGTGCCTTGCGCTCGCCCTTGGACTCGGATGACTTTTTCTTGGCAGCCTTCTTGAGCTCCTTTTTCCTCTTCTTGAGCAGGTATTCGCGCATCGGGTCATCGATATCAATTCCTGTATCGTCCACTTCAGACTCGCTCGACTCTCCAGATTCGGAAGGTGCTATTGAATGAAGACATAATGTGTGAGAGAAAACAAATGCATACATAAACCTATTTCCCTCCATAGAGATCCATTTTTGATCTTTTAGCGAGCTTGTCTCTATGTACCTTCAATAGGCTTGGGAGCTGCGTTGTTGATACTTTCTTCGTCCTGCTCGACTTCGTTGCCATCCTCGTCCATTTTCTTGGGGACTTTGTAGTTCTGCACATGGTCAACTGTCAATGATCTGCCGCCCACCTACATCACATAACATAAGAAGAATAATAGGCAAAAAACAGATTAGTTAGTTATCCTGAATCGTCTTCGTTTCTTTGCTGTGGTTTTTGTCCTCGTCTCGCACCTTGGCGCCGTTCATGTTGTCCACCGCGAGGACTGTGCTCCGTTGATCCAGATACTTGATAAAGCAGAACCCACGCGACTTGCCCGTGTCCTTGTCGCGCACGAGGTTGATGCCCACAATCTCGCCGCACTGCGAGAACACACATAGGATGTCGCCTTCGGTCAGGTGGAAGGGCAAGCCCCCGACAAAGATATGTGCCGAGTCCTTGTACTGTGCGTGCCACGATCCTGATTCAGAGTGGGAGGTCGACAGCCCGGCCTCGCGGGCGTTCAGGCGCTGGATTTCTTTGCTGACGCTAGGAGAGGGAGAAGAGAGTGGTGTTGAAGGAAAGGAAAAGCAAAATTAAAGATTAGGACAGGGTTTTACAAGTACATGCATTGCATTTCCTGACGGCATCAAGGAATCAGTTCCCGAGGAAGACATACTTCATCGCGATGGCAGAATAGAATATAAAATGAAGCGTAGAGATGAACGAAAAAGCTGATCAGAAATGAAAGCATGCATCTTTCACTTAAGCGATGTGCCTCCGCAGCATATGCGATAAATTAGTTTATGTCACGTGAAACCCGAGGACGGATTTTCTATCGAGGTTGGTCTGTGCAAACATTCCAAGGGCATTCCATGTCGTGTTTCGTTTGTTTTAGTTTATTTGTTCACTCTGTGCTATGATAAGCTAGTACATAGGAATGAAGCCACCTGGGGGAGCAATGCCATCAAAACCGGAAGGGCATCCAAACTCGTACCGGCGCTCCCAGAAGGTCAGTGCGGCAGTGAAGTGGAAGTAGACACCACCCAGCACGCACAGGTGCCACAACTGGTGCGAGGATCCCAGGTGGTCAAAGCGGCCGGGGAACAGCTTCTCGGGGTACTGGTTAGCGTAAACAAACACGCCCAAGAGGTAGCTGCCCATAGACTTGAGCAAAGGAGTAATCCACTCCAAAGTAGGTCCAACGCCCTGGATCATGGCCAAGTGGAAGACGGGCAACAATGCAGATGCTGCCATCGAGATGAAAAAGGTGATACGAAGCCAGCGTGTTTCTATTTGAGACAAATGGAAGATGAGAAAGGAAGCTACTGCGTTAATTTAAGGTGTTCCTTTTTTTACTTTTTCCTTTGCAGTCAGTCAAGCGCATATGACTTCATATGAAATATTACCTTTTTGATCAAACCACGACAGCCAAGGAATGACAACGCCTGCGACGCCAAACATGGCTGTGGCAATGATGTACGAGTTACGGAACAGGGCTTCACAGTAGAAGCCGTAGTACTCGGTCACAACAACACTGGCGGCAATGAGGACCGAGATGCCGACATAGTCCAGACAAGCCATGCACTTCATGGTGCCCTCGTGCGCAATCTGGGCAAAAGTGTGCCACAATGACGACATGAGCAAGCATTTGTAGACGGCCAAGAAAAAGACCAAGAAGACGAGCTTATCGTATCCATCAGCAGGAACATAGGGCAAGTTCTTGGAGGGGCTGGCGGCTGGTGTGGAGAGGTATGGGTTGTTTCCGAAAAAGAAGTAGATGCCGACAGCCAAGAAGTAGAAAAAGCCGAGGAGATGGGTCCAAATGTTGCCAGACTCATTGTGGACGTAAAAGATGGACTTGAAGCACTGGGTTTTGGAGGACAAGAAACGGTATCCCGAAAAGATGTACTTGTTCTCCTGCCACTGCTCAGGCAATTCTTCGAACCGGAGTAACCGCTTTGCACCAGCCAAGGCCGCACGACGGTGAGCACCCAGGGTATCAAAGGCATAGTCGACAATAGCGCGCGAGTCGACCTTTTCAAGCATGCCCATGGCGTCGTCCATACGCTCAAAGGAGGTTTGCTCGAGTTCAACATACTTTTCTTCCAGGATGGAGACAGCGGTGTGGAGCTTATCGTGGATGGTTGATTTAGCATTGAGTGCAGCATGGTAGGTCTGCTCCATGATCCTGAGAGTGGTGCGGACCTTGTCGTCGATGGAGGGCATCTCGAGGGTGGCATATGTCTCTTCGAGCTGGCGCAGGGTGAGGTCGACCTTTTCGAGGGAGGGAGCCTCGATGGAGCGGAGCTTGGACTCGATCTTGTGGAGGAGAGTGTCAAGTTTGTCTAGGATGGCGGAATCGATTCCTTCGAGATCGAGTGGGAGCATGGCGGCTGCCTTGACTGCAGCTGCTGCCGCTTGGACACCCTGGCGCACAGAGCTTGATCGACTTCTCTTTTTCAGGTCGGACATGTTTGTGTGAGTGTGTGAGTGTGCTGTTGAGGTGGTGAGAGATCAAGACAAGGCGAGTGAGGATTGGGATGAATGGGTCACAAGTATGGACTAGAGAGATTAATGGTGGTGTGTTAAAGTACAAGGCTATTGATGATGCATGTGGTGTGTATGTGTGTATGCTGGGTTGTGATGAGAAATGCAAATATGATAAGAGGTATTTATTCAACAGCGAGGTGTGGGTGTGTGTGAAAGAATAGAGGGAAGAGGGTGTCGAGAGGTGTATGGTCGGAGAGATAAAAAAAGAGGGAGGAAGCGGAAGTGAAGGAGAGACGAGCGAGAGAATGAATGTGAGAGTGAGAGCGGGAGGAGGAGGAAGGAGAGAGAGAGTGAGACGGATGGAAGAAAAATGGGAGGGAGAGCGATGGAGAGAGTAATGGAAAGGTAAAGGATGGAAGAGAAGGAAGAAAAGAGAGAAGAAATAAAAAAAGGGAGCCACACATCGTACGAGTGTGTGTGCGTTTTTGCTGGCGGAAGTTGTAATTTTTTTTTTTCTGTGAGTGGTGCAAGAGAATGGGACTGTTTTCATGGATTCATTTTGCAGGCATTCCTTGCGGATCATTTATTCAGCCAATCTGATTCAAGACCCGCAACTACCCACACAGCAAGCTTGGGGTTCTTTCCTGTTTGTGTTTCTGGCTTTTTGACTGCTGTCCCTGGCTCAACCTCCAAGAGCTCAGAGAAAGGAGCGGAAGAACTTGCGCCCATTTCCCACCCACCTTGTTGTTGTAGATGTACGCACGCAAAGGTACCCAAAATATATCACCAACCACTTCCTCGCTTTTGCTGCGCTCATTTCTCGATATATGTACCTGTCTTCTTTTTTTTTTACTGCGTTGTGGAACACAAAGAAGCTAGCCAAATCGAACAAAAACAAACAGCCAGAGCATGGACAATCTGAGTGAGCCACATGGAAAGGACGGATTGTCAGCTGGATAACAACCAGACCTGGTACGTTGGTAGATACGTGCTGCATTGGTTGGGTATTCGGAGCAGAAGGGATGTTGCGAGTTACATAACCCATGTTTACCGTGTGCCTCCTGCCAAAGTGGGGATTGGCTGCGAGGCAACTGAGGTAATAGGGGCAAGGCATAGATTAGACAAGCACGATCGTCATTGTCCGTGCACCATTGCTTTTCCTCATCTGGAAGTGGGTGGATACGCATGATGACAATTAGTTCCTGGGCTTGTTTAGTCTCGAACGAGTGTCGTCATTTTGCTTCTTCTCCAAGTTGGATGCCATTATGACAGCCACCTTTGTCAGCGTAACTCGCGTTCACCAGATGCACGTGACTCGCCCAGTCAAGCCATGAAACATGATGATATCATATCAAGGGCAACACACATAGCCGCCCAAAACCGATCTGACCAATCCTCGTCCATGCGCCAGGAAGTGTTTCGAATCGAGACTGAGATGTTTGCGAGGAGTGTGCGGGGGAAAAGTGACTGAGTAGGAGTGAGTGAGTGGAGTGAGAGAGAAAAACCCGGGCCTTTCACTATTTCCCTCTCTTTTTTTTTGTTGCTTCTTTCTTTTCTTTTCTTTTCTTTTCTTTTCTCTTTTTATTTCCGTCATAGTCACCAAACACCCCTTCCTGTTCTCTTCAACGCTAATTGCTGTGCAGCATAGACTCTTCTATACCCTCACCACCCAAAAAAAAACTACTGCACACATCTAGCCACTCGCATCTATCCATCTCCCACTCCCCCACTCTCCCACTCCCCACTCTACGTCTCATAACACATAACACTACACAAACCAAAATGCCGGTCGATCAAAAGGTCCTCACCTTGGAGCAGTTCCAGCAATCACTGCCCACGAAACAAAAGCCCACCATTGACACCTCGGTTGCCTCCCCTTCAAAACCAGCGTCCATCTCCTCTCTCTCCAGACCATCTACATCCTCAGAAGACGCACACAACAACAACGACTATCATCCAATCACACCTGCCGCCTCCTCGGGCCCAAAACTCGTCTTCAAAAAGCCAACAAAGCACCAGTTCTCATGGTCTGAACTCTCCGAGCTCATTGCCTCCAAAAACCTGGACCCCATGGGCCGATCCGAACAGGTCCAGTTCGCGTACCAAAAGGCCATCAAGAAGCGCACCAAGACGTATGGATCACCTGGCGAGTACATCCGCCAGCGTATTCTGCACTGGCCCCCTGCCGAATTGTGTGATAACAACAACGATGGCTCTCGACCTTCTTCCTCGGCAACCACCTTTTCAGACGGCAACGAGTCCTCAACCTCGTGTTCCTCGGTCTCCTCGCCTCCTTCGTCCCCAACAGGTCCGTTGAGCCCACTGGAGATTGTACTCAAGAAGAATGAGTTTCCCTATTCGGTCAAGAAGGGCATCGAGCACTGGCTGATCTGGTCCCGCAGCCCTTTGACGGACGAGGTGTGGATCCGCCGGTACCTCGAAGAGCGGCTGCCTGGTCGCGATTATCTGTTCTTTGTCAACCCACCAGAGCTTCAGAGTGTGCCCTCGATCTTCCATGTCCAAGTGTTTACCAAGGGTGAGGGCGAGGTCCTGGACGAGGAGGACATGGAGATCAAGAAAGAGGAGAAGGAAGCGTCCCGAGCTTCCAGTCGGCGTGGGAGTGATGCTTCGTTGACATCACCCTCATTTACACCCATTTAAGACCCGCTTCCCAGCTCATAACATAGTTTGTCTCCCCTACTTCCAAAGGATCCGAGTCTATCGTCACCATAGCAAAGCAAACAAAAAACAACATTATACACACAACACATACTTGCGACTTGCACATACACATGCATGTAGTCTCTCTCCATTGACGTCTAACGATCTAGTTGCCGAGATGAATACTCAATAACGGCGTTTGCTCATGTTCAGGACTCGTTTACATAATGCTTTCAAGATGTGTGTCTCTCGTCCCATCATCCCAAAGGGGTTGCTGAGTATGTCAAACACATTGAATATCCACTCCACTCAGCGACGAGCAAAGGGAAGAAGAAGAATGAACTCCTATTTTGTTAATGAGGGGTGTGAAAGGAGCTGCTCGTCGAGAGATGGATGAAAGTAGGTGTTTTTTTTTTGCTTCTTTACCCTTTCCCTTTTCTTTTCCTTTCCTCGTCTTTTGTCACTTTCCTCACCATTGTGCTTTTCTTTCTCCATTCACTCACATTTCCATTTCGCACTCGCATTGTCCCAATTTCCATTTCTCCAATCGAGTAAAGTATGTTCTTTCTCCTCTCTCTGTCGGTCAGCGTGTGAGCCAACACAAATCGATTACATCATTTTATGCGCTGCGGGGTTTCTTTCATTGTTGTATATCGTCGAGATCAAAGGCTCTTTTGCCGTTCTTCCCTCCCTTCCCATCTTCATTGGCGAGGGCGAGAGAAAGAGATAAAAATCATCTCCGCAATGTCCAAGACCTCGACTTCACGCGTGGCACATCTCCTGCAACTCAGCGTGTGTTCCCGTGCGTTGCGCCCGCCTAATCTCTGTTTGATCTCCTGCTCCCATTGGTAGCAGGATTATCTTGCATGTTTGAGTTTGTCTTTCCTCTGTCCTCCCGAGTTATCTCCCAAACACAACCACCATCAACAAACAACGCAACGTGGTCGGATAGCGGGCATGTTGGGCGTATGTTCACGCAAAAGAAAAAAGAAAAAAAAAAGAGTTCGAGACATCCCTCTCTCTGCATTGACAGTCAGCCAACACCACTCGGTCTGTCTCGATCCTCGGCGTGTTGGGGGAGGGAGAGGGGGAAGGGCAGAATATTGCCTCGAAACTCATAAACATCCCCAAGGAGAGACACAGTATATACTTGCCAATATACCGAAATACCCCTCCCATCAACACCACTAACCATCATCCACGAATAAAATTATCAGGGAATAGGCGAATAGGCCTTTGTTGGGAACAATACAATCAACAGCGCAGCACGTTTCTACGGCCATTCACGAAAACAACTCCACCAATGTCAAAGATCATGCGTACTAGACCAAGAGCTGTCTGGAGGATAGCCATGGCTCTGTTGATCCTATCCACCGCCACTGCAGCAACAGCATCATCCGAGAGCAATATCATCCTGGACACCACTACAGAAGAAGCTGTCGCCTACGACCCGCTCGAAAATTTCGCCGACCAACTCATGGTCCCTGTCGCCGCCGGTGTGCCTCCGCCCCCTTCACCCGCTGACCACGACAAGATCCACGTCCTGAAAGTCAAGGAGCAGCGCTATATCCAGCGCATTGAGATCGAGAGGGTTGAGAAACAGGGCTCACTCTACGTCGAGCTTACGCCAGATGAACTCCGCACGAGTGGAGAAGAAGGAGTAGATGGAAGGATCCGATTCTCAGGAGAGCCATTGCCCTGGGACGGAATGGACAACGGTGAACTGGGAAAGGAAGAAAACGGCCTCGGTGACGACTACTTTGCACAGGGATCTTACTCGCCCTGGGGAGGAGAGTTCCGCTACGAAGCATTCCCTAAGGGTGACAACCAGGACGAGACGTCCTCGGACTCAAAAGACACTGACGAACAGAGCGCTCCCCAACTCAAAGAGAGCCGAATGGCCTCCAAGCAAGCTACGTTTTCGGCCATGCAGGCTGATCAGGATGACGGTGCCGAGGTTGCAGATGAACAGAGCAGTCGTCTGGAACTCGAGATGTTGCCAGCCAAGAACGAGCCAGTTCGGGACTTGAAGGTGGAGGAAATTGGTAAGGTGGTCGAAACTCTGGACCCGAACGTCAAGAACAACGTGAAGGAAATTGTCGAGCCCCAGATCTGGGATGCAGAAGGCAAGTCGCAGAAAGCCCAGATTCGCGGTGATCGTGGAAGACAAGAGTATGTCCAGATACAAGAAGATCCGTCTATCAAGGTGATGAATGTGGCGCGTGTCTCTGATTACGAGACGGAGAAGAAGCCCAAGTTAGACCAGATTGACATGATGGGCCATGAGGCCGAGTTGGACTGGCTGAATGAACAGGAGAAGATGCTCGAGTCATGGAGGTACCGCCATCACCACCAGGTCAACAAACACTTTGACGCAGATTGGGACTCTAACTCGATTGAAGAAGAGGAACAACTAGTGGGGGACGATGCATCCATCGATCACGCCGAATCGCCCGAAGAGATGTTTAATGATCCTCTGTGGCATGTGAAGCATGGTAAAGTGCCATTATCTTCTATTTCGTCAATTTCTTTCCCATGTAACTCGACCTCTAATTCCTTTCTTGGTATACTTAGGCGGTCTCAACCCAAAGCACTTCCACAAGCAAGGGGTAACCCCTTTTCGCAACCCGAACCGCAACGAGAAGAAGGACGTCGACGAGGATGGTACCGTGTTCCCGGACGCCCATTCGGATCTGAACTATAGCAAGATCGTGTATCCTTCGATCCCCAACAACCCCGACGCGGCCTTGGGCTACGTCGCCTATAACCGCCAGGGTGACCGCATTATGGACTTTAGCATGGTGGGCTGGAACGAAGGCAACACAGACTTACCCGACCCAAACTCGCAGGTGCCCATCATCATGCGCCTGGTCCCCCGACCGGGCTCGGACAGCAATGCAGACACGGGAGATGACACTGACAGGATCCAGGCTGCGATCGACAAGGTGACCAAACAGACCTCGGCGAGTGTCCTAAACATGACAACGACGCCCACGGGTGCTTTGGTCCTCGCCCGGGGTGTTTACAAAATCACCAAACCGCTCAACATCCGAGGCAGTGGCATTCTCTTTAGAGGTGACCCAGCTGGTGGCTCTAGAATTGTCTGCAACTGGGACCCCACCGGTCCTCGCTACGCGATTGTGGTTGAGTAAGTCATACTCGTTCCATTGTTTCTTTGCGCACAACAGGCTTCGCGATGTCTGCGCTTAATTCAATCTGACTAACTTCTTTCTTGGTCCCTTTGTTTCTGACCCGCAGAGGAGAGCTGGACGAAATGCTGGACGACACTCGCACACCAGTCATGGCCGATTACACGCCCGTGGGGTCATTCTTCTTGGCTTTGGATCCATCCTACTTCCAAGATACCGGCCTGGCCGTCGGCGATAAAGTGGTCGTGACCCGCATCGGAAACGACCGCTGGGTTGAGGATATTGGCATGGACGATTTCGACACTGACAAGAAAGGCGTCAAGCCGTGGAAAAAGATGCAAGGCCGCATGTATCGCACGATCAAGTCCCTGAACGCGCAGACGGGTATTGTCCAATTGGACGCGCCCCTGCCTATCTCGATCGTGCGCCGTTACGGCGGCGGCTGGGTGACCAAGTACGTGGACAACAAGCTGCGTGCTGTAGGGATCCAGTTCCTGGACATGGTCTTTCCGGGAAACTTTGGCCGCACCACGGACGACATGCTAGACGAGAAGGGCCGCGGCAGCCAGGACTACCGCTTCGCGTATGAGATCTTTTCCAACTACGCTCTGCGGATCGACAACGCCCAGCACGTCTATGTCAGCCACGTCACTTCGGCTCTCTTCCACAACTTCGTCTCGGTTGGCACGGATGCGCACCATTTGACGTTCGACTCGGTCGTGCACTCGTACCCGGACGACATGCTCTCGGGTCAGTCGGCCTTCCAGCTCTCGGGCCAGCTGGTCCTGATCAGGAACTCACTCTCCCAGGGATCCTTCCACTTTTTCGTCGACATCAACCACGTCATGGGCCCTAACGTCGTCCATCGAGCTCAGGCGATTAATGTCGCCAAGCCCTACCAGCCCATGCCTCTGGATTTCGCGCCCGGCGAAGTGGGCCCACATATGAAGTTTTGCACCGGCATGCTGTTTGACCAGGTGGTGACTGACGGCCCCATCCTGATTGTGAACCGCGGCTCTATGGGTTCCGGCCAGGGCTTCTCGGGCGCCAACTCGGTGGTGTGGAACTCGCGCGCGCGTGAGGGTATTCTGACGCACCGTGCGCGTGGGTTCCAGAACTTTGTGATTGGGTCGGAGGATCTGGATGGAGATGATAGGATGCCGTGGGCGTCGCATGGGTGGAAGGAGCATTTGGGGGCCGAGGTGCTGCCGGGTAGCTTGTACCTGCGGCAGCTGGCGGACCGTTTGGATCGGTTAGCGCGTGGATGGATTGCGTAGAAAGTGGAAAAAGAACAAAAATGATAATAGAATAGGCGGGACATACCGAACATAGTGCGATAAACCGATATGGATGTAAGCAAATGAAGTGCGGCGCTATTGGACAGTGTACAATTAGACCAAAGGGGATGGTTTCGGCTTTGCCACCGGTTTTTCCACTGTTTTTAAAATCTCTGCTTTTCCGACGTTCCTTTACACATTTGCCATCACGCCGGCTCTCACCCAAAAATATTCTAACAAACATGGCGTTCAGGGACCCGCACAGTCACCCAGCGCCGGCTGTGCTCGAGTGTGCCCGCTTGGAAGATCGACACTCTGGAAGATGTCCTGGAGCGGTGCCCAGGCCACGGCGAGGCTGACGCGATTCAGCAGCGACTACCAGCCCATGAACCTGCTCACTCGGCTACCCTCCCTCCTGCCGGGACTGAAGGAGCTCGAGTGTTCGAGACAACTACCACGTCATGTCCCCCAGTTCCTGCAGGACGCGCGCGTGGTACTATCGGCGCTGACGCTGCACGGGTGTGGGTGAAACGCCCTATGGCACGGTGCTGCAGCCACTGATTGTACTCAGCACCGAGCTGGGCGATGAGACATACTCCTTGCGCCTGGCACTGACGGGGATCACGACCGGTGGACTGGAACAGCTTGAGGCACTGTCCAGGCTCGAGTCATTCAGGGTCGCGGAGCTGTCCCACCGGGTGGGGGAGACCGAGATGGCGTGGATGCGCGGGCATTGGTCGCGACTGAGGATGTTTGAGCTGCCTGTGTTTGGGGCTCTGGGAGCTGTGGATCAGAAGGCTGCTTTGGTATATGCGCTAAAACGAGGAGGTCGTAACGCAGGATTTTAGTGCTTGGTTTGACGATTTGATGGTTGTTATCTCGCAGCGACGTTACGAGTGCCCCTGCTGTGGATACCATCCATGCGAACAAGTAGTGATATCGGGTGAGGTAGAAGAAGTATTATAACAAGATATTGACTGAGCCCAGTCGCGGATATCGCGAAATATCTATTTTCAAGAATGAACGCTTTGCGAAATAGTGCGCGAAACAGATTTGGAAACCTAAATATGTGTCCAACGACTCCTCTTTGGATAACACCTTGAGCCAATGCCAGGTCCAGAACGGGTCGATCATCCACTTGGTGCTGGAACAGAGAGGCAGGGGCATGGTTGGGGGATCAGTCTGTCGATGTCTCCGACGGCACTTGTCTGGTGTACTTTAAGGTGAGGGACAGCCCCAAGAAACATAAATATGGCCACTATAACTACAGAGTGCAGTGCCAATGGGATGACTGTATGCTGTGCTAAATATAACAAGCACTTCACCAATGATGCGTCCTAGCTTGTCACCTAATAAAATGATCCTTCGATTTACAGTTGGACAAACGATACCGAGACGTTGACACATTTGAATGGGCGTAGGGCGCATATATGTATCAGCTTCGAGTTGATGTATTGATGGTGGAAGAAGAGGCAAGAAGGGCAAAGCAGAGATGTCAACAAGGGGAAGGACGATGCACAAATGAGAGAATTCTTTGCATTGCCCCTGTGGTGAAGAGTTGGGCGCAGGCAGAAGCAATAAGTTCAACAAGTTACGTTGTCTTTCTCTACTCCTGTTGTACAAAAAAAAAAGTGGTGGCAAAAACAAACTATGGGCGCTAAAGATGCGCGATTTCTAGGCGGAAGGTGTCGACGTTATTTTATGTGAAAAGCACAATATATTAAATATAAGCTGGTCTATTTTTTGGTATATTTGCAATCTTCTTCCCAAGCTTCAGAACAGTAGATTTTGCTCCCTGTCCAGCAAGTTGCTCCAAATTAGCCTGTGATTTTCCTGTCAGCAATGAATTCCTTTGTACTTGATTCAGAAACTGCTATGTGGTTATAGTCTCTTCCATAAGGGCATTTACTATTTTGTGAAAAGCCACAGTACATAGCTGTTCCACACCAACCTCCTTTCTCTGCCATGGCACTGCTAGCAAAAGCCAAAGCAGCTGACAAGAGAAAAGCTTTTGGCACCATTTCTTTTATCTTACATGTTGCAGCTTAAGGTTTTAAATAAATTTACTTTTTTTTTTTTTTTTTTTTTTTTTTTTTTAAAAAAAAGTAATTATATCTGCTTTAAAAACATTGGAGCTTTAACACCATTTAATGTTTTTGCATTGTAAATCGCCATAGTCCAAAATTCCACCTTTGGAAATGCACCATGACTCTGCCGTTTTAAAATAAGGGCCACGTCTTCCAAGATTTATAAGTCCACATCTGTAGCCGAAACCGTCACAGCAACCGTATTGTAGCTGATCGTTTGCAGAGCCTGCATCAAATCCTGCAAGGCGACAACCTCCACCTTTCTTGAGACAGGAGAGCCATTCAGCTTTCACAGAACTGATAGAGATAGAGAGGGCAATAGCCAGTGTCAGGGTTTTAAGTTGAACCATGCTGTCAATCGGAAAGGGTTTGTTAACCTTTAAGAGTTCAGAAAAAGGTTAAATAATTACACCTAGTGAAAGATACGTTAGATATGGATAATTATTGTATCATTTTTACACCTTAATACAATCATGAAATCACAGCCATATAGCCTTATGAGAGTCTGGTCAAGGATGGAGGTGTGTGCGGGGGGTTTTGCAGGTCTTCTTGTGAGCATTCCCGTGAGCGTTCTTGATAGGAGTCCTTGGTGCTCTTGCAGTGAGACGTGCGATAGTTCTTGCAGTAGTTGTTGCGGGCGTTGTGAGTGCTATTGCGAGTCTGGAGTCTTGAGGGAGGATCAGATGTATGTCGGTGAAGGATGCTAAGTAGGTGCAGTTTCTTTATATATGTGAAGAGAGTTGTAAAAGAAACGAAACAAATCTAGTCACTGTTATTTGGGCACAGATAGAGAAACAAATCAGGGGACAAAGAGGGAAATTAATGCACATATATCCCCGTTCTTGCAGCAGTGGCCTGCCACAATTCAAAAAAGAATCTGGATGATAGAGAGAGCCCTGCTGTTGACACCATGTACATTCCACACGCGAAAAAATGGGTGGCTTGTATCTCCTCTTTTTTTAGGTTGGTATTATTCTACGTGCCAGGGCGTAGGTAACAAAAAAAAAGACCCGTCCTTGCAGCATGGAGAGAAGAATCACAGGACAACACCAAGGGACAGTGTCAGGCTCCGACAGGCAAGAAGAGGTAAGGTGGGTATGTGGGCAAAGGAATTCCGTAGGTAGAATTGTTATTGCAAGACAAGGAACAAAAGGGGGCATGGTGACATATTATATATATACTAATTCGTGAGGGATTTTCGTTGGTGATGCCAGTCGGGATTAATACTAGCTAAATGCAGGTGCGGGATTTTGGGATATACTGGTGTAGAGCAGCCTAGGATGGGTTAACCATGCGATCAAATAATCTTCTCCCGATAGCTGACCATGTAAATGGGTGCGATTCGTGACAACCAGCTAGATGCAGGTGCGGGATTTACACCAGTCTAGTGCACGCGCGGTGATCGATAGGTGACGGATCCATGACAACAGCTCATACTCATTCACCTTCGCTAGCTGACCGTGTATCGGGGTGCACTATTTCCATAGAAATAGTGCGCATTTTTTAGTTGACCGAACATATCAGGTTACTAGTCTGTACTCGCTATAGAAAAATAACTCACTCTCACTTCTTCTGTTCTTGTCACTCATTGTCCATACACATATATACATTATAACCAGAAACGGAACAGACCGTACTTGTGAAGCTTCAGAGCCAACATCAAATCCGTATCCTCCAATGTCTCCTCCAGTCGATACTTCAAGGGAGACATCAACGCGACCTTCCCTTCTTCACCCAACAGATGGGCGCGGGTGACTAGCACAAAACCAAACAGCCTCTCGCCGCCCCGCCAACTTTATCACAGTTGGCATAAACATCTTCTTGACCAATTCAGCACTAGCAAAATGCTTCGTGTTCTCGACAAGCTCCATCTCAAACGAAAGCCAGTCATCTTCTTGACTCGCGACAACCACTGGCCATGATCCGCAGCGGTAACTGTGATCCGCCAAAGCCGCAACGTCCCTCAAGTCGTTCTTTCCTTCTCTTCCTCCGTCATCTCCGTCGACTTCTTGCACCACGAACACCACCGCGGGAATATAAGTTCCCGATCTTTGGACACTTGAGCACATGCTCATTCAGCGCCTTGCGACTCTGGACAGACCTGTCGCAGCACTCACACTTGAGTGGCAGGATTCGTTCGCAAGGTCCATCGTGCGACTTACTCCGGTGGTTGCGAAAAGATGCAGACGTGCTAAACTCGATCATTCAAAGATGGCAAAAAAGCTTCTCGTCGTCTTGGACGTTGATCTTCTTCTGACGACCTCCACTCGACATGATGGATTAAGTTAATAGGGTATGAGTGCGACAACAGAAAGAAAGGGGTGTACTTTTCTCCCATCTCCCCTTCAACCTCCCTCTTCCAATTTACCATGTCTTCCCCACTCGTGCTCTTCGATCTCCCATATATCACCAAAACCATTGGCAACTACTTACCTTTAGAGGACCTGTTGAGCTGTATTCTCGTCTGCCAGGCCTGGCATACCCACTTTATCCCTTCTCTCTGGACCGATGTTATTACGTCCCCAATACCATACGATAAAATCAGAGATGGAAAACTAACCAAAAAAAGCCATGGACCCGGAAACTCTGGTCAAGCATGCATACCATATCCGCGCTCTCACCTGCACTTTCGAGGTCGTGCCTGCTCTCCTGGAGGCCAACCTCGATAAGCTCGTCGAACTCAATGTCATGTATGACCGCAGACTTGGCTAGCGTGAGTTCCCCCGCAAGGACGTGGTTAAGATGATTTCCCGCTGCATGCGCCTCTACGCCGTCTCGATTGAGGATCTCGATTTCCATGTACCTTCCGAACCCGCTTCGTCTGAAAAAGATTGTGTTTGCGCTGAAAAAGTTCTCAGCCATCACCTGTCTGTACATATCGTTCGGCTACTTTGAGTGGAACGATATAAACCCGTTCTATGCGATTCTGGGAAAGCGGCTCGCTCGAGTGGACAGCAACTCGACTATGAGTCTTGCCATCAAGTCGTGTAAACAAATGACCCGATCAAAGCGAGGTCCACCGGTGGAATCGGGCCCAGGAGGACGTCATTACCGATGGCCAAGATGCATTAAGCCTGTGGAGGAGGAAATAGAGCATAAATACCGCAATCACACAACTTTTGTACGCGATACGTCTCC
The DNA here is from genome assembly GCA_000739165.1 of Podila verticillata NRRL 6337. Taxonomy (NCBI): domain Eukaryota; kingdom Fungi; phylum Mortierellomycota; class Mortierellomycetes; order Mortierellales; family Mortierellaceae; genus Podila; species Podila verticillata. The sequence goes on from KN042422.1 coordinate 1,063,989, forward strand.
TGGGCAGTGGGAGTAAGAGTGTCAGAAGAAAAGTGCTAGCTGTTTGGAATATGCTATTGCTATTCTCGAGAACGACGGTACTCTCGAGGTGTGTTTGCCTCCACTACTGGACAGCCCTAGACGAATTCATAGTTTGCTGGAGTGCTATCCAGCGCTCACCAAGCTCAGCATCACCGAAAACGTGAATTTTGTCCTTGCGAGAGAGTTCAAGGTCGCACCATTGGCAGCGAGCTATCCACACCTGTGTGGGCTAGAGTGGCGCTTTGACTGGGATGTCCAGCTTGGCAATTTCAGTCGCAGTGTCCGATACAGCTACTCTCTCCAGTGGCTTCTCCAGGACGCGCATCACAAGAACTTGTCATCCGTCAGCCTTCAAGGCATGTCAGCGGTGATGTTCGTGTCTATTGTGCGACCCTTGGTTGTCCAAGAAGTGCTTTCAGGTGCGGATCACTTCCTCCGCCAAGTCTTAGTTTCGTTGACGGTCATGAATACCGATTATCAAGATCCCAGGCAGGAGTTCCCGCTGGCCTATATGCTGGAGATATTGACCAGGTGCCCCAAGCTGCAGGTGCTGTCTGTCGGAAGAGTTTGTGCCGATGGAACGGAGCAAGGCTTGGATCTTCCTTGGGTCTGCTTAGAGTTGCGATCTCTGCAGGCGAGTATCAACGTGAAGGATCCAGAAGGCAGCTGGGAAGCGGTGGAGACAAGAAAGACGATGAATAACTTTGAGGAGAAATGAAAGTCATGCGTCAATTCAAGGAATTGTCGTTGAATTGACATATCCCACCAATGATGACGACTTACTGGAGTGAACAAGCTATTAAACATTGTTCATTCTGGAGAGGGTGCTGTAATAACACTGTCCGTGGTAATGGGTGGTATGAATGTGATGGAGATGGACATTCGTGGATTGTTGTTCAAAGAGGAAGATTGCTTGCCCGATAAATTAAGTGCAAAGGTGGAGCTCGCTCTGCATTTTGTGGCCTAGGAAGGCACTCGTGACTTCTGGTAACAGGATACGTCGTGCACAATTGTTGAAATACAGAGCGGTCAACGGGAATAAGGAAACATGAATGAGGCTCACTTTGCAGGGTAAAACAAACTTTGAGGGCGCTGGAGCCTCAAAACACCTCAAATGTGCAATTAAATCTCGTCGCCAAATAAATAAAGGACCCTTCGTTGCGGAGACGTGCTCGAGCTGCTTTCAATCGAGTGCCGAGCCTAAAAAACATAATTCAGGCACGCGTGGACACAAATCGCGTTTGGGCCTCTTTTTTTTTTTTTTTTTTTTTTTTGTTGTGCCCTCTTTGCGATTCCCACGGAGTCACTTGTCAAACACTTTGCCATGTTCATCCCGTTCACAAAATATCTCTGCTCTCCCCATTTCGCATCTCACACTCCGCTCACAACCATCAAGACATTTCATTAGACCTGGTGCTGCCATGGATGTTCCATACACACCCCATGAGCCCATCTTCTTCCTCATCGGGTGGCATCTCTGCTTTGCTGAACGAGGACCCTACACAACCCAATGATCCCAAGGTTTCTGTCAATGGAGTTCCATTCGAAGACGTCGCCAGGTTCGTCGACGAACATCGCATCCTTGGTAACGCCTTCCCGTATGCGATTCGCCCCCTTAATGCATACAGTATCGTTATTGTAACCCTCACTGGCAAAGAAATTCACATTCCCTGCGAACCTTTCTGCACTGTGGATAAACTCAAATATCTTATCTAGAACCAGGAAGGCATCCCGTCAGACCAGCAGCGGCTCGTCTTGCTGGAAAGAGAGCTCGAAGGTGCTCGTTCCTAGAGCAGCTACAATTTACCAGATGGATCAAGAATCCTCTTGAAATTGCGTCTGAGGGGCGGTGGTCCGTCTCTTGCATTCGATTTTGCCGACACTTCGGACCCATCTTTTGCCCGTGAACACAGATTCTCAGACAAAGTTTCGCCTGGCCGCGTGGCGAGCGATGGCACCAACATTGAGTGCCGCTGCGACTGCAACCATGGCCAATATCGTGTTATTTTGCCAGCAAGGGTTCGGCCTGGTCGAATTCAACACGCAGGAATTCAAGTGCCCTCTCTGTTACCGCAAAAACATTGCTCCTATCATTGCTGACTTCACAAAGTGCAGGTTCCGTGTGCGCGGGATCAAGATGTCGGGCGAACAGTGCACCACTGACTGGACGACTGTGGATTTGCAGGATGGCTATTTACTTTACAATTCAGAGAAGCAAGCGAGTTGGTGCCGATTGATAATCGAGTCAGTGAAGTTGGACGGCGCGGCAACGGATGAGAAATATCTGATGTGCTTAAGGCGGATGAACGAGCACAAGGAGCTTCAATGCGGCCACCGTTACCATGCCGAATACTATGGCAAGTGGAATCGGTGCCCTACTTGTCATTACAACAAGCACCTCTCAACAGGATGCATAGTGCAAATTTACTGATATAGAGACACCCAAGTCACAGGTAGTGCCACTTGACTTTATGCCTGGCTGCCCGATGTGTTGGTCACTGTCCCCAAGCGGTGCTACCAGTGCCCATGCTGTGGATACCAGTCATGTGACGCGTTGCTTCGGTACCCAGAAAAGATAAAACAAATTACAGCACAGTAATGAATAAGAGTCAAAGAGATGACAATAGCCGATCAACCCCAACAAAAAAAATAATAATAATAATTGCAATGCATGTAAGCAAAGCGATTGAATCACACCCTGGTTGCTAGCGGTGAATGTTTTACAACTGGTAGCTTCGATACTGTGGCCCATGTTTCATGAGAGCAATATGCTTGATGTCATTGAGTTTGCGTTCGAGAATGGGTGTACTCGACATCTAGGTAAACGTTACTCTTCAACGAGGTCTTGTTCGATCCATTTTTACTGCCCTCATGGGCTATGATTACTATAGGATTCATGCATAACCTTATTTAACGTCCATGGTGCATTGTCGTCCAATCATCAAGGGTGGTGGTGTTCCTTGATGGATTCTAGACACGTTGCTACAGCACTGAAGACGAGACAATTTGATGCTGGCTGCTGTCATGGATCCGGTTCTGGCAACATTGCAGTGGTCACCTTCTCAGCGCAAAGGATAAAAGAGTCAATGACGCCCAATGCTTCACCCCCCTTTTTTTTTGAATTTATAATCGGCTGCGCTGTGGGAACATCGGTGTGGCCTTGTGTAACACAGCCGTATTATTTTTCTTTTCTGCTGCGAAAAACAAAAACACTCATCTACTTCTTATCTGCCTGCGCTTCCTTTGTCAAATCGAGTTCCGCAACCCAAATTTTAAAGACGTCGTACATGGTCAGCAGCTGCTTTTCCTCGAATCCAAACTGCTTGTATCCAGCGATCGCCTCAACCTGGAACATCGTCGTGCTAAGCGTCACGCGCTTGAACCCCTTCTCGACCGCATGCGCCTTCAACGTCTGTAACATCCTCTTGCCAATGCCCAGGCGGCGGTAGTCTGGGTGCACCGACATGCGTCGCAGCTCAGACGCCTCTGGATCTGGCATCTTGAACGACTCTTCCGACTGGCCCTCTTTCAGATGCTTCTTCTTCAATTGCACAACATGTGCAGCGTTGTCGTCCAGGGCCACACAGCCCAGAACGAGCTGCGGGTGGGAGGCCAAGCAAGCAACCCAGAACTGTGACTTTGAGGAGTCTTGGTAGTAGGCAGAGATATCTGCCAGATCGTCCTGCAGACTGCTTCTAATGTAGGCCATGTTACTGTCCATGGTAAGCTTGAAGATCTTGGCGAGGGTGTATACGGCGACAAAGACACTAGTGAGGGCCCAGAGGATCAAGAACGAAGGTTGCATGAACTGGACAAGGATTTGCTGCAGCAGGCGAGGGTTTGTGAGGAGCAGTTGGAGGTGAGCCAGGCTCCAGTCTGACAGGGGTGTTCCTGATCCTAAAAGGGAGGAGGACCAGTTGTTGGAGTAGGCAACCCAGGCGAGGTTAAACAAGAAGGCGATGGTGGTGGACTTGAGGAGGATGGAGAAGGTGGTGGAGGACTTTCTGGCTATGTGGTGGAACAGGCGGGTGCCCACGGGGTTGAAACCGCTGATGAGGATGGATATGACCTGGTCTCTGTCATCCTTGTTATAGGGCCTGGTCTGGATCGCCGACTTGTCGATAAGTTGGGCGGTCATTGTTTTGGTCGTTTCTGTGAAGAAGGCTGTAGAAGGATAATTGGTGCTGGTGGTTGGAAGAAGGAAGAGTGAAGAAGAGAAGAGAAGTGCAACAAAGGCGGGTATATGTAAATGGTCAGAGGATGTGAGTGGAGAGAGAGTGTGTGGAGAGGAGGATATGTCAGCGGGTAAAAGAAGAAGCAGGAGGGGAAAAAATTCTGGCCAAGTGAATTGGTAAAGATCTGCCTGCCAGCCAGGAGGAAGGAAACGAGTGGCTTTGCATCCTGTGCGGTGTTTGTTTCTCTCGAAAACTCATTCCTTCCAAAAAAGAGCACGTTTGTGGAGGCGGCCTTCGCCCAGATAAATTAAGGGTATCTCGATCACCGTGGGTCTGCCATCGAAGCGTTTTAGACCTCCGGAAAAGAATTCAGGCCGGTCTCCTTTTCACCAAACCACGCCTCCGCAAAAACCACAGGAACAGCAATGCGAGCACCAACAATTCCGGCATCTCTTTCCAGAGCATCCAAGCGGATACAAATGCAGGACGGACCAAATCTGGAGTTTGTATGATTTACCAACTGGAGAGCATGGAACTGATCAAAAAAGAAAAATCTCGGATGTCGTAGGAACAGAGATGTCCTCGGGCGACAATACCGACCATATTCTCACTCTTATCAACCTCACCTACTTTGACACTGCATGCTTAGTTCATTACAAGGGCAAGAGTGCTGTCCCTTTACCGTGAGATCCAAAGGTCACTGAAGGGAGTCAAGAATCCCAAAGACCGTCAGGAACTACAGGCATGGGCGCGATCGGATTTCGAGCACTATCGGCATGAGAAGAACCCTGTAAGGACACTCACAAAACACCAACTCCAAAGTACTGCACGAATCAAGTGGCTTTTACAAAATGTTATTCACTACTATACCCCATCATCAAATCTATATCTCTAGGACAAGATCAAGTCGTTGATCTCGCAAGGAAAGCACCAATTTCACGCTTTACAGACCAACCTCTCATTATCCTCAGGAGTCGCCACACCCAAGAAGTGAAGCAAACCAGGGCATAACGACCACACCATACAAATAATCCTCCGATGAATAGGGATCATCCCTTGCCCTCGGATCTGTACATTAGCTCAATATAATCTTCTGTGTGTATTATGAAGCTCCAGACATCTACTCTCCCCGGTAGACGACAATGTTCTTGTCGGTCTCGTGCAACTTGATCTCGTACAAGTGGTAGTGCTCTGACAGTGGCAAGTGCTTGGTGATGTTTTCCCACAAGAAGACGGCCAAGTTCTCGGTCGTGCTATGTTGTTGAGTATTTTTTTCCCGGTTAGTTGAGATCCAATTGCACTACAATACAAGTAACAAAAAAAACCCCCATTTCTTCGATCGTAATTTCTACCTTGGGGTTGCTTTGAAGTATGGCACATCCTTGTCCTGTAGTTACATGAACGCACCAAAAATAAAAATAGCAGTGCGTGAGTGAGTGACATGCCTTGTGCGGCACAATTTTACCCCAAATGGATCTCGAGCCTCTTCTTACCAGATTGCGGTGATCGCAAGGATCCATGACAGCTGTCTGCAGCGTCTTTTTCAAGTCCGTTATGTTGATGACCATGCCCGTTACTGGGTTGACCTGTATGGTCGTCCAAAGAAAAAACAAAGAGCTGTTAGCACTTGCAAGGGAGCCCAAGTCTGGCCATTTTCGGAAAGCCGGATTTGTCATCCAGTAACAAACAACAACGCTGTGGTTGTTCTTACCTCGCCCTTTATCGTCACTTCGACTGTATTTGTTTTCGGTTGGGGTTTGAACAAAGACAAACCAAATGAAACAAATAAGAAAAGGGGAGCGAATTGTCAGTTGAATGAACAATATCGCTGTTGGGGCCCTTTTTGCGCTTTTGTCGGAGGACGACAAAAGCAGAGTAGAGCCCAACGATCCTTCCCCCCTGTACACCTCACTGTTGAAGTACCAGTTCATGGTTGCTGCGCAAAGTGTCATTGTTGTGAAGAGGTGTACCTTTGTAATTGTGACCATGTCCTGAATCGTGGTTGCATTTGCCGTAGAGAGCAATGTTCTCCTCAACGGACAGGTGGACCGAGTTGAGACGATGAGCCGCCGAAAAGTGTTCGATCCTAGTCACATATGCGATACGAGTGGGTGTTGCTGCTGTCATGGTTTGGTTGATAATAGGTGGTCCTGTAAATGAAAGTGTCGACTCAGCGGGCGAGGAGTGTCAAGTGTGGGTAGTATTGTCGAGTGGCTAAGATTGGGCTGATCTGATTACGATGGAATGAATGGAAGTGGAAGAAGGAAAAGAGAAAAGCCAAAAATCTCCGCACGCTCAAAAAGGGGACATAGAAAGTTCTTCCCACGGGGACAATCAGATCCCAACAATGTGCATATTACAACCTGGAAAAACACAACACACCAAGGACATGCTGCTCACTCTGTCTCTCTCTCTCTCTCCTCCACACACACACATCCACTTCCATCTTGACCACCTATCGTTCTCTTTCTCCGAAAAGAGAGTGTTTTATCGAATGACTTTATGTTGCCGTGGCGCCAGACTGTCCTGAAAGAGGCAGAGCTGGCAGAGCTCAAGGGTCGATTTTCGTTTATTCAACTCAGTCACGTTTTTTTTGTGCCGAATTGTCTTCCAAGCGCGCGCTTTTGTTAGTTTGCGTGATTGGCATTGCCCTTTTTCGTGAACAATCACTCATCATACCCATCCACAGATCCGATAGATTCATTTGCTTTCTTACCTGACTACAGCATTCCTACAATCCAATCACACTACACACCTATACTTCTTCGCCATGGATCCTTCACCCCATGAGAACATTGATCACGACGACGACGACAACAATCTGGACCACAGTGACAAGGAGAGGACCGACCACAGTGACAAGGAAAAGACCGATCATGGCGGCAAGCCAAAGCCTCGTGGTCGAGGCAAGGGCATCTCCAAGAGTTCAAGAGAAGCTTCCGGTTACCTGAACGACGCAGCCAGCCAGATCGATGCCCAGTTCGAAGACATCCTCGGCGATGCCCTGGACGACTCTGACGTCGAGTTCCCTGTCGACAAAAAGGAACTGGCCAAGCAGGCCAAGGAGCAGGCCAAGGCGGCTCCATCAAAAGTCCTGGAAACACCTCCAACCCCTGCACCTCCAGAGCCCCCAGCACCCACATCACCCTACAAGCCACGCATCCTTCCTTCCACTCCTATTGCTGCAGCAAAAATCCCTGCAGCCGAATTACCCCCCTCAATACGCGAACCACCGAAAACGACCACATCCACATCATCCGCAAAAACCACCATCTCACCAGCAACAAAACTCAGTGCGAATGTGAGGAACGATGACGAGTGGGAGTGGGTCGAAGAGACCGAGTATGTCGTCCTCGACTTTGGAGCCACCAAGTTTACAGCCGATCTTATAGCAGGACAGAACTTCAGCCTTGTGGTGAGTATTTTTTTTTATTCGGGAAGTCCAGTGGTTTTTTTTTTTTTTTGCCACCAATCGCAACGATCTAACCTTTTTCTATATTTTTCCTACGATGGCCTAGAACCTCGACTCAGCGTCTCCTTTCTTCCGATCTGGCGCACACGTGTTCAAGGGTTTCTACGACGAGAATGCCATTACCGAAGACATTATTTTTGACATGAAAGGTACGTCGTCAGTGGCGCTTTTCAATCAAGCTGATACATGATATTGGAAACGACTACTCACACTGTTAAGATATTTCCTCTATTTTTTTTCTCACACAAATAGCATACAACGACGACGACGAAGTCGACGACAGTGACGATGACTCACCGGGGACGTTGGATCTGGTGGCCATTGCGACCAAGAGGCTGATATTTGAGCAGGTGGAGGTGTTGCCAGCTCCTAATGACGAAAATGTCAACGACATGATTGCTAGTGGCATGAACCGGGCACATGCCGCAGCGCCAGATGACATTTGGTCTGGCCCCTCACTGACATTGAATGGGGCTATCAAAGAGGCGAACAAGAAGCACAACGAGCAACTACAGAGAAAGGCTGCCGCCCTCGCAGCTGCCGCCAACTTGTCTATTGCCGAGTCCTCCAGCACCGGCATGGATGTGGAGGAGGAGGAAATGGGAGCAGAGGATGATGCCTTGGGCGTATGAATTCGCTGTTCCAGGTCTTGGTCATTTGACAGGATAGGGAAAAATAAAACAGCAGTTTTGCCTTAGCACAAAATAAAATCTTTTTTGTTCTTTTTCTTCCTTTCGTTGGGTTTAGGAACCGTATCATGGCTCCATGGTTTCCGCCACTGGCCTAGATTCACGCGTAGGATGTGGAAAAAGGTGAGTTCCGACACGAGACAGATGAAACTGCATGAGACGCGTGAGGAAGAAAATTTTTTTTCTTGCAACACCTAAAACATCATTTTGGACTGAGGATTTATGGCTGAGAAAAAAGCTTGGAGTCATTTTGTTTGAGTGGGCGCCAGATGGGAAATCATCATGAAGTAATGGCCTCGCTATAAAAGATCCATGAATTCCTTTCAGACCCAATGTTTTTACTTTGTTACCACTCTCACCGTCTCATACTCTTCGTTCTATTTTTCTTTTACTAGTCCCACACACAAGCAAACACAACAGTGGTATGAAGTCACTATCGCTCTCTGCGCTGGCGTGCTCTACTGCATTCCTCGCCTTACTATCCGCCTCACCGACAGACTCCAAATCGGCCTTCTACGAGAGCCTCGACAAGCACAACAACTTTATCATCGCTAACGGATGGGGTCCTGACCGATGGGGCTGCTCCTTCACTCGCACCCAAGTCCATGAGTCCTCAGCTGGCACCAAAATCACCATTGGCAAGGACTCCGCACTGAAGCCTTACTCATGCGGTGAGTTGATTTACCGCCAGGATAAACTTGGCTACGGCCACTACACGATCGACATGATTGCCTCCAACATAGTGGGCCAGGTGACGTCCTTCTTCCTGATTGCCAACGGGGACACCGAGATTGACATTGAGCTGACAGGACTCAACAACAAGATCGGCTGGATGAACATTTGGCACGACCAGAAGCAGAACCCAGTCTCGATCGACTTGCCCTTTGATACCTCCAAGGACTGGCACACCTATTCGTTCGAGTGGCGCAAGGAATTCGTAGTCTGGTCGGTCGACGGCAAAGTGGTGCTGAACCGGTCCGATATTGCCACCACGAGTCCAGAGAACGCCAACTACAAGCTGGCGATCAACTCATGGACACAGGTGCAGCCCGAGATCAACATCGACTGGGCAGGGAGGTTCACGTACCCCGAGAATGGCGAGATCCCGCAAGCCAAATTCCGCAATATGAGGTATCAACCTAAGCTTGACGGCCCTAGCCAGGACGAGAAGCATCGACGGGACGAGGAGGAGAAAGAGAAGCAGGATGAGGCAGAGCGAGTGAAGAAGCAGCAGGAGGCAGAGCAGCAGGAGCGAGACCGAAAGGCGGCCGAGGAACAGGCCCAAAGGGAGAAGGAGGCTGAGACACAGCGGCAGGCACAGTCCAAGCAGGGGGCGCACAAGAACTCAGCACCTGAGACACTGTCGCCCAAGAGCTCCGTCGCTATTGTGGCCACGAGCGGATCGGCTCTGTTGGGTGTAGCCCTTGCATTCACTGTGCTCTTTTAATAATGAAACCACATCGTCCTGGCCCGTGTTTCGGTCGATACACTTAGTAATACTGTACATAGACCTCCCCCACCCGTAATAATAACATATATATGCCACGACCACCTCGCCACTTTCTTCCCGCCATTACTCGTCATTTGAGCCCTGCAGAGTGAGCCCATTGATTTTTTGTGGAGAGATGAAGCGGTGCAATGTCATGAACAAACGCTTCCATCGCCGTGTCTCTGATCGCCGGCTCAATTGGAAGCAAGTTCGAGGCTCTCGTTTGGATGCATGTCAGGGTTGCCATCGAACAGAAAAAACTTTACAGTCTTGAGGCACCTATTTTCATTTATTATCCTCGCGCCTGATTGGACACTTGTATATCATAGATGATAATTTAGTCTAAATACCGGATCAGGGGCAGGGGTGGAGATTGAAAGCACAAGGCCGTTGAAGCATAACATAACTCTTCTTTTCTTTTTTTTTCAGGAACAATCATACCGCGTGTACTCCTTCGGCTAATAAGTGGATCATCTTCTTGCCTTCCGACCACAATGACAGGCTGGTGTGTACATCGGATGGTGCGTTCTCGCTGCATCATTGGATCTTTTGAGAGAAATTTAATTATTTGGAAGATTTGTAAGAGATATCCGTCCCTTGCATTGGCAACCCTTCTGCTCTATAAAGAGTCCAGGAGATGCACCTCCTTTTATTGCTTTCTTTTCACCAATTCTTTTCCATTACGCCGATTTTACATATTTTTCTCTTATACCATACTCCCACTAATACTCACCGACTTCCATCTTTTTGACACGAAGCCACTCTCCAAACATTCAACTTTTTTCGGATCAGATATGCGAGCAACAATCATTGTCCTGGCACTCCTTGGAGCTGCATTATCACCATCGCCAATAGTCTCTGGCGCCGCCATCTCTCACCGTGACAGCACCCATTGCACATCACTAGGAGTCAATGACTCTCAAAAAGGTGCCTTCTTCGAACCCCTCACGGATTCACTCAGTAACTTCAACATCCCCGACAACACAGGCCCCGCTGAGTGGGCTTGCTCTTACGTCCGACAAGCAGTCGGCAAGCCTAATACCAACGGCACCGCCATTACCATCGCCAAGGACTCGACCCGCAAACCTTTCTCATGCGGCGAACTCGTCTACAGTCAGCCAGCCCAGTACGGTATCTACTCTGTCGACATGATCTCGTCCAAAGTGCACGGCCACATCACTGGCTTCTTCTTGATCGTGAACGGTGTCTCAGAAATCGACGTCGAGCTCACAGGGCTGAACTCCAGCGTGGTCTGGCTCAATATTTGGAAGGGGTCGACGCAGAGCCCACGCAAGATCCCACTGGGCTTTGACGCTGCCGAAGGATTCCACACGTACCAGATCGAGTGGCGCAAGGACTTCATTGCCTGGTCCGTGGATGGCAAAGAGATTCTGAAGAGGTCCGACATCAAAACCGTAGATCCCTCAGAAAACACGTACAGGCTCGCCCTCAACTCTTGGACCCAGGCCGCGAATGAGAATCATTGGGCGGGTAAGTTCCAGTGGCCCGGGAAGCCGTTCCATAGCGAGTTCAAGAACCTTCGTTATACTCCATGATCTACTCTCTCCCTCATTTCTTATATAACAAATATATATGTATACAGTCATTTATTCTCATTCATCCTATATAAACAGTAAAATGACAATTCCCAATCATAGTATACATGTTGGTACTTCGCTAGAGTGTAGCATCTGACTGAAATCGCTACCTGTCAGCTGAGATAGTAATGCACAAAGAGTATCAAGGGACAGTTGGGTATAAGGCGAATTGCCAGGATAGTCCTCCTTGTGAAGTTGCAGGTGATGAAACGCCATTCGCGATTAACAAGGAAACATCTGCACAGGCTGCGTACGCCACCATTCGCGAACACTTATTTCCATTCCTGATAGGATATAAATAAAGAAAAGCGGTTATAGCAGTCTCACTCTTTGCAACAACACAAAATTGCCATTTCGGAGACGATCCCTTTCACCCCACCGCACATCAAATTCAAACACCATGTCCAACCCCAACTTCGACGAGGCTGCCCAGCGTGAGCTTTCCAAGTTCCTTGAGGCCGAGCAGGCTAAGGCCCGCCTTCAGCAGTCTATCCACACCTTCTGCGACCTTGCCTTTGACAAGTGTGTCACCAAGATTGGTATGTCCCATAAGATGGCGACAAATGTCCAACTCAAGGCCCAACTGCCTTTTTTCTTTCTTTTGCAAGGCCTTACTGTGTTCAGTCGAGAACGGGAAATGACAGCTTTGAATCGACCTGAACAGAATGGATACGAAGCCTTGCCCTCAAGTTTTACCAGCCTTCGACAGCATATCCATGGTCATGAGGAATCTGGCGCGATATGAACTATTCGTGATTGGGAGCATGGAACGGGCTCGCTTATTCGTGGATCAAGTTGGTTGACAATGAAGAGCGACTTTCATGGAAGCAGAAGCAGCAGCAGCCAGCAACTAGCAGCCAGCAACCAACAACCAGCAGCCAGCAGCCGGCAACACTCCTAGATCGGAAGCAACGCATAGCAAAGCAGCCTCTTCATTTTCATCTTTGACCCGCGGCACCCTCAAAAATGTGCATGGTTGATCGAATCGGTTAACTCTGCTTGGGTCTATATTCTAATTCTTCTGCTCTGGTCTTTTGTGTATATTAGGCAACAAGCTCGACCGCTCCGAGGAGGCCTGCCTTGCCAACACTGTTGACCGGTATGGATAGTTCATCTTGTTGATATTTCATAATGGCTCAGCTGGTCTGGTCTATCTCACCTAACTGACATATTTTTTTTTCTTTCGTGGCTGTCTCCATTAGTTTCCTTGACACCAGCTTGTTCATTGTGAGACGTTTGGAGGAGACCAAGGGATCCATGTAAAAGAAAGAGTAGCACCAAACCAACCCAACCAATATTCAAAAACAATACAGCCAGTTTTTATCTGCAGACACTACGGCTATAGTGCTTTTGTGGAGTCAAGGGGAAATGACGGATAAGGAACTATCGAAGACAAGGCGAAATTGCTATGAGAGGATAGAACGCACAATACCTTTGGGGATGCAAGAAGTAGCATGGAGTAGTGAACACAGATATTTTTCGTGGTGCTCCCTTTGCCCCCTCCCCAAAAAAGCTGAGCGTTCATCGTTGGAGTGAATGTAGCACGGAGTTCATTTTTTTTTGAGAGAGAGAGGCTAAAAGACGGCTCTTTCCCATCCTGTCCCGTCACTCCTTCCCGTCATCCTCTCGGCCTCATCCCCCACCATCCAAACCCCAAACCGAGAGCAACATCCCTCTTCCATACCACAACCTACACAAACCACCCTTCATTCACACCGCCACAGTAACGATGTCACGACCATCCGTTCGCGAAACCATCGCTGCTGCCAGGGCACGGATGGCAAACAACCAAGCTCAGTCAAAGACCATTCGAGGAGGCGCCGCTGACGAGCGCGAGGCATTCATGAGCTCAGGCGTCCCTGGAGTCCGGAGAACTACCCCTGCAGCCAGACGCCAGACCGACGTTGAAGTGCTTGGTCACGTCCAAAAGTCCATCAAGAGTCTCATTGCGAACGCCAAAGGAACAGGTAGGGGCAACCGACAACAAGAGCACGAGTGTGTTACCCAAGATTGACACCTTTGGTGTAACTCCCAAAAAAAAAAAAAAAAAAAAGGGTACTCCTTCACTCACCTTTGGATGCTATGGCACATCATATTTGTCAACTAGGCATCGTGAATATCTCAAGTCGAGACTTGACGGAGGTCCCGCACGAAATCTGGAACATGTACACAGTCGACCCGGACAAAGTCGTGATCGATTTCAACGCGACTGGCACGGCCTGGTACGATGCTGTCGACTTGACTCGTTTGATTGCTGCCGATAACAAGATCACTTTTATTGGAACCAGGATCCAAGAGTTTGGAGCACTCACCGTGGTCGATGTAAGTAAGCATCTCATGTTGTTCTTTGAGCCATGCGAGAGCCCCTTGGACATGCATTAACAAGGTGTCCACTTCTCGTGACTAGTTTCATGGCAACGAGTTGACGGATTTACCCGAGGAAATTGGGCAGCTGGGACGCCTCGCGACACTGAACTTGTCGTCCAACAAGTTTACAAAACTGCCCGAAGTCCTGTTCACTCTAACAACACTCTTGGAGCTTCAGCTGGCCAACAACCAACTTTCAGGCACATTGGATCCAGCTATCGGACGCCTGAACAAGGTTGAGTCCCTGGACTTGACAGGAAACCAGCTCACCGATCTTCCCCCCGAACTGGTCCAACTAAAGTCGATGCGGAAGCTGAAATTGTCCAAGAACAAACTTACCAGTCTTCCTGTAGCTGTCCTTGCTAAGATGCCCAAGCTGATTGAGCTCGAAGTCAGCGACAACAGAATGGCTTGTCTCTTTAGTGGCCTTGGCGAGTTGTCTGGAGAGGGACTGAACCTGCCAGCACTGGTTCGCCTGGATGCACGGAACACGGGGCTTCAACGTATTACCGATATCGATTCTAGCATGGACGACATATTGAAGCCTACCATCAACCTCCCTGCCGTCAAGGAGTTGCTTCTCTCTGTCAATTCTCTGAATAATCTCGAGAACTTGTTATTGGCCACTCCACAGCTCCACTTTCTCGACATCCGCAACAACCAATTCACTCAGATTCCCTTGGGTGTGCTTGACTTGACCACTTTGCGTCATCTGGACATGACCAGCAACCACATGGAGCACATCCCCACCGAACTCGGAAGCATGTACGACTTGACTACTTTCGACTGGGCTGGCAACCCTGTCCGAAATGTGCCCAGGACTTGCACCACCACAGATGCTTTGATGAAGCTCTTGCGTCAACGCCAGGAAAATGATTTTCCCACTCCAAGTAAGTCATAGTGCATGACTCAACTGTGCAAGTGCGGCATACCCAGCTCCCCAATTGTCTAACCAGATTTATCATCGGCCATAGCTGACACTGCCCGGGTCGAAGCACTCGCTGTTACAGGAAACCAACCCGACACACCTCCGTCATCTCGCCCTTCACAGACCCCTGTTCGAGAGCGCTCTTCGACACCAGTTCTGGCTGAAGCTCAGGCTGTTCCTGCTGCCAATTCTCTGTCACCCAAGAAGCCAACTCGTCCCGTCAAGAACCTGAACCTGACTAAAAAGATGCTGAAAGATGTTTCCGTAGAGGAGATTATGACAGAGTGCTGCGAACCTCAGATTGCGATTCTGGACTTCAACCTGTTGACATCCTTCCCAATTGCTTTGCACCACGCCTTTGGAACAACTACACTAACCCAGATCAGCATCCACCACAACAAGATCTCCGAGTTCCCTCTCCAACTCTCGTTCCCCTTCCTGGTGTCATTGAACCTGTCTGACAACTTGATCACAACTTTATCAGGATCCGATGGGAGCGACGAATCCGCGACTATTGGAGCCAATTTTCCCAAGCTGAACGAGTTGCAGATCTCTGGCAACAAGCTCACCGAAATCCCAGTATGGATGCCCAAGGCCTTCCCTGCCCTCCAGAGCCTGAACGCCAGCCGAAACAAGATCACCGCCTTGGACCCGGTCTCGTTTACTGGTCTGCAGTTCTTGGATTTGTCCAGCAACGATATCGGTAGCTTGCCTCCATTATTGGGCAATGTCCGAACGATCAAGAGCCTGAACCTGGATGGCAATCTGTTCCGTGTCCCCCGCCGACAGGTCATGGAGCAGGGTACCGAGGCCATCATGGAATACTTGCGGGATAGGATCCCAGCCTGAACAAGTGTCGATAAAAGCCAAAGGATAGGAGGGATCATTTAGAAGAAGAAGCAGTGCAAATAGCAAGCATGGCAAACATTTTCATTTTCAGTAAGTAAAACTGTTGCACGACAAAGGTCGCTTATCGTATGCAGGTTTAGTAGTTGCATCGAGAAAGAGCACAACCCCAAACAAACAAAAAATAAACCTGGAACGTGAAAAATCTGTTGGACATCTATCACTGTTCCCTCGTTTCCGCGCTTCCTCCTCCTCCGTGGTGCTCTACCACCAAAAGTCAGAGTGGGATTTGCACAGGGGCACACACCCAAACCTTTAAGAAAGGAGACCACCCTTTTGTCTGTTCTCTCTTCCCTTCGCTTCTTCTCGTTCTCAATCTCATTCTCCCCTCCTCGCCTTTCTCTCCGTTACTCTCCCGCACCTTGTCCCCCGTCTTTGTATTTTCCCACCGACTGGACCTTCACCGCAAAAATGCGCATCCAACTTTCGTCCGCCATCCTGTTGATTGCGGCGGCCACCGTCACTGCAGCTCCTACTCCATCAACCACGGACCCTATTACTGATCAGCTGAAGGCTGCCTATGACAAGTCCGTGGCCTCCATGGACTGCGGAGCCTGTGTCTCTGCCTTGGCCATAACCAAACACTTTGATCGACGCAACAGACAAGGTGTTCTGAATGCCTTCAAGAAGCTTTGCCCCAGTATCAAAAAGCAGACGCCCGACGTGGTAATGTCTCGATTTTGAAACAAAGCCCCGTGAGTCGACGAGTGCAGGGGGGGAAAGGTTGCGGATTCCCACCTCACCTAACACCGAGACGGGTTTCGTCTAATTTTTTTTTTTTTTTTTTTTTTTTTTTTTGGGTTTACCTTACCAGTGTGATGGCATGACCGATCGGTATGGCGCCCACTTTTTGGATGTGCTCGAGCACGCCGATATTAACGGTGACGACGGCAAGCTCATTTGCTATGGTCTTTACGGAAAATGTCCTGCGCCACCTCTCCCAGAAAGCGCACTCCGGTTCCCCAAGCCCAGGCCTGTCAATCCCACTGCCCCTCCACACAGTGGCGAACTTGTTGATGTGCTTCACCTGTCCGAGTAAGTTTGTTTGACTCCAATTCATTGCATGATTTGTCGCGGCATGTGTTTGTGTGTTGCGAAGTTGCATCTGGATCGTTGCTCATCAATTGTTGTATTTGATCCTGTGCAGCTGGCATGTTGACCAAGATTATTCAGCTGGAGCAGAGGCCCAGTGTGACCGTCCGCAGTGTTGTCGCAAGTACCCAGGCGCGAGTGCCACTCCTACTCGTGCAGCTTCATCCTGGGGCGACTACAACTGCGACACTCCTGCCAAACTGGCCACAGACATGCTGAAGTTCATCCCCAAGGTCACCAAGGCCAACTTCACTATCCTGACAGGCGATATTCCCGCACACGACACCTGGTTGGGCACGATCGAGTCGACTAAAGAAGTGGAGCATACAGCATACAAAACCATGTCCAGGCTGCCTTCCAAGATCTACCCCACCATTGGCAACCATGAATCTTTTCCTGCCAGGTAACAAAAAGCCACAAAAAATGGCCATTGCATGACAACAAGGGCCAAAGGGGGTTGCGCGCGTTGGTTATTTTGGTCTTTTTACACCGAAAAAGAAAAATGGCCTCCTAGATTTCCTGATAGTGACGACTTAATCATCCACCCCTTGCATCCTTGATTTTTATTTTTTTAATATTTAGTCTCTTCAACACACCTTCGACTGGCAGCGATAAATGGCTCTACGACAGCTTGGCAGACGAATGGTCACGATGGCTGCCCGCCGATTCCTTGGCCTCTGCCAGACATTACGGCGCCTATTCCGTCAGCCCCGCGGCCGGCCTCCGGATCATCTCGCTCAACACGAACTTTTGCTACAAGCAAAGCTTCTTCAATTACGCCAACTCGGACGACACCGATCCCTTTGGTGAGATTCAATGGTTGATCAAACAGCTCCAGGCGGCTGAAGATGCCCACGAGCGTGTTTGGATTATTGGCCACGTTGGCCCCACCATGACTGACTGTCTGCTCAGTTGGTCCAGTCAATACAAAGAAGTCATCCAGCGCTACTCGCCCCACGTGGTTGCGGAGCAGTTCTTTGGACACAAGCATTACGACGACTTTGCATTGTACTATGCCGCAGGCGGTGCCAAGTCTGCTGAGAACGCCATCTCGACTGCATGGGTCGGGCCTTCCGTGACGCCCTTGGGGAACCTGAACTCGGGTTTCCGTGTGTACAAGGTCGACACCAAGAGCTGGAACGTGTTTGATTCGTTGACGTATGTTGCCGATATCAGTAAGGGCAGCGAGTGGGATGCGACCGGAGCGACACCAGACTGGCACCTGGAGTACTCTGCCCGCGCAGCCTTTGGCCCTTACGCGCCCATTGCAGATAACAAAGCCTTGAGCCCGAGTTGGTGGTACGAGGTGGCGACCGCTTTTGAGAAGGACGATGCGGCGTTTCAAAAGTTCTGGCTGTATCGCAGCAAGTCTTCGGGTCGTATCGGGGCGTGCCCTGCGGATGGGGCGTGTCCGTCCGAGATTATCTGTCAGCTCAAGAATGGCAACGGTGCAGAGACTTGTCAAAGCACTTCGGGGATCTATCGCCGTAGCGACAGCGAGCCGACGATTGAGGTGCGCAGGTCGCAGAGTGCGCTGGGGCAGCAGTTCCTGTCCGAGTGGGATAGGCCGCTTTGTGGCACTTCCATGGATCCTTTGAGCGTTGTTTACTAGATGTATTCAAAGAGATTTATTTATGGAACACATCCACTTTTCAACCAAAGCAGTTTTTTTTGCTTTGTATTTTCCTTGCGCTCTCCCTGCCTGCGCTCTCCCTGCCTGCGCTCTCCCTGCCTGCGCTCTCCCTGCCTGCGCTGCCGCATGCACCACCCTTTGCCCTTCCCAAATAAAAAAAAGGGTTTCCCAATCTTCGCTTCTTTCTTCCTTCGTCCTTTCACCGTCACACCGTTCGCTTCTGCAGCCTTCTAGAATCTAATGCTTCAAGGCTACAGCCATGGCACACACTCTGATGGTCCTCAACACCGTGAATACTCAGCTCGGTCGTGCATGTGCCATACATTCCTAACGAGCCCATCTACTTTGTCTTGGAACGCACTAAAGTCTCTGGTCGCAAGCTCTTTGTCGACGGTATTTCACTCGAAGACGTCTCCCAGTCGTTGGACCGCCACCGCATCCTCGACAACGGCTTCCCATACTCGTGCCACCGTCACAGGAAAATTTGGTGTCTCTGTGAACAACCCTCATCGGCAAGTCCCTCTTCATCCACTGTCACCCAGATGACACCATCGAGCACATCATGAACAAAACCTGGGACAAGGATGGCACGCCCACAGATGAACTTCAGCCATCCATCCTCGGCGCAGACCACAAACTCTCTCTTTTGAGGCACAACTCCGCTGCCAAGCGCGTCTCAGACTTGAACCTCCATTCTTCCCATACGAGAGTTTCGCGTCTCTTGTCTTTCAATGGGCAATGTTTTTTTTTCTTCTTTTCAACATCATATTTTCATCAAACCACCCTTGTCACTGGATCCGCTGCAGCAACTGCATTAACCTTTCCCCCATGTCTTATTGACCAACAAGCAGTTTCATCAATCTCCAGAGCTCTCGCTGCCACCAACACTCTGAGCAACATCACGCCGTCCCTGCCGCAACCACCCCAGACGAACAACGTTTTGATGAGTGAACAATGCCTGTTTGATTCACGAACGGACATTGACTGATATTCTATTTTGCTCTTAGAAACGCTGCGTAACTTTTTTTTTCTTTGTCAGACCATCTTCATTCCCCTTGCCCGCCTCCTACACAACCCCTTGTTAGTTTTAGGCCAGCTCGAGGACTAGAGTAGATCCATGGTTGAAGAGTATTCCGGCGCGATAGTTGCTGTGGTGCTTTTCCTCGAGTTCTCTTTGCCTGCAGTTTACTCTCACGGCGTACTATTTTTACTTCCCAAAGCATCACCTTTTCGTGGGCGAGAGACATCCGCCAAAATGGGATGGATGGATTGTAGGCCTAACTCCCCCCCCCCCCGCCGCAACAGTTTTCTATGTCTTTTGCTTCTCTCCCAAACCAACCTCCTGCTTCTCGTCCCATTTCTTTCATTCTGGCTCTTGCCGCCCATTCCTGTGCTACCGTCACCATTGACTCCTTTCGAACTTCCACATATTGTTGAGCTCATTTCCGAATCGTTCTTTTTTAAGATTTGCTGAACTGTATCCTAGTTAGCCGAGCATGGCACAGAGCATTTATCCCTTCTCTCTGGACCGATGTGGCCACTTTCCGCACAGACGAAGCAGGCTTTCAAATCGGACTTTTACCAGCAGGATCAAGAGTCTCACTGCGAAGCAAGGGGTAGGAATGACTCGATCTACGAGAGGCTTGCCCGAAGCGCTAGGACCGGATCGGTTACATCAATGGACTGGACGCGAGCAGCCTTTGCTAGAACGTATCGAGAACATCGATACGCCTTGGACCAGGCCAGACATTTCTTGTAGGAGATAGGATCATGAGAATTTTCAACGAGGGAAACCTTACAGGTACCCAGGTTTGGCACTTGCCGTCCTCGAGAGTGAAGAGTCATTGCATATTGACTGGCATTCGTGGCCAGGGGCGGAAGCTCACAGGCGTTCCTGGAGCGCTTCCTGAAACTGACACGTCTGAGTGGCGCGTCAACCTCGGAAAGCATAATCAGATGTTGAGGCTGTTGCCTTTGTACTTTCGCGCCTACTCGAGCTTGAGGGGGGGGGGGGGTTCATGCCTTGAGACAAGGTATGTATACCTTCCTCAGCAATTCCCGAGTCGATCTGTCATCATTGACGCTTCTTGAAATGATGGCCTTCGAGCACAAGTCGATCTTGCGGTCGTTGAAGGTGCCCGAGAGTGCTCTGAGCAGGAATTACTTTCTGTTCAATGCATTGACCGGCCTGATGTTCAAGTGCACACTTCTGATGGATCACTTGCTGAATTCCTGTTGTTAAATCCTGCATTGTCGAAACTTGCCCGCACTGGGTTCGATTTCCTGAGTGCTGAGTTGTCGAACCGATGGCAACTCTACCAGTGAGCGCCCAATGCAGTAGCCTAGCGAACCGGCCTTGATCCAAGGATCTCTTTGCTTGTAAACCAGTCCCCAAGCACCCGAGCTTGTTAATTACCCAAAATATGCCAGCCAATTTAACCTCTCAGTCACTCTTTTTTTTTTGTGGCTTGACTATGTGAAAAGTGAGCTCCTCATGTTGTGGTTGGCGTCTGGTATGGATTGCCTCGTGTTGGGTAGAGTGGCTAACCAGGTGTGAGTGTGTGTATAGTAGTAGTTGGATCGAATTTAGGCTCGGTGGATTGAAGGTCTACTACGTTGATTACCTGATGAGACAACGCTGTGCCTAGATTTGTATTTGTTTGAGGGAGCAAACAAACCAAAGCTCTGCTGTTTTCCAATCCTCTCTCCTCCCTCCTCTCTCATCTCTCCTCCCTCTCTTTCCTCCCGATAGTTGCTGCTGCTGCTTCTGCTGTTGTTGTTCTCTTCGCACAGAAAACTTTGCCATGTCCAATTGCCTCTGCGGCTCTGTCTTTTTTAAATTGGAGTGAGCGACGGCTGCGGCAGAAAATGCGCACTGACGTTGATTTGTCCAAACCAAAGATAGAAAGAGTGGCAGATAAAGAAACTACTTTTTTTTGTTTAATTTCTTTTCCATTCACTTTTCCCTCACCTTTCTCTTTGTCAGCCATGTCTCATTCGCACCTAAGTCCTCTTGATCTTCCACTTATTGTCGAGACCATCGCCGAGTCGCTCTCATTTGACGATCTGCTCAGGTGCGTTCTGGTCTGTCGGGCGTGGCATGCCCACTTTATCCCGCCTCTTTGGTCCGATGTCATTACTTTCCGAACAATCGACCTCTCTCGAACCCTCGAGATCATGCCAGCCATCGATTCCCAATCATTGATTAAGAATGCGCACCATATCCGCGCCCTCACCTGCTCCATTGACACTATGCCTGCACTCCTTGAATCCAAATTTGAAAAGTTGCAGGAAATCAATTACGTCCGTGACTATGGCAAAAGGCCACAGCCACTATTTGGACTGGATCAACTGGCTCGGGTCATTGCCTGCTCCCCTCGTCTCCGCGCCATCTCGATCGAAAATGTCGACATCTTTTATGGCAACGACGATCTGAACGCCTTAAAAGAGTTTGTGAATGTGCTAGATAACTACCCATCTATTACTTGCCTGTTCGTGTCGTTTGGCACAGTTCCTCGAGGCTGCGATGTGCCTCTTTATGCGATCATCGAACAAAGACTCGCTCGGGTGAGATGCCCCAACATCACGAGCCTGACTGTGAAGGAATATCACGAAATGCCTAGATCCAAGAGGGGGCCACCTTCTGCATCGTCAGGGTCAGGACGCCAATACCACTGGCCCGGACGTTGGCGGTCTGAGGAGCAGCATGACAAAGATCCACGATATATCCGGATCTGTCCTATCAAACCTTGTGGGCGTTGGGAACAGGAGCCTCAACGACGGCAGTGCCAGCATGCTCTGGCCGTTTTGGAGAACGCGGGGGTTCTCGAAGTGTGTTTGCCTCCAGCCATTTGGGGCGGCAGTTCCCGAACTCTACTAGGCCGCCTTCCAGGACTCGCTAAGCTCAGTATAAACGATCGCCCAGAATTTGTCTTCGAGAAAGAACTTGGCCTGCCAGCGCGGCATCTAGACTTGCGCGAATTCGAGTGGTCGTACATTGGAAAGGACGACAGCAACCTCAACAACGCTTTCCACCAGTTCTTACAGGATGGACGCGCGAATCTGTCGTCTGTCAACCTCCGGAACATGCCGGCCGCGGTGTACCAATCAGTTATGCGGCCTTTGATCGTACAAGAACTTCAAGAGGACAACCTAGGCAAAGATCATTTTCTCCGCCATGCTCTGGTTTCGTTGACCGTCACGAACATCAATCATAGGCGGCAGTTTCCGCTGACCCATCTGCTGGAGGTCTTGACTAGGTGCCCGAAACTGCAGACGATCTCCATCGAACTAGTGCGCGTCAGTGGGACGGAGCAAACTACAAACACCCCTTGGGTTTGTTCAGAATTGCAATCACTGGATGTGCGTTTTGACCTGACCGATCCAACAGACAGCCGTAAGTTGGTTGATGCAAACGAGACCGCACGTTGCTTTATGAGGCAGCTGGGAACTATGGCTCGTCTCCAGGATCTAACGATGCATATGGCCAGGATGCACAGGCATTCGGTTACCAGGTCGCCATTCCTGCAGCTTGCACTCGACGTTGAGAATGGACTAGAACAATTGGAGAGATTGTCCCGACTGGAAGTCCTTTCGGTCACTGGAACGCCATATACCATTGGAGATGTGGAGAGAGAGTGGATGGCCAAACACTGGCCATACATCAGGCTGGTTGGTCCTTGACCCCACCCGAGCGTGAGCACTTGGACATCATATATCACTGCCTCCAGGGGTGCAGCGACTTGAGATTCAATATACTGGACACTCAAGAGTACAAATGAAATAAAGTTTGTGCGCACACATGGTTCAAGTGGCAAGTGCAATGGCGCCAGGATTTTTTTTCTTTCGTTTCACCGTTCTCATTAACAATCTTCAGAAAGTAATTATGGTCAACACTCTTATGTTAAACAATTAACAGTAAGTCACCCATACTTGCGTGAGCTAGAGATGATCTTCCCTATCGAGGACAGCCTTCGAACTCTCTTGAACGATATCCGAGTGAGGCTACTCACTGGACCGTTTACGTCGAGTTCCCAGTGTTCGAGAACGCAGACCATACTCAGGTAGCCCATCTGATGAATGTCAAGATTGATCCTCCAGACTAACGTCCATATTTCGCACATATGCATATGAAACTGCCGTTCTACAGCTGGCACTGTCCTTGCTGCTGGTGGCCAGGCTGAGCCTCCAGACTGAACCGGGGTTGACTGAATCAACCATGACGCGTATGTGGAAAAAGGAAATACGCCAAGCATCGCCCTTTTCTCACCAAAACAAAAGCGGCGTGTGCCAAAGTTTAAATAGATAAATTGGCTCACAGGGCACAGATTATCGCTTTCCTTTCTTTCTTCCCTCCACTTTCCCACTCATACACCCAAAACGTGAAAGCATGATATCCTCCATCTTTGGTCTTCCACGCATTGTCGAAGCCGTTGCCAGGACCCTCACCTGCGAAGACCTGCTCAGTTGCATCCTTGTCAGCCGAGCATGGCACACCACCTGGATCAGGATCCTCTGGTCCGACGTCATCACTTACGGCATCTTCCGGACAGAACGTGGTGGCAGAGCATACAACTTCTACTTCCACACCCCCGAGGGCCAACAAGCCCTGACCAAGCACGCCCACCACATCCGCGCCGTCACCTGCCGCTTCCAGCGCGACCTCCTCATCCTCACCCTCGCTGGCGTCTGTAATCTTGCCGAGATCAATTATATTGCCCAAGAACTGCCCCGCCAACGGAGCGAACGCCATCGCTCCGCAGTCATCGAAACAGGACTGAGTGATCTCATCCACCTCATTGCCCAGAACCACAACTTGCGTGCTGTGTCGATCGAGAATCTGGGCCTCTTGACGGCGGACAAACCAGCCGAGGATCTCTTGGCCCTTGTCACATATCTGGATACTCGTCCAGAAATCACTTGTTTTTACTTGGGTGGTAACGCAACACTGGACGAGAGCCGGTTGGATCTGCTGCGGACCATCCTGGCACTCAGACTGGACAGGATCGACGACAGCAAAGTGGAGAGTCTGGTCCTCAGAGACCGGCAGGAGCTGATGCGGAACAGGCGTGGACCACCTTCGGCTGCAGGAGGCTCGGCCCATGAATGGCCAACACGGGAAACACCACTCGAGAAATTATCACTCACGTGCGAGTGCAAACGGAGTCTGGAAGAGCCTTTGCCAGGAAGATGGGAATACGACTGGAGGAAGCACCAATGCCCCATGATGGGCCTGGCCGTGCTCGAGAACAAGGAGATCTTGGAAGTCAGTCTGCCTTTCAGCATCTTCTTCGATTCGATCAAGCCGCTCATGAAACGGTACACGGACTTGCGCCGCCTAAGCACTGGCATGCTGACCCCCCTGCTGGTCAGACACATTGTTGGACTCCTCCCCGAGACTACTCCAGGCCTGCAAGAGCTTGATGTCTCGTATGTGGAAGAGCAGTCCCTGTCGACGTACTTGGACGACCCCCGCGTCCACTTGTCCTCGCTCAGTGTCAAAACCCTCTTGCGGAACGCTGACACAGAGAACCCGTTTCTGCTCCCAGATGTGTTCCTCAAGCCCACACACTTTTTCCACTCGGCCCTAGTGCGCCTGGATTTGAAGGGGATCCATACTGTGATGCCTCAGATACTCCAGATCCTGAGCGGGTCACCGCAGCTGCAGTACCTGCACGCAGGCGAAGTCCACCTCACATCCAACGAGCCGGACTCGTGCGGTGCGCCCTGGGCGTGCAAAGGTTTGAGAAAACTCAGGATGCATATCCACCTGTTTGATGTGGTATTCTCAGGCTTGGGGATGGACTTCTTTGAACAACAGACCAAGATCGCGGAAAAGGCCCAAACGATGGCGGGGTCATTTATGCGGCAGGTCGGGAACCTGGTCGAGTTGCGGGAGCTGGAGCTCAGGTTCCATAATCCTATGGAGAATGTGAAAAGCCCTTTCTTGGCGCTCAGTGTCGAGGCCGATAACGGACTGGAGTCACTGGGGAAGCTCAACAGGCTCGAGATTTTTGTGATCTCAGGGCTGGAGCATCAAGTTGGGGACAAGGAAGTCGAGTGGATGGCGAGCCACTGGCCCAGACTGCGGTCGATCGAACTACCCGTGTTGGATGGCAGGCACGATCCGGAATTGGCGTACCCCGAGGAATGTGAAGCATATCTGCCCGACTACAAGCGTTGCTTCCCTAGGCTGAGGGTGGTGATCCCGATTGAAGTGCACTATTGCCGCTACTGCTATCACTTGCTGTGCGATTGTACTGAAAGCAGCGACCTCTAGCGAAGCAATATAAAAAATATATTTATTATGAAATCAATGATCCTTTTTCGAAAAGGGGTTTCTAAGAGTGCTTTGAAAAAATGAGTGGGGAGGTAAAAAAAAAAAAAAAAAAAGAAAAAAAGAAAAAAAGACAAACAAGAGAAAAAAAAAACACAAGAAAAGCTTTTCTTAAAGTGGAGAGTGCATGCCAAGTTTGGTGTTAAACTCGAGCTTGGCCAACTTTTGCGCTCTGACACATTCCTTGAGATCCCGCGCCTTGACCAGCTCCTGAACCGGAAGAAATACAACAGGCCACAGGAAGGAAAGCACAAACAGCCACCAGGGCACATCTTGCACTCGGTGTGGTCCACGGAACAATGAAATGACACAGAACACAAACTGAAGGGCCAAGCTATAGCACACCAGGAAGGAAAAAAAAGAGGATAGTTGTCAGCTCAACATGCATTGCACTCCAGATCCCGCATCATCCAATGTCAAGAGGAAAGTAACCTACCATGCAGCGCATGCACCGATCCAGACCCGGTTCCTCCATGGTGCAAAAGCTCGCACTGACAGGGTGCGGCTCATAAATGTACCGGACATGCACACCATGTACCAGACCCAAAGTACGAGGGTGTAGTTCTGAGAGTATAGAAGTGCCCACTGTTTATCGGATGACCATTCCAGCCATGGTGTTCCTGCGCCAAAGCTGTTGAACAAGAAGTGGTATCCTTCCTTGCCATCGTAGATATGAAGTGAGCTAGAAAAAAAGTCCGATAAAAGAAAATGTTAGAAAATGATGCTGTCAAAGCAGAACAGAAAATAAAAAGGGTTCAATCAGGTTGACTTACTAGAGGAAGACGAAAACACACATTACGATGGGGAGAATGAAGCGGGCCAAAAAGTAAAAGATGAATCTGGGTAGATCTCGGAGGGGTGACATGTTTTTGCCTAAAAAAAGAAGTTATTTCAGCATTAGTAAAAAGTCCCCATCTGATAACGAGAATATCCAGCGGAGCTAATTAAAGAACATACTGGGCATCATGGTCATGGTGTCTGGCTCGTGGGGTGAGAAAAAGAAAGAAAGAATCAACAGTGGGATAATGATCCACATGAGCCAGAGAATGTGGTAACCAGTCATGGCTTGTGGGAGTAAGAAACAGTACGACACGAGCATGAGCAGCGAAATAGACATGAGCGAGGCGATCATGAACACGGCGCCTTGTCTCTGAGAGTTCAACAGTCGGCGGGCTTCACGAACGACCTGAGTGAGTGCATACAAACTGGTCTCACTGTGCATGGTCAGTCCACAGGGCAAGCTGTTGATCTTTGCTGCAAGCGAGAACGCTGATCTTGACTCTGGGTTGGAATGCATCCGAATAGGCTCCATGCCGACACTGATATCCGCCTAAATAAACAGTAGCAAACAGTCTGTCAGTTGAATGAAGAGGAGAGTACACGCAAGTTTCAATTTCATCAGTTTTCTAGAACAATACCTTGGCAAATGCAGCAACGTTCTCGCTATTTAGAGAGCTTCCAATACAGCAAACAACTTCGCCATAGTCCTGAAAGATTTTGATCATATCCACAGCTGCCTCGTTGCCACATTCAGCGAAAAGCGATACATGTAGTGGGATATCATCGGTCGTCTCGAGGTGAGGTCGGATGTTCTCAATTCCTCGAGGCAGTTGCGCCTTGATGTCGTATGATTCCAAATAGCCCGAACTGGCGCCAAAAGGATCGGAGGCCGAAGACAACAAGATGCAGCTGTTCCAATCTGTCTCTAATCCCAGTCGGTCCGCAAACGCTTTGCTCTCCCGTTCACTCGCTGGTGAGAAGTAGACGAATCGAATTCCTGCCAAGCCCAGATCCTCGATGAAGTCGCAAACGTTCTGTAGCGAAAAAATAAATCAAAATTATCAGTCAAGTCCTAGCTCACACGGATGACGTACAAGTCCGAAGGAAACATACCGTTTTTGGCTGATGAGCTAAGGTGGCCATGCCAAGGAAAATCTGGCCTTGGATAGCGTCTTTGCAAAACTCGGTCTCGTTCATAGGTGCTTCCAAGGCTGTTACTGTCTCCGGATCCTCTGAGAGCTCCATCTCGCGAAGCTTCCGCCATCGCTGCAAAGGTGCCGCATCCATTTTAGTGGCCGATACGGCCGAGTCTTCAATGGAGGTCCCGGGCTGTATGCTATCTTCTTCTAGGTCACTGGCATCGCCAATTCGGATAACAATGTTGACGGGGTCTGGCATGTGGTTGGCCGACATGGCTCTGCTTCTCTCCCGTGCTCTCAGCCGCCTCTCGATTTCGTCGTCGATTGAGTGGGCATCATCATCCCTATTTGAGGGTCCATTGGATTTGTCTGATCCAGAAAACTTGTCGCCATCTTTGTCGTCCTCATCAACAACTCTGTTGGTCAGGGTGATTATTTGAGGAGTCGCCGTGTCCAATGGAGGTATTGCAGAGTCCTGTTCGGTCGAGATGGGTCGATATGCATATGCTACACACTGAAGGTCATTGACTACTGCGGTTTGGTAAAAGTCAGAGATCTTCTTGAGCATCTATTTTGACGGTCCATGAAAGTTTGAAGAACGTTAGTGCGATGTTATCTTGCTATTCATTTATAATGTTCACGAGGAGGTGATACATACCACGTCATTGAGTTCCTGAAGACCGGCTCCATCCCAATACTCGCTGCAACATTCAACAACACACTCGACATGTCCGTCCGTGAGTACCATGTGGCTGTTGCCTGCCTTCTCGTGGTATATGGTGCTCAGCATGGTTGGAATTTCGAAGTTGGTCAATTTCCCAAACGTCATCTGGGCCATGGGCAGGTTGGGGTGGTAGCAAAATATTTCCTTCTGCAACGTGAACGGGTATAGGGCCTCATTGGTGAACCCAATTTCCTTTCCAAGGCGACATAAGCACGTCTGCTGAGCTGCTCTCGTCCGACTGTGAAAATGAAGAGTGTTGCATTTCCTGTGATCATCTATCCTCCTGAATGCTGAAAGTGAGCCGCACTTGGTGTTGAGCAGCTGGTTGAGTCCGATGGGCTTCAAAGACTGGATGTAGGTCTCCCAGTCCTTGTCCTCGAACCGCAGCCCATTTGGCGAGAGCTCATCCTCCAATACATCCAGTACGACGGTCTCCTCATTCTCCGTTGCCACCAGCACTTGTTCCACCTCTGGAAAAGCGGTCGCGATGGTTCCTTCCTTGTCGATACTGCAAATAACAGTGATGCCGCCGAGACTCTCCACAAGATTGGTGCTCCTAGTCAAGCCATCGTCAAAGTCCTGTCCACTGTCGCCCCATCTCAACAACAGGCGCCAGAACCGTGTCCAGACTTCTCGGCGTGCGATGTTAACGTTTTTGGTTGGTGGTGGTGCCTCCACATCGAACTCGTCCACATCCTTTTCATCCTCGTATTCGGTTTTCGATATTTGGAGTGTGTTGAAGAGGACGAGAATGGTTGCGTTGGTGAATGCCTTGGAGATCTGCAGGAGTGTTGGTAATGACAGTGGCAAGAGAGGCAATGCTGCATACACTGGCAGCACCAGCAGTTGTTCTACTCCTTGAGTTGCGTTACCCAGCTGAATAACTTCCTTGAGAACGTAGCGAAGAAGGTTGATGGCGAATGCAAGCAAAACGATGACCAGGAGAACTCTGAACAGTATGACGTTGTTGATAATCAAGAGCTGCTTCAGTATCAAGCTCTTTGGGCGAGGAATTGGATCCAGTGCAGTTTCCAGAATGCGCTCTAGTGGTGTCTCCAAAACTTCGAATGTGTATCGACCCTGGAGCTCTTCGTGCCGCTTCTGCATTTCATCCGACATTGGTATTCCAAAGAGTGAGGGCTGAAATGTCTCCTTGCGTAAAAGCAAGAACTCTCGGATATGTGGGGAAGTATCTCTGTGGCGGGATGATGAGTGAGGTTTCTCTAAAAATTGGTGGTATTGATCCTGATGTGGATGCAGGTATCGCCCGTGATGATGAGTGTCCCCGTTTTGAAGATGGTGATGATTTCCATGCTCCATATAATGCCTCGAGATCATGCACAGCACTTTGCATGGCGCTACGTCTCCAAACACCATTTCGATCATGTCGCCTTTGACAATCAAGTTACTGGGCAGCGTTTTGACAATGCCTGATCGGACAACGCGGACTGTGCTGACTGAGGGTATTGAAGGGATTTTGAGTTCCTATTGTGGCAAAGGCATTAGGGGAGTAAGCATGCTTGGTCTCTAAGATGGCATTCCTCAAATTGTTATACTCTGGATGAATGCGTCCACATTGTTACCTGGCCTGCCTGGTATCGAATAGTCTCCAGCTCCATGATAATACCCTTGACCCGATCTCGAACCTCTCTGCCTCGCAGTTTCATCTCACGTCTATTGAGATATGCGTTCCATATAAAGATGCCTGCTAGTATCGCCACCTCTACAATGGTCCCGATCAGGCGCCCTTGCGTGGGACTAGAGTTGATCCTGCCATAGATATAAAAGACGAGTAGGCACAGAATGGCAACAATGGTCGCAATGGACGAGAACGAAGTCAAATATCGGACAAAATCTATTGAGAGGTCGAGAGCAATTAGTCTATTTGGGAATCGAATCGGCAGGACTCTGGTTCCCCATTATCCATGCTGCTTGCCCACCCAGATGTGGGAATGTTTCTTTCAACTTACTGTCCATGTTGGTGGATCCGGTGTGATATTCGCTCAGGGCTAGATTTGCGACGTCGATGAGTTTCCTAAGGAGAAGAGGACAGGATTTTAAAAGAGAATTCAGCAAGGACATATTAGTAGAGGATCATCACTGATTATCTGACTCACTGCCCGCTCTGCTGCAATTGCGTCCAAATGATTCTTTACGTTGTTGCTTCGTCAGTGGTCAGGCCTGGGAACGAGCCTTCGGGCTCAGTCAGTGTCAGACTGATCTCTTGTCCACCGCGCTCCAGATCGTCGTCCTCAGAGTGCCGTGGTGCCTGGGTAGAGTTTTGCTGGGGCAGGTTGTCGATAAGGACAGGCTCGTCCGAGTCGTACGTGTTGATCCGCGGCTGTCCTCTGGGGCTCTGTGTTGCGCCTGAACCTGGTATCCTCTGAGGTTGACGTTGGTCAGGTGTGGTGGGTGCGGATGCGTCCCTGGAAGAGGCGGAGTGTGACATGTCCAGCCGCGACAGTGGGACAGACTCTGGAGGGGTGGAGCTTTCCATGTCAACGATGGAGTTGAGATGTTCGATGTTCGAGTGAGGGTCGCTGCCATTCATATTGTTGCTCTTGTTGTTCATTGTGTCGGTTCTGTCGGGAAGAACAACGAGCAACGAGCTGAGACAAACAGGGTTTTTCTCCTGCTGGATGCGATGTGGGTGCGAGAATGAGTGCGAGTTTAAAATTGTTTGCTGGATTTGTCACAGGAGAGTTCGTGCGGAAAGATTGTGAGAGGGATGAAGCTGTGAGTGGGAAGGTGAAGAGGGAAGGAAGGAGAACACTCAGCCGGTGTCCATGGATGTTGCGGATGCAAAGAAGGATTGGATTAGGCCTCGCAGGGTTGAATCAACCCTGGGTTCATATTTCCAATTTTAAAAGCTCTTTAGTGTGCATACATATGTTTGGGACTGCGTTTCCCTGTCGCCTTGGACCTTGCTTGGCCACTCTTGGGTGGGGTGTCCCTTTTTCTGCCTCTTGGCTTTTTTTCTTCTGGGCTGAATACCCTTCGTCCAATCATCACACTCATCCTTCTCACACACATCCACATCACCCACGCTTTTCAAGCACTCATTCTCAATACCATTCTTTCTCAGTGAGCTCATCACGCTCCAACAGCAAATATAGAAATACATCACACAAGAGAGCATCAACCCACAAATGGCCCTCTTCGCGACCGTGACAGGGTCCAACAACCTGTTGTCATATGACCTGAACCGGTCGCTCGCCTACCTGTCCGCGCACTCTTCCATGACCCTATTCTCGCTCAAGAACGTCAACACCAGCTCTACTCAAACCGTCTTCAACCCTGAAGGGCATCCAGTCGCCGATATTGTCGAGCTCACCCTCAGGTCCAGCAGCATTGGTGGCCAGAACGTACACTGTAAGATACACAGCTGCATGAACACCGCAATGGTGGCAAAAAAAAGACGTACAAAAGTAAACCATGTCCATTGACATTGTTTCTATCTCTTTCACCTTGAACCAGTGCAGTTCTACTATGACCCATACAACTGGTCCTTCCCACCAGATCTGATTCTCCGAGGCACCTCCATCAAACCATCGCTCACAGACATTGGACTCGACAACACATGGGACTATCAGGACCCCTCGAACCTGAGCAAAGTTCTTGGCAAAATCTCGCGCATGCTGCAGGTAGCCCTTGTGTGGCTTGTTTTAACGTAGAACAGTTCAGTTTGGAAAGACACGAGCTTATTGAACACATCACTTTTGTGTAAAACCGAACATAGCATGGAGAGCGTCAACGCGTTGCAACATTCGAAAACGAACGGATCCAGGTCGAGTACAGCTGTCTTCACGACCATGAGGTTAGGCACCCAAAGAGACTTTGTTTTGTACGCGCGCATTCCTTCGTGCCTTCCTTTTTGACAAAAGTTGCTGCTCCTACCATGGACTACAATAGGAGATGGATTGTTGCTTAATATCGTCTTCAGATGGTCCCACCAAGGTATGCATATGGTCCTTCTATCGTCCAAGTATGCTTGCAGAACGATATCAACTGGCGGACTAAACCTTCCAACAATACTCATGAAAATAGGTCTTGTTCGCAGTTCCATTTTACATCAAGTACACCGTTAACGGTGCTCCAAAGTCTGTCAAAGGTACCCTATTGAAAAAAGATCTCCGATGCGTCTTACATCTCAGCCGACATGTTCTTATCTCATATTATTGTCTCGAGCGTAGCTTGCGCCAAAATTCAGTTTCGTGTCAGCTCGCTTATGAACGAAGTCATGGACGCCCTGAGCACGGTTGAAGTTCTCTCCTCCTTTGAATATCACGACGTTCTGAAATCAGTGAGTGGGATGGACATGAGAAAAGACGCTGAATCCATGGCAGCACTTCACTGAGTGGAGACAGACATTGATCGTCACTATCCATACACTAGATACCACCTATTGGTCTCCGGGAATCAATCACAGAGTTTTTGGAGCGGGTGACCCAGTCTGTTGTCGACCACCTTGAGAAGATTGAGAGATCGCGCCATATCAAGAAGGATCTGATGGATGAGCTGATCAAAAAATTCCGGAAGTAAGTGGGAAAGTCATGTTGTTTCTGTCGAATATCTCGCATTGCACTTGACAAAAATATTGACTTTTTTTTATTTCATTCTTGTTCCTAGGAACTTGTTAGAGTGCGACAGGGTCAACAACAGCTATGCGGCATTCTTGATTCAAGTGCCCAGAGATGGCCCCAAGCCTGATGGAGTTCCTACAGCGGTCGTGACAGGTATGATCTCCTGCACCAGTTTCATTGGAGCTCAGACTTGTCATCGTTCCTGCTTCTAATTTTTCAACCTTTGTTTTTTTTGTCTGGTCCAGTATACGCGACAGAGTCATTCCCAGAGAAGTACCCTAAAATCACGATTTCAATGCCGATCCTTCCGGCTCACGATACCTCAAACGTTGCTCCGCCGCTGATCATGGCATTGCACCGATACAGCCCACGGTGGAATGCCGAGCGGATAGTCGAGTCCATTTGGTAATCGCTTTTGACTTTTTTTTTTTTTTTTTTTTTTTTTTTTTTTTTTTTTTTGGCTAAATATGGCGGACAAAGGTATCTTTCGCTCAGTTGGATGTTTACTAACGTTTCTTGTAACTTTTGCGTTACAAAATAGGAAACAACTCATCGAAGACATTCCAATGTACCACAACAAGTTGGTGAAGGCTACTTCGAGCTGGCACTAAGTCACTGCGGCCAGGCTGCCAAGTTTCTTCGTTGGAATCACACCAAGAGCATTTCTCCAGTCAAAAACAATAAAACTCAGTTGTGGTGAACATGAAATAAAGCATTTTTTTCTATCTTGTGGTATACGTAGTCCCCGGAATCCCGATTAATTAAATATTTATGTTTTTTTTCTTCTGCACATGAGTTAATTCTCCTGCACCTTAGAGGGGCGCATCTCCATTTTACCGTCTGCCGTCCAGAGCCAGCGCGATATTGAGTCGACCCAGCCCTTCTCTCGATCGTGCTCTTCCTGATCGCGATCTTTAGAATGCAGGCTCTCGATCCCTGAATCGCGCTCCTCGTCATTCTCATTCGGGTGGTGCTCCAGCACAAACGAGCCATCTCTGGACGATAACCCTTCTTCGCTGGCTGGCTTTTCTCTGGAGGGCCCGTCACTTTCCTCCCATAGTGGTGCCCTTGACATGGCACTGTTCGGTTTCTCACAAGCGATAGGTCCACTCGCCTTGGAGATCGTGTCAAACCTGATTTCCCTCGCTAGCGGTGACGACCCTGAGTGGATCGGGCTCTTGTTGTTATTGGAATGGCTGCTCAAGGGCGAAGACAGAATACCGTGAACGCTAGGTTTGGAGTGAATAGGTTGCTGATAAACGCCCCCGGGCCCAGAGGATATGAAGTTGGTGACAGGAACAATACTGGAACTGGAATTGACCGTGACAATGGAGAGTGGTGGTGAAATTGTGATCCCTTGATTCCCTCCATCCGCTGCCGATCCTCCATTGGTATGAGTATGGATCCCGGATACGACCGTAGCAGGGATTGCAGCCCTTGGGGGTTTAGTATACCACCACTCCAAAGATGCGTCCGACTCTGAGCAATCACTGTTGACGGAAGATGCATCCCAGTTGTCGTCCCGATCTCGATCCTTTTCTGCCCAGACTGGCTTGAACGGCTTGCTTCCCCCGCTCCGTAACTTGGCATTTAAGAGTGCCGTTGCTGCTGTCCCTGAGGTTCCAGATGTGGGTGGGGAAGATGATGAAGATGGAGGAGAGTTTTTGTTGCGAGGCTCATCTCCCGTTGGTGTCTCGTCGTTCTCGGTACCAAAAATCGTCAGAGCATTGGTTGTGTTGTTCCTGGGATTCAACTTCCTGGTCGTGAAGTACGCTGGTGAGATCTGAACACTATTGGGGCCCTCATGATTCTTGTACTTTAGCAGTATGGCTCTATTCGGCAAGCTGTCAAGGGTTGGCAAGGGTGATTGCTGAGCAAGAGCAGGCGAAAAGTTGACCTGGATAGACAGGTTCTTGTCAAAGACGCTGTGTAATTTGTCCTTGCAGGCTTTGTCGATCTCGCACTTCTTCATGAACAGAGAGTCCTCCGAGTCGATAAAAGTCGTATTGAAGAAAAAATGGCACAGGTGCGACTATTGAAGAATAATAGATTGAGGGCGGTTACATCTCAATATAACAACCTTGCTTCATAATATGTCGCTGGTGCTAAACGGCTGGGAATACGTACTCTTTTGTACAGGCTATCGTACCAGAGCATTATCTTGACATCGCCTGCAAGGACAATCTTGTCTGTAATGCTGATCCTGATCTGTTGCAGCTTATGGTCCAAACGCGACTATAATCCATATATGAAAACAGGTGAGAATTTTTATCCGCAACGTGACACGAACTATCGGCGAAAGGCTAGTCCATGCTTACATGCTGTGGGAGCGACTCGTATATCTTCACGTTGCCTGACATGATGGTCAAAATTAAATCTAGGCGTGTTCAAACAAAGAGAAAATCGTCAGTCAGCCATCCTTGAGCATGTCTTTGAGCAATCCTGGATGTCTCTGCCATATATCTTACAATTGCGCCCAGGCTCCAATCCCAACAGTGGCTTGGGGATGGTGTTGATGACAATCTCCTGAAGAGTAAGGAGGCGTGGGTCGTAGTTGAGTGTCCTGGACTCCAAAAACTGTTCATAGTATCGAATGTAGCGAAGTTGGCTAGGGATTGTGACGCCCTGTTAAAAATAGAAGTAGATATATATCTCTTAGACTCTATCCGTGTCGTCCATTTGGACAAAGAGTAGTTCGCCACTTACCAATCCATCCAATGTCCTCTTCTCGCCATAGAGTCGAATCGCCTCCTCTGCGGTCGCACCACAGTGGACTAGGAACGAGCAAATCATCACGCCTGTTCTACCTTTTCCAGCCTTGCAATGAATGGCCACGACATTGCCGATATCTGTGTGCAACCAGTCGGAGACGTCTTCGCAAAACGGGTGGATGAGCTGAAATGGAGGCGGAGAATGATCGGGGAAGGGAAACTGTGCGACTGTGTTGACAATGGTGAGTGAGGTTGTTAGCAAAGAGGCGTAACAAGCGAATTCTCCATCTTCTGTTCACCCTGTCCTGTGTTTACCTCGTCCATGGAACCGTTGATCTGAATATGTTTTCTCGGAGCATCTGAAAATCCGGCATGGACAGAACACAGAAGATTAGTGAGATGTTGAGCATCGGCCGCAAAAAAATGAATATACTGATTGGGCGAAGTGGAATTCTCTTGTCCAAACGAAATGATGTCACATTTCTAAAAGCCCAAAGAGAAACACCACACTAAGGCTCTTTTTCCCCCCCTCTCTCCACACATTTCTCAAGACATGGCGAGCCATGTATGATTGCCGAGTGCATGTCAACGTCCCTTTTGAAGGCTTGGGCGAGGGTGCGGGCGTGCGAAGAAGAGGGTAGACAAAACAGAGGAGAGTGGGAAGACAGAGGGAGGGAGCGAGTGGAGTGGAGTGCAGTGTGTGTGCGTGTCAGCCCAATCCAGCCCCTATTGCAATACTTACAAGTTGTATACTTTGTAGGTACCCTCGTGACGAGAATCGAGAAATCTATTCCAAAGATGGTGATATGGCGAAGAAAAGAAGAGTTAGAAAATGAACTGGAGGATGCAAGTCGAAGATTGAAAGTCGATCAAAAAGATATGACAAGGATTCCTACTTCTCGACTTCGCTCATAGGGTTGCGGTAGAAGGACTCGAGTGACTTGGAAGGGTAGCCCATGGCGATCAAGTTGGGGGTAATATACGCTAGATCCAGATCCATGCCCGTGTCCTTGTCGATGAAGCGGCGCTAAAGAAAAGAAGGAAAAAAAAAAAAAAAAAAAAAAAAAAAAAAAAAAAAAAAAGAAAGAGAGAGAGTGATTGACGAATGGTGAGTATTGGAGTGATGTTTGCTGGCAGAAACGATCAAGCTGCAGGATAAGCATCCACCAAACCTTTTGTTTGGAGACTGCATGACGGAGGAGGTTCATTCCCAATAAAGGTGGCTATGTTCTAGTGAGGACGTGTGGAGTGGGTCGTGGGTATAAAAAGAAAGAGAGCGCTTCAAACAATAAGGGCAGAGGGGGGATGTTGTTTTGAAGACGCGAAAAACAGAGAGAGAGTGAGAGGGGAGGGGTCAAACAATGGAGTGGGTGCAAGAGTGCATCTGTGGATATGCTGTGTTGTGTCGATGGTGAATGAGAATGAGATGGTGAATGTGAATGGGGTGGTGGGCATAAAGTGTGGAGAAGAGAGAGAGAAGAGAAAGAGAGGGAAAAGAGGCGAAGTCGGTTATTTTTTCTTTACAAAGAACCATGAAAAGTGAGTGAGGTGAGAGAGGAGAGGCGAGAGGTGTTCTTCGCTGTTGTGGAGGTGAGTGAGTGAGGTTGGACTTGTAGCAAGTAGGTCATCGCACATCACGATCCATGACTCTGAAGCAGCTGAACAAGGCAGCTGCGATACAATAAAAAAAGGGGCACAGACAGAATGAGGGAGGAGGAACTGATCAAATGACCATCCCACGTTGTCTTTTTCTGATTGGATTGGATCGGATTGGCCTGATGAGAAAGTGAGATGGAGGCAACATGCTAATACATATAAAGGTCTGGTCTTCCCTCTTTTCCCCCGAGGAGTCCTCGTCTTCTCTTCTTGAGACACATCGGTCGAGAATGCTCTGCTTACCTATTGCTTACATGCAACAGCCCTTTGTTCGTCGTGCCTGTGCGTGCCTGCTTGCAAGAATAAGCTTTTTTGCCACCAAAGGATTTGCATGTAACGTGATATCCGCCAAGCGAAAAAAGACTTGCGTTTCGCAAACGTGCTCCGCACACACTCCATTTTCTCCGTCCATTTTTTCTTTATTCTGTTTCATTAATCACTTCTCTTTCCCATTTCCGCCCTCCCCTCTTTCTTTTCGTCTTTACCCATCGAGACATCTTCTCTCAGAGATGGCAGTCAGGAATCACATGCTCTACCCTTTCAAGGGTATCGCCTACTTTCTCTCGAATCCCTCTCTCTGGCCAAGAGTCATTCTGCCCTTCATTGTCCTGCTCATCATCACAGTCGTCCTCCTTATCTTGGCATTCATCTACCTCCTGCCTGTGCAGGTCGACTTCTTTGACAGACACAACTGGCCCCACTGGATCGGATACACCACTGCCGTGGTCCTTACTTTGCTTGAGGCAGCCCTCGGCTCTTTGATTTCCTACCTTGCCCTCATGCCCCTGTGGGAGGATGGTATGATAGCTCAAGAAGAGTCGAGGACACCAAACCTCTTGAACAAAACACACCAAACCTAACTTTTTTCTCTCTCCTTATCTATTAGCTCTCTTCGATGCTGTTCTCAGGACAAGGAAGCTTGGATACATTATCGAGAATGCGCATGGCGACTACCGCACCTGCTTGAACGGTGTCATGGGCGGTCTCTACATCATCTTTTTCCAGTCTATTGTCCTCTTGCTGTGCCAGGTGCGTTCATCAATTGCGTTCGTGAACCGACCCCTAGTTTGGTTTTCCTGCTTGCACTGTGCCCCTCTCCCTCTTCTTCCCATGCAACTGACTTTTTTCTCTCCTTGATTGTGTGGTTGATGGGGAAAACCGACAAACTTTTTTTTAGGTTGTCACACTGATCGTGCTTTTACCGCTGCATGCTGTTCCCGTTCTGGGAACGTTTGTCTACTGTTATCTCAATGGCTGGGTCATGACCTTCAGTAAGCGCATCCACTACGATGTGGAGCTGCGAAAGATGAGGTAAGCTTATTTTTGTGGACTAGTTTCTTAGTTTCCTTGCGGGCAGTGATCCAGATACACAAAGGTGTTGCAGAAGGAAACTTAGTTGCTAACCATTTTCCCTTGCAGCGTCAACGAATCGAGAAAATACGCATGGAAGAACCGTTCGCACTTTTGCGAGTTTGGCGCTATGGCAGTGTTCTTGGAGATGACACCCGTGCTCAACCTGCTGTTCTTCTGGACCAATGTTGTTGGTAAGTGTATCTTTGTCGTTATTGTTAATTTCGCTCCCTTTGTATTTCGCGTGATTGTTGAGCCAATAATTTTTCCTCTAATTTATCACCCCTTCACTTTACACAATAGGTACTGCGCTTTGGGTTGCGGATGAGATTGACGAGGCTAGACGCCAGGACTATATCGCCAACAACAGGACAGCCAGCCAAAGC
Organism: Podila verticillata NRRL 6337; assembly: GCA_000739165.1. Classification (NCBI taxonomy): domain Eukaryota; kingdom Fungi; phylum Mortierellomycota; class Mortierellomycetes; order Mortierellales; family Mortierellaceae; genus Podila; species Podila verticillata. Next base: position 1,103,024 of record KN042422.1, read on the forward strand.
TCGCACTACGTTACATTCCATCCCTACGACTCGGCTCAGTCTGGACTGCCATCCCAGCCCCTTCTTGCTGGTCAGCCTTACGACACCCACAGCTATACCCACAACCCATCTCAACAGCAGCAGGCAGTTCCTAGTCGCCATTAGAGACTCGCTCTCTATCACACTATATTGCGAGTAGTGGAACGATATACCAGTCACCAATAAAGAAACATCATGAACGATCGATATTCGTGTTTGTGCGATAATGATGTCCGGCATGAAATGGACAAAAGGATCAGAAAATCGGGAATAAAGATAGCGGTGGCAACACAGAGCCTCTATTTTGTATTTCTTAGAGCAAAAACTTCTAGGGAAGGTCTTGAACTTGACCATGAACTTGACCATCCTCCAGGCAGCTCCTGTGAGGCATACAGTCGACTCCTCGTGAACGCCCAGATGCACCCCAAGCAAGTTATTGAAAAGCTCACTGGGCCTTGGCTGCTTGAAAACGCACAATCTCACTGAACAAAAAATCCATGTTCCTTCTTCCTCCTTCCACTCACCAGGAAGTTAAGATAAAGATAATATGGGCTGAGTGTCCTCAGCGATTTACCTCAGCGACTCATGCGAACTATGTGCTCATTTTCCCGACCTGGCGGCGTAGCAAAGACGATCAAAGCAGCTTGGTCTACTCTACCAATGCTGACATGGATCGCACAGAGACTGGCGAACCTCGTCGAACATAGACAGTACTATAGTTGTGATTGAACATGTTGGGTACTGGTTTCGCTTAGCGAAAATACAAACGCAACGCGGTCATTGCCGCCCTTGTTGGTTGTCGTATTTTTTGGTGGCGTTTATTGACAATGACGGTCTTCATTGGGCGAAGATGGCCATCGACTCGCATCTTATCTCATGCTAATGCACCACCCTTGCATTTGTCACACATATCTTCAAGACATACTTGCGTGAGCCTGCCGAGCTTGTGGCGCTCTTTATCAAGGTCCGCCATGGGTGTGTCGCCAGCAGAGGTCGGTCCAAGGCTCAGAAGTCGTTTGCCCGCCAATTTGCATCGTTTCCATCGCATCGATCAGCTCTGTTGGCTCGCTAAGTACAATGCGCTTTCCTCTGATGACTGCTGGCCTTGATTCGGACTACATTCTCCATCACTTCTCCCATGCTCCCAACACACCCCTTCGTACCAACAGCATGACTTTGGATGCCTCTATGACCACTTCCACACCTCAAACAACAGTAGACCGTATCATGGCTTCCATTTTACCTTCCTATTTCTGAATTCAAATCGAGATGAACCAAAAAAAAAAAAAAAAAAAAAAGAGGTAAAATTGATAGACACACATTTTCACTCACACACAAACGCACTTAATTTTTGTTCTACTTGCTAAATGATCAATGCTCGCGTGATTTTATTCTCGCTGATTAGGTACCCTTGATTGTCTATTCGTCCTCGCCGTCGGAATCGATCAAGAACTCCTGGATCTGCTGTCTAAGACTCTCCTGGGTGTGCATGGTCGCCGAGTGCGGCTTGGCCGACATGTGCTCCGTGTACTGCTCCAGCGACTTGAACCCGACCCGTTCCAGCAGTGTCTCGGCAACATATGGTGGCAGGTCGAACGTGGATGCGTCTTCGCCCGTGCTGCTCCCAATTGACTTCAGATCCAGATCACGGAGGTTGGTCAAACATCCATAGCAGAGGAGGGACGAGAAGGGGATGGTGTCGGCCAGTCGAGCATCTTGTGCGAATGAAAGTGATTCCGTGCTACTACAGCATCCATTGCTCGAGCCGCCGTTGGATGAGCAGCAGCTCTTGTCGTCGGTGGGTGTCGCTACTGGCTCTGGAGGTGAAACGGTTCCATTTGCTGAAGGTGGCGGTGTTGTCACTGTGATCCTGCTCTTCCACTCTTGCACTCCACTCTGAACAGGCCTATAATACGGAGAACCACACAAAAAGTCAGTTCTCAGATCAAGCAATAAAAAATTACACCATGTCATTCTCGAAATTTGTGTTACCCTTGGCAAAGAGGACACCTGTTTCTATAGAGCGCTGCCTCTGGAGCAGTCAACTTGGCGGCGGTCCTGCAGACTGTCGCGACCGTCGAGGGGAAATCCTTGTCCAGGCCAGTAATAAACTCCTCCGTCAAGCGGTTGATACTCTTAACCTCCGCCTTGGTCCTCATACTGTGCTCCAGGTTCGCCGCATGGTATTCGATCACTTCGAGGTTGTTCAGTCTGCAGCAGATATCTAGTTCCTTGGTCAGACAATCCTTCAAGGGCCGGATCACTTTGACGTCCTTGACCCACTTGGACTCGAGCGATGTCTCATGTGGCAACGAGTAACCTCGTCCAATGGCTGTGAGTCCGATGATCTGGATCGCCACTCGCGTTGCTGAGTCACCCAGGGCCAGCATTGTGCATCCGCTCTTCCGCGCCTGCTGTGTCAAAAGACTGGACCGGAAATGTTGCAGGATCGTCTCCTTGGCTGTGAGGCTAGTGCAGGCGCTCATCAGCGCCTTGAGCTTGTTGATCTTGTTCTGGCGAGAGAGTTTGGTAGTGGCGGATGAGGTCAATGGCAAGATCTGGGTGAGGAGCTCGGGTGCCTGGCCCGAGATGGCGAGCTGGTCCTTGGGCAGCGAGGTCAGAAGCAACGCCACGGCCTCGAAGCACTCGGTGTCTGTCCACTCTGGATCGTAGATGTCCTCGATCCGCATTCCGTGGAACTCGTAGCCGTATACAGCAGCAATTTTCTCCGCTTGCGCCATCGATGAGAGTGGATGGTCTGTGGGTGATGGTGTTAAAGACGATGAGATTGCCTGCTGCGCCGCTTCCTTCTGCTCCATGAGGCATGACTCATCGATATGGCAGACGTGGATGTCGTTGTAGATCTTAGGCTGTAGCTTGTTGCCAGCGACCTCTGGTGGCAATGAGTGAAATACGTCGAACAAGTGGATCAGTGATCTATTGGGGGTCCAGAAAGGTGTCAGACCTCGATGTTGACTGTAGCAAGCGCCTGGTTCAGAGTCTCGGTGATATATTTTACCTGGATGATGGGCCGCCTGAAAAGGCGAGCATGACATTCTCTGGTGTGATGACTCTAAGCGGGCGACAGTTGCGAAGGGCTGTCCGGAACTTTGAATCGAGTGCGACCAAAAAGCAAGGGCTATGGACACGAAAGACCGAGGTACGAAAGTTGAGAAACATTAAATGGCTTTTGGGATTCCCGATCAAGCAGAGTTTGCTTAGAAGGCAAATCACGGCCTGATTATCTTACTCGCAGTACTCGGCGTATCGGATCACAATGGTCGACTTTGTCGTCTTGCATTTGCAGCAAAAGCCTACGTGCACAGCTCTGCTCTTGGCTAGTGTCGAAAGTGCATGAATGCACAGGTGAATTTCAAGAGTCAGTCGCATTTCGAACACTGTCAAAAAAAGAAGAATGTCAGATGCGAATCCATGGAACACGCTTATACCTCGCTTCTCGGCCGTGGTCATTGTAGGTTCTTCCACTGAGCAGGACATGATGGTGAATGGATGTGGCGGAAAATGAAGTGGAGATGCTGAATGATGCTGATCAGAAAGAGGAGCCTGACAAAAAAAAAAAAAGTTAGCGCCTTGACGCCACCACAATTTTTTTTCCGTGTGTCACATGATTTCTGAGGAGATCGCGAGCCTTCCTTTTTTTTTTAATATCGCTTCTCGCTGTGCGAGGCAGAGAGGGTATATGCATAAGACTACAATTACAAAATGTGCAAAATAAAAAGGAAATCAAAAAAAAAAATCAGAGCGATGTGTACTCCTCCCAGTCGACATAGTAGTATTTGCCCAGATGGCTGTTCCGTGGAGAACTGGGCTTCTTGCCCGAAGTGGCAGGAGCATGCGCCATAGTGGGTGTCGCCGAGCCAACAGAAGAGTCTTGGCTCGCCAACGATGAGATCGAGTCCTTTGGCATATGCCGGCTCAACGCCACCTCAGACGACAGTGGTGACGAAGGCAAGGGTGTTGCACGTCCCATATTATAGATGGGCCCTGTCGCAATAGGCTCGCTCGATGACGAGGACGATCCTGACAACAATGCACCACCAAGACTGCTCATGTCCAGCCACCAACTGCTAACCTTCTTCAGCTTGCGCCTCTTCACACCATGCGCCTTGGTCACATAATACCAGTAATCCTGATCCTGGGTCCACTCATGGTGCTCAGGTAGGTGATCCGAGTCGTTGAATGTTTGTAACAGCACCAACTCCATAGGCAGAGCGTGAGGTGGAGGTGTGTATCTGATCTCGGCTGGCTTGGGTCGCGGTCCCTCAGCTTCCATTCTCTTGAGCTCGCCTCCTTGGGTATCAAAGGGATCCACTCTGCGCTCCACAACTTCTACAACTTCTTTCGACCATCGATGAGACCCGTCGCTGTCATTCTTTCGTGAATGAGTATCAACTTTCACATCCGAGTCGTCGCTGGTGTTGTGCCTTGACAAAATTGGAAGTGTCAGCGTGGTGCTGAGAGGCGAATTGAATAGAGTGTCCTTTGAAACGAGGTCGTCCTTGCTGACGTTGAGCTTTGACAAGTTGCGGATCTGATCCAGTCGCGCAGGATCTTCCTCCAGTGAATCGAGTCCTGTCACAGGTCTTGACAAATTGGGTGTCGACCTGTGGCGCTGCAGTGTCGGTCTTTTCTTAGATTCCGAAGCTGAGCGAGAAGGCATGGGCATGAACCCACCCTCTCCTCCACGGCCCGCATGGAACTGGATAGGAAACGATGACGGTGGTGGCTCAGGTGAATTAGGCCGTGTTTTCCTTCCCGAAGAAAGATCCGATGGCCATGGGCTAGTCCAAACTTTGTTCGACGATGGTTTAGATGGGGCCGTCTTATCCTGTAGTGAAATGGGTCCTGTTGATGGTGGGACAAACGATGCGTCCACGCTGAGGTGGTGGTTGTTTTGATCTGATTGAGGCCACGAAGGCGGCGTGGCAGACGGTAAGAGAGGAGACTGTTGCTGAGAATGCGGTGAGAGTTGGGCCATTGAGGGGGAGTTTGAAGGGTGAGGCTGGCCTGGACTCCTGTGGGTCTTTATCTGAAGCGTCGAGGACAGGGGGCCTGAAGGGGAGAGGGGTGCAGGACTTGGTATGTTTGTTTGTTGTCGAAGTGGTGAGGGCGAAGGTGTGGTAGGCCGTGAGTTGGCGGGCGTCTCCTGAGGAGAAGAGAGCGGGCTGAATCCAAGGAATCGCCCTGGATTAGGTTGGCTCGCGTTGTTACAGCTGTACATGTTGAAACTCCTTCTTTTGTCTCTGGGAGTTGCCGACGTGGGTGTGGTCAAGGAGGATGCCGAGAGTGGTCGTTGGTGAGACTGAGACTGAGACTGAGGAGGCTGAGGAGACGGCAGCTGTGGGAGTTCCTTCCGGCGCCCTTTGTTCTGGATGATGAGGACCTCTTGGATGTTGTCCATTTCACTTGGGTTCAGTTGTCCAGTAAGAAGAAGCTGGTCCCTGCTTGATCTACAGGCAGGGCAGGTACAGAGTTGGTGCGCCGTGGTTGGGTAATGGTAGTAGGCTGATGGCGGCAGCAACGACTTGGATACTCTCTTGATCACATACTAATGACAAATACGAGCAAAAAAGTGACGTGATGGTAAGAGGTCAAACTATACGCCCATGAGAGAAAATAACACTTCTGTTGTACGCGTCTCTTTTGTGCTTACCTTTTTGCCGTTGCTTCTGGAAATTACTGTGACGGTCCAGCTGTATTTGCCGATGCCCCAGATGCCCTTGCCAAACCTAAAGCTCTCCTGGTCGATCACGTACTTGTTCAGCAACGATTGGGGCAAGCGGATGGTCAGCAGCAAGGGCGGAAAGGGCGAGTTTGTAGATGGATCTGGTGTGCTACGGTGATGTTGGGAGCTCTTGCTATCGTTGCTATGGCTATACAAGGGCTTGAATGATAGGTTTGGCTTGGGAAACCTAAAGCCACTGCCGGAAGAAGATCGGCCCGAGCCCGTCGAGACAACCGAAGTAGCGCGGGAAGATTTTGAGGTCGATCCCAAGCTTGGGCTAGTTGGACGTTGTTGATGTTGGAGTTGGGATGGTTGAAGTTGAACAGACCCGGATGGGTTGGGGGAGGTCCTCATCGTGACCTTGTTCTCGCTTTCGCCTGTGGGGAATCGCTGCAGGGATAATTGGCCCAGTGACTCCCTGCTGCGAGAAGACGTCGTCGTGATCGAGGGTGGCCCGTCGTCGTTGCTGTAGCTGTTACTCCTGCTTGCAGATATCGATGAACGCTCTGAGGCAGGAGGACTCTTGCTCTGTGTGTCCACCATGGAGAGACTGGCTGTCAGTGGCCCAGTGTACATGATGGTTGCCGATGGTATGGAGGGCGACTGGGAAGGAGATGCAGGCAGAGGCTTGTGGCGCAGATTGGAGGAGGAGAGTTTTGAAGGCACTGAAAGAGATGAAGAAGAGGATGATAGTGTGGAAGCCGTGGTGACAGAGGTTACCGAGGTGGATCCAGCCGAGGACGAAGACGATCCAACCGTGATGGACGACGACTGTTGTTGTTGATCCACTGTAGTTGTCTTGTCTTTGTCAGTTGTGTCGATATCTACTTCGTTCGAGACTATTGTCGCATAGTGGTCGTTCTTTCCTACAGACGATGGGCTTCTGGAGTGGGTCGATAGGTGCCGATCCCGGACTAAGGGAGAAGACCCAAGGCGACTGGAGGTGGAGACCCTTGGTGAGGTTGGGACAGAGGAACAAGGTGTAGAGGGGGCGGAGGGAGTGCGAGACGGCGGCAACGCTTTTGATGGAACGTTGCCCATTGAGGAATGGGGATGGAAGAAGGGTGATTGTAGCGCCGTGCTGAAAAGCAAAGCAGCGGAAGTCGAAGGATGGGATTGTCAATGGGAAGAGGAGGAGTAAGAGAGAGAGAGAAGGAAGAGGATTCGAAAATCGAAAGTGAAGAAAGAATGAAACGAACGATGGACTGTGCTTTTTTTTTTTTTTTTGTTCTTCTTTCCTTCTTTCTGTCTTTTGGAGTTCTGCTCTCAATTGTGCGATGGCAAAAATGTGGCGAACAAAGAACAAAAAAGCGACGAGTGTGAAGTGAAATTCAACACGTCAGAGATGAATCCATCAGAGAGCAACAGGAGTACGTATGCGTGTATGTGGAAGAATAAGAAGAAACGAACAATCAAGAGTAATCTGCGAAAGCGATGATGCACGATGGAAGAGCAAAGGCGGCGTGGAGGCGAGAGGAGTAGTGTTTGAAGATGGAGGGCAAAGAGAAAAGTGGCAGAGAGAGGAAGAGAGGAAGAGGCAGCAGAGGACACACGCACTCGGTCTGTTCTGATTGGCGGGCCTTGCTGTCTTTGTCTCTCTCTTTCTCTGTCCCCCTCAGTCTCGCTGCCTCTTTTCCTGTTGTTGTTGGTGTGGGTGGACGTGCACCGCGCGCAATATGTGGGTATTTTCGACCCGTTGTCTATGTCCTGTGTTTGGTCACTCGATCGGCCAACCTCACTCCCTCCCCCCTTCTTCCGTCTTCTCTCCTCCACAAGCCAACCAAAGCAGAATGAGACGAACAGACCCACATGGACATGACAACGTCAAGCATCGCTTATTACTCGATAACTGTGCTGACACACACACACACACACATACGGAGAGAGAAGACACATACGGAGAGAGAGAGACAGAGAGAGACACGCACACACACAGAGAGAGAGACAGAGAGAGACACACACACACAGACAAACACACGCTGCACGATGTAAAACCATCACCACCGAGTAATTGTTACAGAAAAAAAAAAGAGAGAGAGAGAGCGAGAGAGAAAAAACCGGTGTCCACCCATGGGTGCATGCACATAAAGAGCGGATCAGATAACCACGCAGTGAAGGAAAGACAGCCAGAGACGGGGGGAACGGATAAACGTTTGGCGAGTTCTTTTTTTGTTATTCTTGTCTTGTCCCATAAAAGACAGCCCATCCGTCTCTGATACGGTGGGGTACACCCACCATGCACGCAACGGGGACAGCAAAACCATAAATCTGTTCCTGTCCTTGCAAATATCATCCACGAAATGAAAACCATTGGAGCGTATCGATAAAAGTGTTTGGAGTCGTTCGACTAATTTACATCGTGCATGCTCAACAACAAAAAAACGTGTCTTGCAACATGCCTCGGGAAGATCGAGCAAAGGGGAGCTGGGAAAGAAATTTCGATGTGAAGAAACATGCAATAGCAAAGCCGGCCCAACTATTCATACACCTCTGCTTCCTTCTTTCCCGACACACCGCTTGCACAATTGGTTTGTTGTGTAGTCCGCAGACTTTGCAGACCGATGGCATCCCAGCAAGGATTAGTGGACAAGTACATTTACGACATACTTTGTTTGTTGTTGTTTGTGGTTTTATTCAAATTCTTTGTTCTCCATTTTTTTATCACACTTAGATGTCTAGAGGACCCTTGTCCATGTCGAAATACGTCAGACTGTTCTCTTCCGTGATATCGCTAACCATTGTGCGCATTGTGACTAGAAGAATGCATAAGACAAGGAAGAGGGGCCCGGACCAATGCAGAGAAGAAGAAGACAGAGAGCATGTTAGACAACCAAGGAACCACAAAGCGCGTTTCACCCTCACAAAGCTGACAAACAAACAAACAAAGCAAAAATCTTCCAGAAAACTTACACGCAACATTCGTCGCATATGCTAAAAACAATGCCGCGAACAGCACGCTCGGCCCAATCCTGTCATAGTACAGAACGTCCTGTCTCATTTTCGCCATCCACCCGTGCCGCAGGTGGAAAACCGTCGTCGCGTACACCAGTGTCGACATGGCCACTAGAACCAGGAACATCCCCACCTGCAGCCCGACCGAGTGCCCGAAACTGATCAGGTTCAGTGCCATGGTCCCCACGAGCAGGCCAAACTTGATCCAGTGCATGTACGTCCGCTCGTTTGAGAACAGAGCCTTGGCATCCACTTTCTTGGGGCCATTGCGACCACGTCCAGATGGAGTGGCTCCTCCGGACGGTGCGATCGGGATGCCACGCTTGTCATAGTAGCGTGTCTTGCGACTCGATAGCTCTTTGAGGGTTGGACCGTCGCGTGGCTGGAAGAAAGCAGATTTGGCGCCACGAAGCCCTGTAGTTGAGGACAGGGTAGTAGGCGAGAACATGTCTGTCTTTGGCGAGGAATTCGTGTCAGCTAATGTGACCGTAGAGCTAATCTCGCCACTGGGCTGATCGAGAGACCATCGAATGAACTTGCGCATGCCTATACGACGTGATCTTTCCTTCGGTTGTGGGACGTGTCCAGGATATGGGTGATGATCGTTACAGAGTGTTGATGCCGCAGAGGATGCCACTGTGTAAACCGATGTGGAGTACGATGATGTAGAGGGGTACGAGCATGTTGTACACGTCGAGCTGTGGGACTCAGAACTGTAGGTCGATGCAGTCGTGGTGGTCGAGGACAATGGTGCCAGGTATGAGATATTGGAGACGGTCGATGCAGGGCTACTAGCGGACATCATTATGCGATGTTGTTGATTGAAAAAGTGCATCGACTGAGCACCATCCAGTTCATGTGTAGCCTTTGTTGCAGTGCCGAGACTCGATGTACTGATGGCGAGGGTCGGGCTCGGTTTGTTGTTGCCAAACGACAACCGCTTTTTGGATGTGCCGCTGTGGTGATATAGGTGCTTGGAATGATGTTGATGCTCCGTGACCAAATTAGTGGATGAATGGGCCGACGAGCCTTTGACGAGTGCCGTGAGTTTGTTGAGTAGGACTGCTTGCCTGTTCGCAGATGATGTGATATCACTCTGTCCGGATAGCGTTCTTGTGTGTCGAGATCCACTGGGTCCTGCCGTATCGTTCGAGTTGGTCGTGGATGGAATCTCTCCTGCTGCTCTGGATCGTTGGCGATAAAGCAACCAGGCGACTCCGCCATCTTCTCCCGCCGCACTCTTGCTGTGTTCTGGCTCAAACAATATGCCGCCTCCAAATGCAATGGTTCCGTTTGTGTTGACGCCTTCTTCTGAGGAAATATCCAGTTTACTGTGGATAGGTGTCTTGAGTGATTCGACGACAACCCCTTGCAGCTGATTCGGACTGGCAGGGATGTCGTTGTTGCTGATCGATTTCGATTCAGTCTCCTGCTTCCCTGGATCAATAGCGAGTTGACTCAGTGCAGTTGCGGTTGATTGGGGTTGCGAGATCGATGATGTTGATGATATAGCTGGAGAACAGTCATGACTGCGATGACCTATTTACAATACAAGTTCAAGCTATGGGGTTAGTAGGGAACGATGGCACTTTTCGAGTTTTGGCGAATGTGATGATAGGTCGATACCATTCGATGGCAGGAGCGCCATGCTGATGTGTAGAGTTTCGAGAGAAGTAAAAATACAAGGATGGGACTAATGAAGTGCAGAGATAAATGAATGATATAAATGGTGGCTGGGTGATCTGGTACTAAGAATTGGCAGTAAGCAAATGGAGATAGGAAAGAAGAAAGGAAGTGAATATTAGATGAGTACGACCAGCCACGATTACGACGACGACGGTGCGACTGTGTGAATGTAAAGAACGAAGAGTATATCAACGAGTAGGAAGTAAGTCTGAAGGCAACAGACGGTTGGGACACAAAACGGTCTGAATCCGCTCTCTGTCAACTGAGGAAATGTGTGCAAGATATTGCTATTCAGACTAGCGACAATGACAACGATCGCTGTGATGGCTCGTTGTGCTGATAGCAGGCGTCTGTTTCGGACCTGTTTTATGTACAAAAGCAAGTTTCGGATAATGATTCGCTTTGGAATATGGAACATGGACAAGCAAAAAATCGCTTAAATATATTTTTTTTCTACAATTTATCCCTACTCCCTCATTCCTACATTATCGCGTTTTCTTTGTCGCCTGAGGTGTAACCCTCATCGATGCACAAGAGAAAAAATGGTCCGGAAATTGGGGAAGACTGAAAACAAACATTTTATTGAAAGAAATGGCAAAGAATTCAAATAGGATTGAGAGTGAGGCGGCGGAAAAGATAATGTACAGGCAAGAGCCATCACTCTCTAGTATGTGGGTGTATTTTTAGGAGGAGACGACATCCTCAAAGGGCAAGAGCAGCTGCAGCGACAACAGTGCCGAGGGCTGCCCACTTGCCCTTGATGACCTGGGCAGAGTTCACGATATTCTTCTTATCACCCTGAGCTTCGACATCAGACTGCTTGCCTTCCGAGGGCTCGTTATCATCGTCGACGGTGTCGTACTTCTTGTCGCCTTCGGAGTAGTTTTCTGTGCTTGGAGAAGTATCCTCGACGTTGGGCTTGGGTGCGGAAATACCGTATGCGGACTGGAGACGGGTTATGACGTGAGGGTCAACCTTGTTAGGGGCACCTGCCAAGACTCGGAACTTCATATCCTTCTGAATGATGGTCGAGCGCTTCTCAATCCAGTTACCGAGACCCCAGTTGCCCTTGGTGCCTTGGCCGAGTCCTTTGGTGAGATCCTCAATCGTGAAATTTCCGCTCTTGCCCTTGGAGAGACGGGGTTGGACACGGTCCCAGGCGACATCTTCTTGGATCATCTTTTTGTACGCATCCAAGCGAGGAGTGAGTGCGGATGGCTTGAAGACATAACTGACAATGTCTTTCAAGATCTGTTCGAATCGGGCGTTGATCTGCGGGGTCTCGATAATGAGCTTCTGAGCCAGTGGCGATTCAAAGCCCTGGTCGTTCTTCTTGGGTATCGCACGGTAGGACTCGATCTTGCCCTTGAATGAGACACCGAAGGTGTCGTCGAAATCAGTGGGAAGCCAGGTCCATTGGCCGGTGACCGGGTCATTGTAGAACTGATAGTTTGAACCCGAGTACCAATACGAGTCCCAGGAGCCAGTCAGATACTCCATCGCCATAGACTTGAGGAATATATCGAGATTGAGGTGTTTATTCCAAAAGGCGATTGGGTCAGCGACTTTCTTGGGGTCGTAGTCCTTGAGGATCTTCATGAAATCGATCAAATCCTTCATGACATCGTCCTTGGGGTTGTTACCGGGAAGAATATTCTTGTAAATGTCACCAATAACGTAGGACTTGGTGGTGGGTCCGAGCCACTCGAGGTTACTCTCGCGACCGCAGCACGAGTCCATCTTCCAGAGTGCGCCGGGTTTGATCTTTATGACACCGGGGTGGAGCACCCTCTTGATCCAGTGCTTCTTCATCTCTTCGTTAGCAACATAGAGACCGACAGGCTTGTTGTTAAAGAACAGACGCACGTAGGCGGATTGCTGGGTAGGGACACCAATCGAGTTGAGAATATCGATGTAGAGCTTTTCGCGCATCATGGTCGCGTCTGTCTCCCCGCTGCGGAGCTTGAGCGTTGACAGGTCGAGAAGGCGGTCCTTCTTGGGGAACTCGAGCCTGTAGGCGAGCTTGGAATACTCGCGTGTGGATGCACCCGAGAGACCGAACGAGACATCGTCAATCTTGATATTGTCGTTGGCACTATTATGTGTGACACAAGTGAAGGTATGCGTTAGGAGTTTTGCTAGTGAAGGGGATAGTTCAAAACAACCATTCGTGGGGAACATACCCAATGTAGTGAATCTTGACTTTGAATGGTTCGGGGTCGAAACCCGCACCTCCCTTGTTGATGTATGCAATCTTGGCTGGATCACCCTCTACAAATATGTTACCGATAAACCCCTCGCGGAAGAAAGGCGAGTTTTGCTCTAACTTGTTTTCAAAAACCTGGGGCAGTGGAGGCAAGGTACGAATAGTTTGGGTGCGACCAAAGAATTCGTTGGGGGTGTAGATGGCACCAGCGGGCAGGTTGCGCTCTGCCTTTTCTTCTTTAGCGGTCTTTCCTGCAGCGCTGAGCTGGACATATTTGTATTTGAGGGGTCCGTTCACACCTGCCACATTGGCGGACCAGAGTGGGTATGTTTCTTCGGTGGTGGTCAGCTTGGTCACCTTGCCGTTGATCGAAACTCCAAACATGTCGCCGTCGCTGTCACGCAAACCAACGACATTGAATGTGACTGTAAGTGAAAGTTGAGGTGACAATCCAGAATCAGTATCGTTGAGCAATGTCGATGAACCACAAGTGGTTGACTCCTCTCAAGCATAGGGCACGAAGTTTACCATCAGCCAAAACATAGGCGGCACATGCTGCCAAACCGAGCAATAAGCGAACCATCGTGGGCGTGATTCAAGTATTTGAAAGGTGTAAGAAGAACAAGAGAGAATAAAAATGAGACTGTGCGCAAAGTGGAAAATATTAGGGAAGAGTAGATATAAGGAAGAAGCGTAAAAGAATAAATGGTCCTCTCATTGAGACACCTAATATATACCAAGGCGGATTCTACTCTCGACTGCACGAGAGGACAGACAACCACGATGTAATCCTATGTAAATCGCTTTTCTACTCGTACCCCACGCACAGCCCAACTCCAACGAACACATAAGGATATTTCAGATTGGAGTACCGTGCCTCCCTTTTCTACGAAGAAAGTAAAAGGAAGACTTAGTCAGACCAGAATGCGATTTCTTGTCGTTGGTCGATTCGAATGGTTCGTACCCTGAAAAATTTCAAGTCCATGCCAGTCTCTATTTCAATTTCGCCGGAAACAATACATCCTCCGTAAAAAAAAAGATAAAGTACGATCCTGCAGACCTTTCAAGAGGCACACGGCAGATGTCATGGAACTATCTTTTTATTTTGGCGTCTCAACAAACACTCTCAATTAGTAGAGCGAACACGTGTTACCAGTTGCAAGAGGATGGACAAGCAGAATGATTCTCCACTCTTTGGGGAAACAACGAAACACTGAATATTATACTCCAGGACGAAGAACATATTCATTCACATGCCAGGCCGAGCTAGCGTTTGGAAGCTGAACGTTCCTCCAACCAGTCCACCGCACCGTTGCCTAGGATAGAAATGTCCGGCAGATTCGTTGGAGAGTAAAATAAAGTTGTGCAAGCATGCTTGAAACTGACGCGTTGTCAAAAATCAACAGTCCAGCATTCAAGCACCGCCCGAATGACGTTGCGCGTACACGTGACATTTTTTTGCGCAGGCTTAACATTCATTTAGCTCACAGCAAGCGCTTTTTTCTTTTTCTTCACCTCTCAGTCACTCCAACTCCTAGCTTTGTCAATTTAACCATCCTTTCTCCTTCACTTACATTTACTCATCCTCCATCTCGCGTCAGCTGAAGCATATCCTCTCACCAACCACTCGCCGCTGGTGTTGAACGAAAACCCATTTTCGACGGCTTTGTCCACCTTCAAACAATCTCTTGGAACAACCAACAACCAACCCTACGCACACATACGACAACGATGGGTTCCAACAGCCCCTGCTTTGCCATCCCTCACTCTCCCTCCTCGGCTACCTTCCAGCACCCTCATCAGTTCAACCAACTGACCTCCCGCCTGGCCTACAACCACTACAACAACAACAACAACAACAACAACAATAGCTATAGCGGCAACGGCATGGATGCTCCTCGCTGTAAGTCCTTTTTCCTTCACTGTCCACTCACCCACACACAGATACTACTCACCTATCACACTTTTTGTCGCATCACAAAACAGCAAACACTTCTCCTTGAAAAAAAAAAAAAAAAAAAAAAAAAAAAAGGAACAAAGGAACGCAACAGACACACACACACTTTTTTTCTTTCCTGTACAACATTGTTGGAGAGAGAGAGAGAGTGTGTGTGTGTGTTGTGTTGCGTTGGGTTTGTGGGGTGGGGAAACACTTTATATGTGTGGACCTCTCTCGTCTCTTCTCTCTTTGTCTCCTATTCACCCTTTTTTTTTTTTATTCTGCCTCAGTTTCTGTTCTCTGCCAATCGGTCTGTGCCAATGGAATCTTACGCACAAACGCACCACATAGACCCATTACGCACTCTTGCTCCTTTGTCCTTCTTACATTTCGTGTACTAATTCGTCTGCATTAATTCAAAATGTCCGAATCAATAGCGACCCTGAAGCGCAAGCCGAGCTTGGACCATGACAGCCCCATGCCTTCTTCAGGACCACCTTCGCCTTCTGCTGATGATCAGGGCGAGGCCAAGGTCAAGCGAGTCAGGACAACTGCTGAGCATGTCTCCAAGTCGAAGACCGTCAACAAACTGATTGGTAAGTTTCAAATGCAAATCACAGGGTCCAAACTTGGCTAATTGGTTCGATTGTAAATGTGTATTATGTCTGTGTATTAATAGCCTTCATTTCGAATATGATTGAACTTGTTAGCCACACTCAATGTCTCCCAGCTGGTAAACCTGATCAGCACCTTGGTCGAAAGTCACCCTTCGCTTGCAGAGGAAATCGGCAATATTGTGCCCCGCCCCACCGTGTTGTCCGTTGAGGCTCTGCTGTCCTCGCTTGAGACCAAGCTCCAGAACGCATTCCCATACACCAAATGGGGTCCAGGCCGGGACGACTATTCTTTCAACCGAGTCAAGCCAGCATTGGATGAGCTTGTGGTACGTTGTTTTCTATGTTGATCAATGAAGGGCGGATGTGAGGTGACTGCGATGGATATTAGTGTTGCGTATGAGTGTCCTTGCTACGCAAGTCTCTTTAGGTGGTCAATTGAGAGCGGGAGCGAAAGAGCAGAAAAATGAATGTGCCACTTGCATATCTCGCGCAAACGGAAGCTTACTCAACCATGCGTTATATATCTGGACAAATCTTGAATGCTCACACCCTGTGCTTTTTTGGTTGTATTTGCTTACTCACACTTTATCTTATGATTGTAAAAACTTTAGGAGACATTGGTCGACTACACCAACCACTTCACATCGCCACCAGAGTTCCCTGCCACTTCGTTTGCTTTCCTCCATATCGCCACCGAGTTTGGTCATCGCCTGCCTGTCTGGGACAACGCAGCCCACAACGAGCACAAGACAGATCTGTACAGGACATTGGCAGAGTATTGGATCAAGGCCATTCAGGATGCAAGCAGCAAGCTGGAAGACGGCAAGATCTATGGCCAAAAGACCGTTCAGGAATGGGCTGAGCAGTAAGTTGGATTGGAATGATCGGCGATTGTTTCTTTTTATCTTGTTGACAATTATCCTTCTTTGCTAACTGCTTTTACCTCCCTTTGTTTGGTGTGTCTAGCTTGGAGCATCACAACATCAAATCGCGGGGACGATTCACCTCGGCCATTGAGGAGTTCAAATCAAAACTGGGATGGATCATTGGCATTCAGCCTTCATACCCCAACTACATCAACTCAGCTGCAGGAAGCCCTGCAACGAATTAGAGTCGCCACTTATTTTTCTGACAACAATAGCAGGGAGGAAAGAAAGGCTTGCTCTAGTTAGGATGGGGCTTGAGCTGGACCGACACGTAGTCCTGCAGCAAATCCTCTCTACTATTCCAGCCACTTTACCCCCAACGGTCATCTTCCTTCTGTCCCCCTTACATGTTTACCGAGGATGGATAACGAGGACCGAGTAAACCAAGAAAACCTCCATTGTACATAAATTCCTTATATCCTACTTCACTTTCTTTTTACGTTAGCATTTTTTCTGTTTTACTATCCTTTACTTCTGCTTTAGCTTCTGTTACCTTTCGCAGACCATCTTCTCTCTCTCTTTCTAGTTTACAAATTTGCCTTTTTTCTAGCTTTGATTTTTCTTTGTTCTATCATCTGTTGACCTTACAGTCTGTAATAAAAATAACATAAAAAAATATTGCGATAGAGATTTAGTGCTGGTCATGGTCAGACGAATCAGGTCTTTTTCAACCTTGGCACACTTATTGAGCCTGCGATCGGTATCCCGCGCATGGTGCTATCTAGAAAGAAAGAAAAAGAAAAACAGGTGCAAGATCTGCGCAGGCGTTACTCAAAGCCTCAACCCCAAAGGAAGCAAGGGCGGTCAAGAAAATAATGTACAAGAGTTTAATAGACAGGAAGCCTAGTTTTACTCCTAAGGTCTATAGCGCATGTTCCGGAATTCGCTCTTGATCGCCCGTCCGGACCACTTGAACCTGCCCGCCCACGTCCGGTCGTCCACACCCTGGGTCCAAGAGTTGATCGCCAGCTTATAGTCCGTGGTCTTGGGGTCCGCCGTCTTGATATCGCTCCGCTTGAACACCTGCTTATCGTCCACATGCCAGGCAATGAAATCCTCTCGCCACTCAAACGAATATGTATGCCACCCTTCTGCAGCATCAAACCCAAGTGGGATCTTGACCGGGTTCTGGCGGTGGCCCTCCCACACGTTCGCCCAGACCACCTTCGAGTTCAGGCCCGTGAGCTCGATATCGATCTCGGTAATCCCGTTGGCGATCAGGAAAAAGGCCGTGACGTGGCCATGGACACTGGTCGAGATCATGTCGAGCGAGTAGACGCCGTAGTCAAGGTTGGTCTCGCGCGAGATGAGCTCGCCGCAGGAGAAAGGCTTGAGATGCGACTGGCGGCCGATGGAGATGGAGGTGCCTCTGGGTGAGGAGCGGACCTCGTCGCGGTTGTATTTGCAGGACCAGCGAGCGGGGCCGACTTCATGGGGAATGATGAAAGCTTTGTGAGAGCCGGTCAGGGGTTCAAAGAAGGCATTGCGGGAGGATGAGCGTTTGGAGGAGGAGGATGTGGAAATGAGGGTGGAGTTGTTGTGGGTAGAGTTGTCCTCGACCGTGTTTTCGTTGTAGCCATTGCTCATGAGGGTTAAGGAATGGAGTTTGGCGGCGGCGTTGGGATTGGGCACGGGGCTGATGGTGACCAGGGTATCACTGATTTTGAGGGAGGGGGAGGAGGATATCAGTGTGGCGAGGACAGCCAACAAGACTGCGATGGACAGTGGCGATTTCATGATGGAGGTGTTTTGGTGTGAGAGTGGAGAGTAGGAATGGAAAGATATGGATGAAAAAGCGTGAAGAGGAAGAAGAAACAAGGGATTGTGGGTTCAAGGAGGATATTTATCTGCTTTCATCGGGTTCGATTTCTTCCTCTTCGCAGGCTACCACTGTTGAATCTTTGATCAATTGATATTCCATCTGGGGGCCGACTCTTGCCCTCCACCTCAACCCGTGTAGTCTCATGCATGTATCGTCTGCCTGCCTGCCATGTTTGGTTGCTGTGCGTGTGTGTGCCATGTTGAACCTGCCAACGACGAGAAGGCGATGAGTTGAAGAGTCGGATAGCCAAAGGTGTGATATAAAGATGGGCAAACAAGGTTCAGGTCAATGTTTTTAAAGCAGGCCCATTGTTCACGTTTCACTTTGAGGGCAGCTCTTGTTGATACCTTAATTTCAGGAACGAAAATGAGCGAAGGAAATATCGAGACATTCTTTTTATTCAAGGGAACCACCTTCTTGCACACATTTTGAACACAGCAACAACAGGTATGCAATTCAAGGCGAGGACTCAGCAGTAAGGCAAGGGAAACCCCAGGAGATAACACTATACAAAACAAGACCAGATCCCTGGTAAAGTATATCTTCATCGGGGCAACAACCTCTTTGCACGCCGCAGACTCAGCAGCTGCAACGTCAGAAAGGGAGATAGAGCCCAAGTGCAACATGTGTCATGTTCTGAATCCAAAACGGAAAAAAAAACGCGTCCTTTTCCACACTCCTGCTGCATGTGTTCATATCTGTGGGTACACAGGTCCAATGCTTCGTGACATATGCAATGCACGCAAGGTTGAGTGAGTTGAGGTGTGTGTTATCTGATCGAAAGATGAATTTGCAAGAAGTCATAATTTAAAGTCCGTTAGGTCCACTCAGTGCGTCGCAAACAGCTATGGGGAGAATATATGAATTTCCAGGTTTGTGCTGAAAAAAAAAGTCACTCTGGATGGGCAAAATGACTTTATTGAAGGCGTGTAAGTCCAAGCTGGCTGACGAAAGGGGATAAAAAATTATGTGCAGCGCAAATGAGTATGGGTGGGAAAAAAGAAAAAAAAAAATTGTGGGGCTACTTGTTATGGGATACCATCATGCTTTTCTGTGTGTTGAAGATGCCTCTGCTAGTAGAGAGTAGGGGGCAAGTATTGAAAAAAGGAAACCGACAGTCTTCAGGCTCATCCAAGATTGGACGCGGCGTGAGGAGATGGCTTTGGTGTACTCAAAGTGATTGCCTCAGACCTTCTGGGTGGGACGGAACCGGCCATCAACGTTGGCATGGCCGTGGCCGCAGAAGCCCTACCGTTCACTTGAAGGACCAGAAAGATGGTGGACTCTTTAGTGTCGTTGTAGTGATTGAGAGTATGTCTTTTGTTGAGCGTCTTGCCAGAAAAGACCAGTTGCTGGTGATCGGGCAGGGATGCCCTCTAGGTCCAGGATCTTTCGCTGCAGCAAGTCCACGGTATCGGAGCCTTCGATTCCAATCGGGATGGTTCGTCCGCACAGCACGCGCACAAAAACGTGCATGGCTGTTTGTATTCCTTTCGGTTTTGAGGGTTGTGACAAATTTGGTACTGAAGAAAAGAATGGAGTTGACAAAAGAGGTGGATTTTTTTTCTTTTTTGGCAAAGTTCGGCCGGAAGTGACAATGTATATAGACTGAAATCACCCAGATTATTGAGCTCGATGCGAGCTTCGATCAGTTTGAACCAATCTTTTCGGTCCAGACCATTTACCCTCAGTGCCTCCAAGGACATGTTGGACTTGAGCTGAAAAAGTTCATGTGAATGTCTCTCGAGCAGAGCCAGGCTAAGGAACATAGGTTGGGGATGCCACAAGTGAAGTTTATTTTAGTGGTCCTCCAAAGAAGTAGGTACTATAGACAAATGAAAGTAAAAAGTGATAGAGACCGCTGCAATGAACCAATGCAAAAAAAAACATAGTTTTGCAGTTGGTCGAGTGTGCCGGAGAAAAAGTCAAGAAAGAGCTGAGACCTTAGTCTCCTTGAACACGCCGTGGGTAATCAAGTCTAAGCTTTACTCAAAGTTGAGAGTGTCGGCCTCGGCTCCCTTGGGTGTTCTAGCAGGACGGAAGCGGTCGACGTTGGCGTCATGGCCAGTGCGAGAGCCTCCACCATGGAGTCGAAGAACCATGTAGATGGCGGGGTCACTTCGGATGTTGTAATCGTCCAGACTCAGTCGGCTTTGCAGCGTCTGGCCGATGTACACGAGGCTCTGCTTTTCGGGCTGGATGCCTTCTCGGTCCAGGACCTTGTGTTTCAGAAGATCCACGGTGTCGGAACCCTCAATTTCGATCGGAATGGAACTGCCGGACAGAGCTTTAACAAAGACGCATACTTGTTTGTTTTTCGTTCGGTTTGGGTGGTTGTGAGAGTGTTGATGCTGGGGAGAAGAGTGGAGCTGGCAAAAGAAGAGTTTTTGGAGTGAAGTAAGAGTACGTATGGACCATGTATCACTAAGTGATTGAACTCGTCGACAACGTTGATCACTATTCGTTCAAATCTCAAGTCTAGACCATTCGCCTCCAGTGCCTTCAAGGACATATTCGCATAAAAACTTTGTCACTCGAATGCGTCTGCCTCCGCTCACTGAATGCTGCAACATCAATAACGATGGTTGAGGATTTCAAGAGAGATGTTTGTTGTGGTTGACCTCAATGGGGTTGATACTACAGATATTTGATGAAAGAAGTGATGGAAACCGCGTCTATGAGCTAAAATACAAACATGCTCATACATTTGGTCGAGCTCGATTAAGAGGAGCCGAATAAGTGCCAAGCCTTAGTCTCACTTGACCTTCCTGATGTTGACCAAGTTCGACATGTCGGCGAAAGAAATACCAGTGCGAGAGCATCCACCGAGCAGTCGAGGAGCCAAAACGAGAGACGAGAGTGTATTGACTTGAACGTTGCGAAAATTCAATGTGCGTCCATTTTGAAGCGACTTGAGACAATCGTCAAGCCGATATATGTCAGATGGGATGCTGTCCTTGTCCTGGGTCTTGTTCTTCGCCATATCGACGGTATTAGTCTTATTAGGGATGTCGATCACGATGGGGTTTCCGCTAAAGTTTTTGACAGAGATGTACATTGTTGACATGGGGAACGACTGGTTCGAGTTGAAATGGGAAGGAGGAAAGAAGATAGTGTTGAACAAGAACTGATGGAGAGCGTGAAAATATTCCCGACAAGGTCAAACGAGACAGAAGGTGGGCCGAAAGCGACACGAAATTTGCTTATCGATTGTCCTTGGGCATGTACTACCCGTTTCAATGTCTATCGGTGGAGTTCCACGCGAGATCTCATGCATGGAGGTGCTCAAAGTGCCTTTCGACCTGGGAACTGTGACCGATAGAAACCGCACTCGTCATTGTCACATGGCTCATGTACTGATTTTTATTGATTGTGCGATTCAAAGCAGAAGGACAAGCGGGAAAAAAAGAAGTGTTCCTTAGCAAAAGTGAAGGAGAAAAAAAGTGATGCAACTATGGAAAAGCAAAAAATATACCAACAAGACTTCACTCTAGATGTTCAAGAGCAAGTACTGTTGTGTTCATGTTCTTTTTTGATCGGTTTTCACAGACTGGCCGACTCGATCGTCAGGCGGTACCAGACAGTTTGAGGATTAGAATCGAACAGCTGGTACAAATCAGCCTTGGCCACGGTCACCCACTCCGAGATGCTCTTTTCGCCTGAGGCCTTGGTTCCACGGAAGCGATATTTGCAGTTCACAAATCCGACAGTGACGGGAATGAGTTGGTCCGACCGGAAGCAGTTGGGACACTTAAACGAAGCTGTCGACACGTCAAGGGACCCAAAGTCCTGGCGGCAGATGACGAGGTAGCCAGGGGTGCACACACAGCGGCACTCAAGGTTGGTGCCCCAGTAGGCTTTGCGACCGGGGGGAGCAGTGGATGTGAAGGCGACCTTGCGAACGTTGGATGGGTTGGACACATCGGAGAATGAGAGGCCAGTGAGAGAGTATCCGCCGCGCAATCGAAGAACCATGTGGAGCGTGGACTCTTTCTGGATATTGTATTCGCTCAAAGTGTATCCATCTTGGAGTGACTTGCCAGTGAAGATGAGTCTCTGCTGATCGGATGGGATACCTTCCTTGTCCTGGATCTTGCGCTTCAGCTCATCGATGGTGTCGGATGGGAGGGCTTGAACCTCCACAGTTCTTCCGGCAAGTGTTCTGACAAAGAGTTGCATTTTCAAGCAGGGTGGTCGAAGTTTGCGAGCGAAGGGGTTTGTGGAAGAGGTGTAATGGAGACGAGTTGATGAGAGGCGGGAAATTTATATCGGAGAAATCGCTATGATATGTCTGCCCAAGTCATGTGCTGCTCATCTCGGTCCCTTCGTTGTCCTCTATCGTTCCAGTCATCACAACAGTGAAATGGACTAGACAGAAGAGAGAATGCATATGAAACCATGAGTAGTGTTATTGTCGTGCTATGTGCTTACTCGTGCTTGAAGGTAAAAAATGGTAACGGACCGCGACATCTTTAGGCTCTACAATTGGGCACGGCGTTTGTCGAGCAAATCCGAATCGTCCTTGCAGGTGAGGCATTGGTTGCCTTGGGTGAAGCAGTCCGGATGGAAGCAGTGGTCGCATTCGAGTGTGGTGTACAGGTGCATCTTTTCGAAACACAACATACATTCCTCACGGGATAACCGTCTCGATAACATCCTCACTCCAAGAGATCCGCCCAGAGGGGTCGAACGGCCGGTACATATCATCCTTGGTCAACGTCACCAATTAGAGGCACACTTCTCGCCGGTGGCCTTGGTACCGTGGAAACGGTACTTGCACAGCACGAATCCGACGGTGACAGGAGTTATCTGACCCGAACGAAGATAGTTGGGGCATGTGAACGAGATGGTCCTCAAGTCGAGACATCCGAATCCCTTCGGGCAGATTACGAGGTCGTTTGGGATGCAGACACAGCGGCATTCGATGTTTTCGCCAACTACACATTCACGGCCAAGTGGGCCCTCCTCGTACACTAGTTCAGGCCTGCGAACATTGGATGAGTCCGACACAGCGGCGAATGGGAATATCTCCACCGCACATTCGAAGGACCAAATAGACGGTACATTCAAGTCCGATTATGTAATCGCTCAGCTTTCGTCCCTCCTTGAGCTGCTTGACGTCAAAGATGAATCGTTGCTTCTCAGGCAAGATGCTCTCGATGGCCTGAATCTTGCGCTTCAGCACATCGAGGGTTGGCGGTAGAGCCTTTGATCGTAATCGCTCCTCTCCTCCCTAGAGAGTCTTGACGAAGAGCTGAATTTTTTTGGTAGGTCTTTAATTCCCAGCAGTTGTGTTTACGCACTGGAATTTTCTGTAGCGCGCTTCTAACACTCCTCATCCTGATCCGCGAGTATAAATTTGCGTACCTCCTTGTTTTCTTTTTTTCTTCACCACGGCATTAAGTAGAACACGATTTCAGGTTCTTCAATACCTAATCGATATTGGATATAATCGCCAAGAACCCATTCGAGCAATGGGCGCACCCTTTGATAGACGTCTTGCGAATTCATTGCAAGCTCTGCCTCTGGTGTCAAAAGGATCCACTGCGATCCGGCCCGCTCAAAATTTTATTATTTTACCAAAGAAAAAAAAACCCCCCCTCCCAATCTGCCATCTGATCCTTTCTGATCAGATTCATTTTGGATTCAATTCAACGTTTGATCATACAATTTTGATTCTCGAAAACTTATAAAGCAAAAAAAAAAAAAGTAATACCGAGGGATAACAAAAGCGTGTTCCGTCAATTGGCCGTGAGTGCTTTATTCTCAATAACTCGCTGTCGATCCTCTTGCGTCTCGATCCGCTTCAACCGACGGAGGAAGCGTGGCTCGATTCGGATAACACCTTCTTTTCTTAATAGCGCACCTTGCTGAACAAGCCGCTCTATCCGCTGGGCCACCCACTGCTTCATTCGTGCAGGTTGCTCCTTGTGTCTGGTCGCCACCGATCCAAAGTTCAAGAATAGCGCCATCAACGTAGCCTCTTTGCGTCCACCCGTAATAGCTGATCCGTCTTTAGCAACAGATCGGGCCGGGATCCTGTCCAGCTCCGCGCCAGGCAAGAACTCGAGCCAGTCGTACACCCCCAGGAAGCATTCCAAATCCTGAATTTTGTCCGGTTTCCTGGTCATATCCGAATCTTGCATCAGTCGTAGCTCATCGATCCTGCAGTCAAACGCCGCAGCAAGAGTCTTCTTGCTCTGGTGGTTGGCGAGGACTGATTCACTGGATCGAACGCCTGGTAGTGCCACAGATCGACCCAGGACGGAGGGGTCCCGGAAAGTGAAAGGTGAGGTGTCAGCTTTGTCGGCGATGAGGTCCTGCTGATCGATCAAACTCTTGACAAGTGCTAGCGCCTGTGCATCCCTGTCGATGGCATTGATGTTCGGGCTCATAAATGGTCCCTTGAGAAGATGTTGTATTGATCTGACGGGAAGTAGCTGTTGTAAGGAAGATGAAAATAAACAAGATCATTAGATGAACTCTTTACTGAACGAAGGAATTGCTCGTTTGATTTGAATGGCATCGGCAAAACTTACTGTTCCACGTGGCAGGCTGGTCAGTAAAAAGTCTCTGGCGAGCACGGTAGCTTGACGAGGATCCGTCCATGGAGGTTGGTATCCGTACTTAAACTTTTTGTTGATGATATTGTCGTGCATGTTGAGCGTGACAAAAGCGTCCTGGGCAATACACCGAACCAGCTCCCGATCTAGTTCAATGTTGCCATGCGATTCCCAGTCCCATCTGCGTGGATCAATCGATTGCTCGGACTCGGATCCTGCTCCTGCTCCCCCTGGCGTACCTCTGTTCTGCTTGAGTTGGGTGATATTCCCGGGTATATAGACATCATGCGCGTCGCTAAAGACATCGTGAAGCATCCCCACATTGGCAGATCCAACGCCCATGACTTTGGCCATCCAGTGGGTGTCGAGGATATTCTTGCAGGTGATTCCGTATTGATCCTGGATTCGCAGCGAGTCCTCGTACGCGCCGAACCCGATCTTGGTGTAGGCTGCTGATTCCAGGAACGTCTTCAGAAGCGTAGGGATAAGTTCTGGATTGCGTCCTCCGTTTGTGATGTTGTAGGTGGGCAGGATGAGGGAGAGGTGCTGGTTCGCGATCTGGATGTAGTGGATCAGTCCGGTGGATGAACAGGCGAGAGCGTTGAAGGCGAGTGGCCGTGGTTCGATATTGAAGTCGGACATGAAGAGGAGAATATTGAGGGTGTGTTGCACTAGAAAAAGACAATACATGTCAGATGAAGGATGTAAGGCGACTGATTGAAACGTTCCGAGTATGCATTTGTCTGTTGAACTCACCTTGCTCACTCGTGGCCGGCATGAAAACGGGAGGTCGGATTTGAAGCATGGGAATATCGGCGTTGCGCATGAGGATCACGGCAGTCTGTGGCGAGTTATTGGTGCTCCGTTTAGCAAAGAATGGGTTCTTGGGGTCGGCTTTGATTTTTGTCCAGTTCCATGCATGTCGGACTGCAATGGACTGGGACTCCAAGCTTCTGGCCCATGACTGATCGCGTACTGTCCGAGGGCATGGCTGAATCCTGCTGGTACTCCGACTCCGAGCGAGCAGCTGTGAGTGACGAATGCTTCTTTTCCACATTAGACGTGTCTGCGGGTGTCGATGTGAGTTTCTCCTCGCTCAGCGCTTTTATGTCTCGGCAACAATGATCTTTCGGAGGTGGAGAGAAGTGATTGTTGATTGTCCGAGGAAACTGATCAGACGCTATTTTTTTTGGTGCTCAGGGGGACCGAGCTCACAGAAAATGGGTGATGATCGATGTCGGTGGCTTATTCGCTCAATGTACAATTTTTTGTATTTCTGTGGGCGAAAGAAGTGGTGGCAAACTCATTTCACGCCTCCTGTTTCCAACAAGCATCTCTGCGACAAATGGCATCTAGGACACTTGTGGTCGACAATGGTGCATCGACCATCAAATGTGGATATGCAGGAGACGGTACATCCTACAGGACCATTTCAAACAACATCACCCGGTCCAAAGCTGAACGAAAGACATTTGTTGGAGATCAGCTCGACACATGCAAAGACTTTTCAGGACTCTACTACCGCCTTCCTTTTGAGAAGGTATTGTCCGACGACGACTACACACTCTTGTCCATGCTGGATGTCTTCACGAGTTATTGTGAAATTAACGAGACGCGCGATTTTTTTTCAATAGGGAATCCTGACAAGCTGGGACGTCGAGAAGCAAGTCTGGGATCGCCTATTCACAGGAAAAGTCATGCCAGTAAGGACAACTCAGCCGTATGTTCCTTGAGAATATTACCACGACAACGTTTATTATCAGATCAAAAGCTAATTTTCATGGTATTGCTCGTCCTCAACTGCCACGTAGTGCGACCCATTAACCACCAACCTCGTGATCTCGGAACCAGTCCTCAACCTCCCTAACGTTGGAGCCACATACGATCAGCTCGTCTTTGAAGAGTATGGATTTCACGCTTATACCCGCATGTCAGCACCTCATATGGCCATGTACAACGATATCCCAGACCTCTTTGGACAAAAAATTGGCAGTGGCAAGAAGCGGGTCGACTGTGCCGTGATCGTCGACTCGGGATATTCTTTCACACATATTGTCCCTTTCTGGAGAGGAAAACCCATCCTGGTGGGCATTCGACGGATCAATGTCGGAGGAAAGCTTCTGACGAACCACCTCAAGGAGATCATATCGTTCCGGTACTGGAACATGATGGACGAGACTCATGTCGTCAACGAGGTCAAGGAAGCGTGCTGCTATGTATCCAACAAGTTTTGGGATGAGCTAGACATCTGCAAGTAAGTTTCTTCTAAGAGGCTTTAGTGTCGTTCAAGATTCAGTTCATCTGCGGGATGAATTATGCTCACATTCCTCTGTTGCTGTCGAACGCATAGAAAATCTCCAAGGGCGAACAAGATCCTACAGCACTATGTCCTCCCAGACTACTCAGAACAACAAACAGGATATGTCAAAGGAAAGAAGCGCAAGTCCAAGTTGAAGCCAAAATCCAAGAAGGCGAAGAAGACAGCCCGAGAGTCAAACGACATGGATCTGGATAGTGAAGACGAAACGAACGGACAGAGGAGTGACGACGACGATATTGACCACAACCTCAGTGACGACAGCATAGAGGAGATCGAGGAAGACGAGCAAGTACTGACTATGAACAATGAGCGGTTCACAGTCCCCGAGATCTTGTTCAACCCGTCCGATATTGGCATGGATCAGGCTGGTATCTCAGAAGCAATCGTGGACGCTATCTCCTCCTGTGATGAAGGTACAAATCAGCAACCTCAAGGATTTGACCTTGACTCACACTGGAAGATTGAAAGCTGACATGGCACATGTTCCGTCCTATTGATAGAAATCCAAGGAATGCTTTATGCTAATATCGTGTTAGTGGGTGGCAATGCCAGACTCCCTGGCTACAAGAAGCGGATCGCCCATGACCTTCGCCAACTTACGCCTTCCGAGTACGAAATTAGAGTTGGCATTGACAACGAGTACGTGTTTTTTTTTGCGTGAACGGAAGTTTCGCCTCCTTTTTTTATTTTTATTTTTATTTTTATGAGAAGATTATGTTAACCGACTGCCTTTAATTTATAGCCCTCTTGGATACGCCTGGCAAGGTGGCCAGCGTTTTGCCTCCATGGACGAATTCTCGACAGACTTCAAGAACAGACTGGTGACCAGGGCAGAATACCTAGAAATTGGAAGCGCACTTTGCGAATCAAGATTTCGCGCAGGCGTATAGTACTGGACGCAGTGTATTGAAAAGACCCCTCTTTAGCCCATCCCTCTTTCCATCTTCAGATCGGCAGTCGTGTAAAATAAACATCGAACATCAGCGTACCAATTGTCTCTGTCAATGCTACTTGCGCACGAGATACATTTGCTGTGAACAAGAAAGACAAAAAGGCGATGGATCAGCGCATTTTAATAATGTTCCGATCTGACTTGACAAGGGGTACAACAAAACAGCGCGCACTGATATCGTCGCATTACACATTCCAACTTGGCCTAAGGTAAATGGTTTTTTGTCTACGCCATGCAGATTGCTTTAATTGTCTAGCTCGCTGTTCCCTGCCATCTTCTTTCTCCCTCCGTTCCCGCTGTCTGTCTTCTTGATCTCCGTTTGCACAAAACAGTCGAGTTTGAAAGGGCATTGTCCAAATCGACATGATCCAGCTAAGAAGCCTGTCCTGGTTTGTCGCAAACACAACAGCTTCCCTCTCTTCTTTGCCCACGTTGCCGCCGCTTTCTTCTTTTCTTTTTACTTTCGTCTTTAAGCCCGTCCTTATCTTGCGGCCCCCTTCGTCTAAATACCCATACCCTTGGAAGCAGTAAATACCCATACCCTTAGAAGCAGTGGGCGACGATTCATTCAGCCATCCCCTGCCATATACCACTTCACCTTTTGTACATTCCTTCCTGACATAATATCCTCTACCACACTTTCATCAACACCAAATGGCTCTCGCCCAAAAGCAACCGGCCTCCACGATTGCTGCGTCTTTGGCCGATCCAAACGCTTCATCTAAATCAACTCGTACCCAGCCGCAGTCAGCATCGGCAGCCCTCGTGAAGAGGAAACCTGTCAAACCAACAGCAGCGTCTGTCTTTTCCAACAGCGATATTAAGTCATCTCGAACATCCACATCATCAACAGGCGAGAGGTCTCAACACTCCACCTTAAATACAACTAGCCCTTCAGTCAGTGTCAACGCCCATCAGCGTGAGTTTGTGTCCGACTCATCAGGGAGGGGCCAGGGCATGGCAGCACAACGGGCAAAGACTTTTCAGGAGTCACAGGATGAGCTCTTTTTAAAGCTGGAGAATCTTGCAGCTGTCAAAACCAAAGTGAGCCCACTCGATAAGGGGCCACCTGGTTCTGTGTCGACATCTCAGAGGGCGATGAAGCAGACCACAGGGTTCTCGCCAATCACTCCCACTCGCATGAACCCCAATAACAACTACAACAACAACAAGAGCATCACCTTCAACCAGGGACAGGCAAAGCAGGCGGTCGGAAACTCTTCAGTTGCTTCATTAAAGCCCCTGGTGCGCCGATCATCGACCAGCTTCCAGCAGCAAAGCAATGGATACGGGTACGTTCCCACATATTTTTTTGCGGAAATCTCAAATCAACGGGCAATGCAAAGCTGATCGCACAAGTGGTTTAACAGCGCACTTGTGTGTTTTTATTACACGTGTATTTAGAAGCGGAGGTGCGCAGAGCGGAGGCATGAGCATGACCTACAACCCTCCGACACCAGAGAGGCCTCGACAGTAAGTGTTCCTTTCAAAACACCAATAATGCTCCATATATGTGCATACCTCTAATATGAACTTTTTTTCTGTATGTTTCGCGGTGAACAACAGACCGAGAAGAAGAATTAACAGTGCCCAGTTCAAGACTCCATCCACAGTCGAGATGGCGGAACTAGCGCAGATCGTGGTTGCCAATGCTTCGCCACCAAAGATTCAGAACAAGCTACGCAAGAGGTAACAAAAATGTCACGGAAGCATTTTTCACAGGATGAGATCAGAGTTTCCTAATCGCATGTGTGAAAAATCAAAAACTAGGGCAAGCACGTTAAGCCTTACAACAACGACGTTTATGCCACCAATGATTCAGAACCCTGTGATTGTAGCCATGACTCCGAATGGTGGCCATGAAGTGCCGGATTTCGACTTTCGTCAGAGGTACGATGCAGCGCTCAAGGATGCCAAGATCTGGGAGAAGAAGTACTCCTCAGTCCAGCATCAGCTCCACTACGAACGCGAGAAATGGGAAGGTGCGTAGCTTAGCCTACTGTCTTTTTTCAGGAAATCTTGCGTGGTCTTTAATGCAAATGTACTAACCTCGGCCAAAAATTCAATAGAAAAATATGGCGAACTGGAGCGGATGCTACACAACCAAGAAAGCATCAAGACTGAGACTAATGTCGACAAGATGAACTCACTCCTGGACACGGTAGAGCAACTTCAGATGGCCAACGAGGCCTTCCGAAAGCAGTTGATGGACGCAGGCATCGAGCCCGACCCCACACCTGCAGTGACATACCACTCGCACCATCTCCTTATGGATGAAAACGAGGATCGGACAGTGCTGGAGGAAAACGAGCTGATCAAGGAGAAATCGCTTATTACCAACCAAAAGATTGCACATCTCTCCAGCGAAATCAACGTAAGGCCATGGTTCCCCAAACTTGCGTCACGGAGATCAACTGATGGTACTACACAATGCTGACTTGTACTTCTTTTTCTTAGAATGCGGCCATTGCAATCTCACAAACAATCAACTATGTCCAACTACGATACTTGACGCAGATGCTGGATGCCGCAGAACATGTCTCGACCCAGAAGCGGACTCGTGTCATGTCCAACTCTTTCCTATCCGACATGCTCAGCCGTGGTGTAAAAAAAGCCGGTCCCTTACAAGCCAAAAACACCACCAGCATTGCGACACAGACACCCACCGATCTACAGGTTGGGAGTTCTAACCCCCTCGAAAACAAACAAAATAAGAGTTTCAGTTTCACGTCCAGCCTCCTCAACTTGGCGGGGCTGAACAGCCATCCCTCCGAGATGCAGTACCGCTTAAAAGGCGGAGCTACGGACGATCGCTCTCAGCTGATTCACTGTCGTCCAGGGATCCCTCCAGTGATTGTTCAGGAACTGAAGGGGAGTCCCAAGTCCCCAGAGGCGATTGACCTCTTGGCCCAGAGCCGTGTGAATACGCCCTTGCCCAAGTTTCAGTACGCGTCCCCAACAACATCTCAGCTGAGAATCTTTGTCCCCGACGGATTTAGCCACCGCACGGCGTCAAGTGTCTCGAGCGGGAGCCAGAACGGAAGTATACTCAACGGGTACTCGAGCGGAGGAGGATCCCTGCGGCGGTCTTCGTCGGAAATCAGTCTGTTAATGTCCGGCCAGTCGCCTCGCCAATCACCTAACAGCGGTTTGGTTCGCACGGGCGGCAAGTATCCGTACCCGTATAACTACTCTTCGCGGCCCTCAAGCCAGAAAAGCATGACGAACACGAGTCTGCACCGTGCGATGAGCCAGCAGTTTCTGACGCCCGAGACGGCCATTCATCATAGTCACAATTCGTTGGACAGGCCTATGTCCTGATAGAGAAAGAAAGAAGACGAGCATCTTTTTTGGTTTTTGTTTGCCATAGCCTAATGTCTCACATGTAGATCACTTATTGTAATGTCGTATCTTCCATGCTCGATCGGTGTTTTGTTAAACGAGAGCACCCTTCTTCAGTTGGACTTGTGGATAAGGAGTGTGAAAGATCACGGGCTTGAGTATTCGGTATTAGCGATGGTATTCTGGCTTACGGGCGTTGTTTCGGATGTGTTTTTTTGTAAAATGGACAAGGCGGGTGCCCTTGCGAAAGAAGAAAATGAAAATTACCAATGGCCCATTGAGCAACTATCTGTGCGCTTGCGTTGCAGTCCAAAAAAAAAAAAAAAAATATGAAGAATAGGATATCTTGTATTTTGCATTAAATGAGGCTCTCTCCTGCTTTTACTCTTTCTATGCAGTAAATGGCATCCACCAAGTATTCGCTTGCTTGCAAAGCTCACAGCTCCCACAGGATTCACGATTCCTGACTCTGGCAAGTGGGAACCAAGGCCGCAAAGTCAGGCATCGAGTTGGCGCACGTGGACAGAAACTGGACGCCGGTAGAGCGATCCGTAAAGAGCGGCAGCTCGACATCTCGCATCCCAGGCCATCTCTTTGTCTTCCACGTCAACTCCACGGGACCCACTCGATGCACTATGTCACGGATCACTAGCCTCTCGAGTCTCGTCAGCCGTGACAGCTGTTCGAGTCCGTTCGGTTGCCCAAGAACCAGATGCAAGAACGGAGATGGCGGGTTGGGGGGTTTCGAGTCGTAGATCGATCTAAATCTGAGATCCAACTCCTGAAGCTTCTCAAGCGAACCGAGTTGTACCATAAATAACCGGGCCAACTCTCATAACTGTTAGTCTTTGTCCGCGCCAATCCAGTTTTGTCGGTTATTTGAATATATGCACAACTTGAGCAGCCTCAATTCGGTGCATGCGAAGACTGGGTTTAAGCGCCGGCCTGGGTGGAGATCATAACGAGTGTCCGAGACAACGATCCAGTTGAACTCGAGGATTTGCAGTCGCGGGCAAAGGCTTACAATCTCGAGAAAGTTCTCCAGGGGAAAGTGGCCAATGTGTCCCGTGGAGGTCAGACATACAAGTGAATTGCGGAGTAAATTGCTACTCTTGCCAAGAGAAGGGATCTCATCTGACAGCAAGTGCGGCCGAAGAATCCTTGTGTAGTTTTTGACCATACGGTGGCTGAGATCGAGACTGATGGACGACAGCTGGATGCGATCATCGAACAGGAATGACTCAATGTTGTCCCCCTCCACAGTCCTGAATCTGGGAAAACTCAAAGTTCGCCACTCAATCTCTTTCAAACAAGGGTGGTTCGCAGCCAGGAGGGCAAAGGCTGGAAAGATGTTCCAGCTTTGCACTCTCCTGCTGTTGAATCGAATCAACCCCGGGAATCGCTTCAGTAGCGGCTCGATCAGTCTAGGGATATTGTTCCAGGGTGCACACTTCCAAGTCCCCGGAGTCGTTCTCGAAAACGGCAATGTTTGTGTACAGACGAAACCTGGCTCTACCCTCATGCTTCCAACGTCCCGGTTCAGTTTTTTTCATCAAAGTGATTGGGATTCTCTGATGCCGTATTTGTCATCTTCGAAGCGCCAATCCAAGGGTTGCTCCCGTCCTTTCCACTGAGACTGTCGTTGTAGTTGCTCTTTCTTGATGACCGTTAAAGGAAGTCCTCATCTGGACCGCTCCATATCCCAGGACAAAGCGAGACTCTTGATTGCATTGCCATCGAGCCGATCCTGTCTGTGCTCAAAGATCTCTTGCAGCGCAGCCATTTTCGCAATGGACCTGGGATCATCGCTAGATATCACGTCCTATCGGTGATTGGTGGTCGACAAGTAGAAGCAGGTGATTGATGAGAACACATCCAGGGCTTTGACAAATGAGTGCAGCTCGGAGATTTGCCTCGCATGGTCGAGAACAAGGCCCTCGATGGACACGGCTCGCAGGTTTCGGCAGTTAGCAATGATGACTGCGAGGTCGCCGAGTCCAGAGTTTGTTGGCCAGCCTAGTAAC
Organism: Podila verticillata NRRL 6337; assembly: GCA_000739165.1. Classification (NCBI taxonomy): domain Eukaryota; kingdom Fungi; phylum Mortierellomycota; class Mortierellomycetes; order Mortierellales; family Mortierellaceae; genus Podila; species Podila verticillata. The sequence continues at coordinate 1,136,137 of KN042422.1, forward strand.
TTTGAATAGAGAAGTTCTGGATCAATCACGAAGTTGATCTCGGTGAGGTGGATGAGGTTGGACTTCAATTAGGCGGGAAATGCGGCCTTGGTGCAAATGAGGGCACGGATGTGAAAAGAATAGGTGAAAATGAGTTGATCATGGCAGCCGAGGTGAAGTAGTGGTTGTAGCTGCAATCAAGACTGCAGCATTGATCGTTTTTTGTCTTGGACGAACGAGAAGTGACCACATCTGTCCATAGAGTAGGGATGAGAAGGTTGTGCCAAGCTCGGCACACACGGATACAGCTGAGGAGGTCTGAGAAGGATAGTGGGTCAGTAATGGCTTCCAGCAGATGAGGCTGGTACATGGCAGTTGCAGCCATGGTTGGGGAGAGATGTGATACGTGGCAAGGACAAGGGGAGAGGCGAAGTGAAATTTGAAGATGAAAGAATGGAAAGAAAACGCCGCTTTTGATTTTTTTTTCCATTTGTTTCCTTAACCTTAATCACTCACTCGGCAGAAAGACGCGTGCTCCGCACCAGAATCTTTTATTTTCTTCACCAGTGGATCTGAAACTAGAGAGGCGTTGTGTGAGACTGGGAAATATCAACCAAGGTGTGATCGAGCTCCTTAATGCATGGCTTTACTTAGTGTTTCCTCACGTGTTACACGCTTTTCAAGGAAAAAAGGTAGATTATCAATCATTCCTACCTATTCCTGAATCCAGCTATCAACACAAAGCTGAAATAGATTGCCTACCCATCAAAAGCCTTCGCTCAAGAAAGAACTGACGTGAGATTGCTCACAGAGTGTTGTTAGACAGCGTACGAGAATCGGAATGATGTAACTGTGTTATTGGGCTCAATAAAACTCTGAAGGTTTGTTAAGATTGTGATGTAAACAGAGGCAATGCCCATTTCGAAATTGTGGAAAGACAAGAGACACGAAACTCTCGCGCGGGGTTTGAGTCTGAGACGCGCTTGGTGGCGGAGTTGTGCCTCAAAGGAGAGTTTGTGGTCTGTGCCCAGGATGGATAGATGGATGCGTTGCTTTTGAGCAAACGTAATGAGAAATGGAGATGAGAAATGGAAGAAGAAACAGGGCAATAAGTATGCGAGCACACGCATGATAGGCACAAGAAAAAGGATAAGCGCAAAAAAATCACAAAAGATTGAGGGTGTTGTCCCAGCAGCAACACCATCTATCGGATCCGTTCTTTTCCGCAAGCTGGCCTATATTTGTTACTAATGACCATTCAGACACCGCAAGAACAGGCTACTGTCTACCTTCAGTGTCAGTGTGGACAGCTATGAGGGCACGCTGAAAGTTCACACCTGGGGCTCGGAATCGAACCCAAGTTGGCCGGCTTGATTTGTTTCCACGCCTCCAACCAACTGAGCCACCATCTTTTGCAAAAGTACAATCCAAACCTTGGATATTAAAACTCACGGGAAAGGTATAAATCACTAGAGTCGCGTGGTTCAAGGTTGCTAAACTTTCAATCTTCGTTGCAGAACTCTCAACTCAGCTAATCATAGTAGATAGTCTTCTTAATATCAAAGTCCCTGCTGTCCATAACCCCCCTTGGTTTGAACCCACAGCTATCACAATTCTCACACTTCTGCACCTTCCGTGGCCTTATGTTCGGCCACCACTTTCGAAAATCCGGCGTCGGCCGCCGTCCTTCCGCACGACACATTGACAGAAACGGCACGAAGGCGACCATCGGAAACTTTGGCAGCGTCAGCGCTCGCAGATCCGGCCACCGGTTCGCCATCCACATCAGCTCCCTGGGCCCAATGTCGTGGATTAGGTCATGGATCTCCAAACTCTTGAGAGCCGCCAACTTTCCCAGCTGCTCCAGCCCGTTCTTACACTCCAGCGCCAGTTTTAAGAATGGAGTCTGCAGTATATCGCGCTCGCCAAAGACAAACCGCAGTTCCAGATGCTCCAGTGAAATCAAGGAGCCCAGCTCCGCCATAAACGTCCGGGCCATCTCCTGTGGTTCTTCGTTCTCCTCGCCTGTCCAGTTGACCCACCCACTCGAAAACAGGTGCACACGCAGGAGACGCAGATTCGTACACACCCACGGTGGGCTCGTGCTTCCGTCGGTCTTGGTGACCCCGACGTGGTCAGCTTGGAGGGTCTGCAGGTTTGGGCATAGGGTGACAATCTCGAGAAAGTGCTGCAGCGGCAAGATTTCGGCAACAGTGAACATCAGCCCCACCAGGCTGTTGCTGAGGTAGTGTTGTGCCTTCCCTCCTAGTGGACTGGCCATGAACGGCTTCAGAAGATTCTCGTAGCATTTGCCTGGCAGCATCTTCAGATGGAGCTGATTCAATTGAATACGTGGATCACGCAAAAAGTTTAAAATCTGCTTCTGCTCCCGATAGTTCCATGTGACCGACTTCAGAAGCTCGTTCCTGTGCGCCAATGTGAGAAACTTGTCAGTCGAGACATGCCGCACGTTGCCGCAGCTGAACCGGGCCAGGTTAGGGAACCGGTCATAAATGGCCATGGAGATGGGAACAGACATGATGGGCTGCTGGGGTAGGCTCAGTTCCAGAACGCCGTCGTTTTCGAGCACAGCGATCGCAGGTGGGTACTCGATCCGGGTTTTATGCTCACCCTCCCAACGCCCAGGTTCATCTTCCGTGAGGGTCTGTGGCTGCTCCAGATACAGTTGTCCGTGTTCGAGAGGGGTGCCGCGGTAGACCCACTGGTGCTGTCGTGGTACACTCGATCCAGCTGTGATTGGTAGCGTGGGCAGACCTCGTTTGGAGCGGATCAGCTCCCTGCCAGTCCTCAAGGTCAGACTTGTGACCTTTTCATTATCGATCCTGCTAATTCTGTGCTCAAAGATGGCCTGGAGCGGCGTCGTCAGGCTGTGGTTGGTGGGCTCAAAGACAGACATGTAGAAGCAGGTGATGTTAGGGTGGCGATCGAGACGTTTGACAAACTCCAAGACAGCCTTGGTGTGCTTTTCCGTGGTAAGCCTCACGTTCTCGAGCGAGAGGGCACGGAGGCTGGGGCAGCGGGCAAGGACCTTGTCCAGCACGTCGAGTCCTTGCTTTGGATCTGTGTTGTAGATCATTTCTTTCGAGGGTTCAAACTCGAGGACAAAATTCAGTTCAACTAGGTTGGGACATCCTGTTTTTATGAGGACAGAGAAGGAGGGGATAGTGCAGGTGATGGCGCGGATGTGGTGAGAATGCTTGAGGATGGCACGCTGACTGTCGATGGTGTCAAAGAAGTGGTCGTATTTCCCTTGGCGATAGCGACTGGAGCGGAAGGTGATCACATCGGAATAGAGAAGAGGGCTCAGAGCATTATACCACGCACGGCTGACGAGGATCCCATTCAACAGATCGTTGAAAGTGAGCGAGTCGGTGATGGCTTTCTCGATATGGGGGATATCCAAAGGTGTTAGCCTGTACATTATGTTTTGCAGATGGTAGTGTGGGTGGGGAAACGAGAGGAAGTGGGAAAGAAAGAGAGAAAGAGACAAAAAACCCAAAGATGTGTTGCGATGCGATGCAAAGCTTAATGCAGGCTCACAGCAGAGCAAATGCTCTTCTCTGGAAGTTCGGTCATTTTTCACAGTCCTCTGTCGTTGTCTTTTGTTAGCACCATGTCCATGGTACCACCAATTTACTTTGTGTTTTCTTGTACTCCTATGAGGGCGTAAAGGACCCCATCCAACGAATGCCATTGGTGCCAAGTTGGCCAAGGTGAAAGGAGCTCGAAAAGAGGTTTGGCATATGATGGGTTGAACACAGAATGAATTATTATTGCAAAAAGACAAAGAAAATGCTGGGATGAGGATATCTAAGGAAGAGTAGGTGGTATATTACGGGGGGAAACAAAATGCTGGGGGTGGTGAGGATCTTTTTGGGCCAACGAGATTGTGTTTTTTTTTGTTGTTCGTGTCGTTTGTTGTTGTTTAACCTTGGAGCCATGGGTCATTGCAGGCCTCTTCAGCCGATGGCCTCAACTCGGCAGTCAAGTTCATCAGTCGCTGAGTGAAAGCAATGTACTCTCGAGACATGCCCGAAGACTCCAAGGCCGCCCAGTTGGGAGGAGACTGTGCTTCAAGTGCGTCGTGGGTGTGATATGGGTATATTCCACTCGCACTAAAGGTGAAAACAAAAAATATATGATGTCAGTTCTCTGCGGGCTACATGGCAATGAGTGGCGTTTGTGGTTACAGAACAAAATAAAAGAGGACTTACACAACAAACATGGTCACTCCCAAGCTCCAGATATCGCAGGCACGGTAGTTGATCCACTCGCGCCTACGAATCCGCTTCATCTTGCGCACAACCTCGGGTGCTGCATACAGAGGGGTGCCCACAGGCTTTCGCCCAGAGTTGCAGTCGTGCTCGACCGCCAAACCCCAGTCCGCCAGGAACGCGTCAAACCGGTGATCAAAGTTGTAAAGCGTTGCGGCTGACGACTCAGACTCGTCTCCCATGGACGAGTGTCCGTCTGTTCCCATGGTCATGGTGGCGTTGTCAGGGTCCAGATAGTTGCTGCTAAGAATGCTCGAGGCTGTGTCGACATGTCTCAGATCAGTTGGCGATTCCTTCCGGTGAGAGTTACCGCTGACGCCGCTGCTCTTTTGTCCATTGTTGCGGAGCCAGTCCTTGCGAGTGCGAAGCAAGATGTTCTCAGGCTATGATGTATGTCGGAGGAAATATACGGCCAATACATTAGTGAAAATGAACATGCAAATCAAATGACTGTTTGTTCAGTGAAGGTTGCCTACCTTGATATCTCGATGGGTGATATCGTGATTGTGAGCGTACTTGAGACACTCAAAGATAGGCTTCAGAATGTGTCGGATTTCTTCTTCGCGCATGTTGATGCCATTCGAGTACGAGTTGAGATCGGACTGGGCCAGCTCCATCACAAAGTAAAACTTGGTTGATGTCTCGACCACGCGAATCATTTTACAGACACCAGGCTATGAATGAAAACAAAAAAAAAATTGTTAGTGGGCGATCTGTCGTTCAAATCCAAAGACTAGAAGATACGAGTCTCGCACTTACTCCTTCCTTCAGATAGTCAATGAACCAAGCCTCGTTCAGCAAGCGGCGGTTCTTGACTTCCTGCATAGGGTCCTCGTTGACGAATCCAAGGCGACGGTTCACGGTCTTGTAGATGACCTTGATCGCCAGGTCCTGTCCCGTGGTGAGATCAATGCCCTTGTACACATCCGCATGATGGCCCTTGCCAAGAATCTGGCCCTTGAAAAGTTTGTACGAGTCCACCAGAATCTTAGTCTTGTCCAACCAGTTGTTCTTCGTCTAGAGAAATGAAACAAACGAATTAAGAAATGAATCCTTTTTTAAAATGATCGCTGGGGAAACAGCTAGAAAATACAGCATGAAAATGCAACTCACTCTGCGGGAGTAGACCCAGTTGGGAGGTCTGGGGTAGACATCGCGGCCCTTCCAGCGTCGTGCAGGATCAAAGAAGCCTCGAGCCTCGAGCTCGGCTTCCTTTTGCTCCGCTGCAAGCTTTTGTTTGTCAATCGCCACCAAAGGAGACAGACGAGAGGGCAACAACAAGAAGAACGGTGTCAGATGCATCATTCTATAGTACAGATGAGCGACGACAGGGGAGGGGGGCGTGCAAAAAGTTGGGCAGGGGAGAAAGAAAAGAAGCAGGAAAAGAACTGGAGGGAAAACGCGCGACCATTTATACAGACAAAATAAATCGAGAAAGACAGGGGATGGGGAAAGGAGGAGATATTTACCCGCTCTTTAGTAGCTCTGTTGACAGGTTCCTTGTTGATGACGCGATCAATTCGCTCTGCAGTCGCTGGGTCGAACTCTTTGATGCCCTGGAGATGACGAGCACCAGCAAGAACAGCATAAAAGTTACGTTAGGATCAAGTCGAGAGAAGGAAACTCAAGTAATCAACCAAATCATGACATGGCATAGCATGACATGACATAGTCCCACTTCATTTCAATCGATGAAAAATGTAAGCGATGGCGGGAATGAAGCCAACAAGTGTCCATCCCCACTACTATTCTTTTTCTGTGCCTGTGTTGCTTCGTACAACATCGCACTTGCCCCATTGCCCGCAAATGGAAAGATCTAATCACTTGCACCTCCACACATCTCTTGTTTTAGCATGAAGATATGTGAGGTGGTGATGGACCGAAAGAAGAAAAGAAAAAAAAAGAAAGGGGTGCAGCGAGAACGAGAATTGGGTCAAGCAAGCAGGCATCCAGCCAAGCAAGAGACCAAGCAAAGCCCAGCGAACCAGGCCAAGTACGCAGAGCAAGGCAGTAAACAATGCATGCACAACAAGAACAGTAAACACCTTCCATCTCTCTCCTTCTCTCTTTTTTCTCTCTGTGTAAGCCCCCTTATTTGCTTATTTTCATGCGATCTTTGCTCAACTCCTTGGATCCATTACACAAGCGGGACATCTTCTGCATAGGAATCACATTGCTTCTTTCTTTCCTTCGTTCTTTCTTTCCACCCCTGCCATCTCTCTTTCTTGTTCCCGCCCTTTTCTTTTGTGGCCGTGACGTTCTCCCCTGTCGCGTACAATGGGTTTGCTTGGTTGGTGATGGTTGGCTCGTGGTTACACACAAACAAGCAACAAAACACAAACAAAACTAAACAGAACAAGAAAAAAAAACTATTGTTAAACACTTACATTGACCTTCTTGATGGGCTTGGCCACATAGTTGTAATGCAACGTCTCTTGTGAGGCGGGCCATTGCCGTGGAATCTTGTTGAAGATCATCAGATTCTTGGCTGGCTTGTCCAAATCGGCAGGGACGGGCGTCAGTGGCGTCAGTGGCGTCGTGGGCGTCAACGGTGACGAGACCTTGGTGGCGTTTGCCAAATTATTGGAGGAGGAAGACGAGGACAGAGGGCGCGGCGTTGAGGGCTCAATCTTGAGCCTTGCGCCGACCGACCAGGATGGGCTGTCGCCACCGTACGAGTTCATGCTCACGGTGTCGCCAGTGGTCTGGATATCCTTCTTGAATGCCTGTTCACGGTGGTGTTGTTGGTGTTGGTTTTTGTGACGGTGGTGGTGGATATGGGTCTCCGATTCTTGGGAGCTTGCCTCGTGGAATTGGATGCTTTGCTTCTTCGCAGATGGATCGAAGGTGCCTCGGTAGTATTGATGGTGTTTGGGGGGTTGTTGAAGCTGATATTGCATGATGGGGCTGTGGTCTGATGAGATGTGCTTGGGGTGAGAGTCGGAGCCATGAGACCAACCCATTTCCGAGGCGGGTCGGGCATCATCAAACAGAGTGGAAGAGGAGCAACGAGCACGAGCATGTCGAAAGCGTGATGAGGATGAAGAGTAGTGCGAGTGGTTGCTCCCTGCCTCCCATCGGTCCCCACGATACATGTCGGACTCGAGCATCTCTCCCTCTGCAAAGGCCTCGAGTGGGACCTCTGACAGATCACTCGCATTGGCAGGAGGCATTGCGACGCGCTCTCCTCGGACAGAGGGAAAAGAAGGCTTCGAGAGAGGAGAGTCGTGTTGTGGGAAGTAGGAGGGATATGGTGGCGACTGTTTCGGGAAGGCTGAGGGAGATGTTTATGTTTGGAAGAGAGACGCATTTGGCGGGAAAGTGGATCGAGGTGAAGGCATTGGCGAAATGATATGGAATTAATTACGGGGAGAAGGTGTTTCGGGTGCGATCAATTGGTAAATGGTGAGGGCGAGAACAATAGAACAAACAAAAAGCGTGTCAACGAAGTGTGTGCATAATACTTTCATGAGTACGTACGTCGAGCGAGCCCAATGGGATGGATTAATGGGTTCTTGGCTTACCTGTCCGGGGGCTCTTTCTGGCCTTTGCTTTCTCCTCTTCATAGCTGCCCTTGGCGCGTCTCATGTCGTCGGAGCGAGAGTGGTCATGGCTGAGGAGCTTGGAGCAGACGGCCTCTTCTGTTGAGGGGATGTGTGGTCCCATTGATATCCTAGCCGCGCACTCCAGGGATCCATGGGTGTCCACCATTTCTTTTTTTTTATGTGTGTTGCTTGAAGTGGTGTTGCGTCGAGTTTATGATATCTTTTTGCTGGTTTTTTCTCAGGCTGGACACAGCTCGTTCTAATGGTTGTCAGATCGAGGGCACAAAAAAGGAAGAGGAAAAAAAGTCAGGGATGGAACAAACAGAGAGAAGAAGGAGAGAGTGGATATTTTCTGGCTAGAGTGAGGATATGGTGGTGTGTGAATGCGTGAGTATTGGAAGAGTGGGGAGAGAGACGAGGAGGAGGATGAACGAGAGGAGAGGAGAGGAGATAAAGCAATAGATCAGAGAAAGGTCTCAGGAGTTGTCAAGAGATATGCTATGAGTGTATGTGTGGTGTAGTAATGCAAGAGGAACCAATGCACCGTTGACATTCAAGATTGACATTCGTTTATTGGCACTTCTCATTCAAGCCCATTCCACCCCATTCGACCCCATTTCCATTTGCGCCCTTTTTATCGTTTTTCTTTTGATGTGGCGAGAGACAAAAGCGGTGGGAAGGGGGGGGGGCGAATGTTGAGTAGACCAGTGCAGTTGGTTTGTTTGGAGTGTTTTTTTAGCCTTTGTTCTTCGTTCACAGACCCAAAGCGTCGAGGCACAGTCATGCAAAACAGAAGGGCGCAGAAAGAGTTTAAAAAATACGACTGGATGGATGCGATGGGAAGGAGGGACTGCAATGCAATGCGAGTGTGGGATTGTTGATATTGGCTGCGTGTGGGTGGGTCTGTCTGTCTGTCTGTTACAGAAAAGAGGAACCGTTCGAGTGCATGAGTGTGTTTGTGGTATTGTTATTACTGGTGATCAATGGATGGTAACCGTGTGTGAGTGAAGAATAAGATTTAAGAAGAGAGTGAATAACCACCGGTCCGGGGTCACTTCTGCGCACACACACACACTCTTATAACGAATAAGACACATTTCTAGTCACATTTTTCAGGGACCAGCTTATGGCCAATTTGTCCAAATGACCCCATTGTCTTTCCAGTTGCTCGCTTTTGCCCTGTTGCCCTGGGCGCATCGGCCCATTTTCTCTGTCTGCTTGTCTCTCCAATTATAACCCAACTCAATATTCTCCCAAATGGACCATGCACGGGTGCCTACCTCCGCCCAACACCCTCACAGCCCTCTCTCCCTCGTTGTCCCGCCTTGGTCCATCATAGATTCAAGCCCAGACAGAAAAAAAAGTCCCGCCTCCGAAAGGGAATGGCATTTGGAGTCATAGAGAGAGAAAGAAAGATAGTTTTTGTTGCACCATTCCAAGATATATTCCCGCTCAATGGTGGAGAAATGACAAGGAGGAAGGGAAATGAAAAAAATGTACAAGAGTGGACAAGGGCATGGGCATGGGCTTGGGCTCGGGTGATACAAAAGGTCGCTTTGAGGTAGGACAGATGGGGTGTGAGCAGTTGTGTGGTGTGGTTGTGGTCAAGGCGCGAAATGTGCTTGTTGTCTTTGGGAGATGGTGGGTGGGGGAGGATCAAGGTGGTTGGTTCATCACTTACATTGAATAGTGCAGGGTATGTGTTGTGTTGTGTGCTACCTGAAGGTGGAGGGTAAGAGTGTGTTGTGTTTGCCTGAAGATCAGACAGAAGCGTCCAAGGACAGGCCAACGAGACAAACGAGTTGAAAGAAGAAAGAAGAAGGAAGACGAAGCAAGTAAGTGATGAGTGAAGTGAGGAGGAGTTGTCGACAAGGCGTGAAGGTTGTGGTAGCGTGGCTGGAAGGTTGGATTGGTCAAAGGCTAGAGGAACTCGGACATACAGACGATTGCCGAAGAAACAGTGAGTGAGCTGAATTGAGTGAGTGAGAGAGAGAGAGAGAGAGAGAGAGAGAGAGAGAGAGGGCGAGCTGAGGTGATGCTAAGTTGGATTGGAATGGCCAAGGAAAAAATAGAGATCCAAGGATGGTTGTTCGGCAACAAGGTGTCTTTTTTTGTTTTGTTTTTCGTAGAGTTGTCAGTGGTGGATGGATTGCAAACACTCTGGCATCATTTGTGAAGGATGAAAAGAGTGCGAGGTAAAGAGACAAAGAAAGCAAATAAAAGTAATAGAGAAAGAAAGAAAGAGCAGAACAAAAAAGCCAATGAACGAACAATGATCAACGACGGATGGAGAGACACGAGAACGAAAGGAGAGAGAGAGTGTGTGTGTTTGTGTATGTGTGTATGTGTGTGAGTACAATGGCAAAATGAGCAAAAATGTTGGAGTGAATGCTCCTGTCTTTGCGATGGGGAGGTGATAAATGAAGTAATAAAGCTGTGAGATGGTATGTGATTGAATGCCAGTCGAGCTCTGCTATTTTAAACAAACAGCAAAAGGCAAGAAGGAGGGAAGGAGGGGTAGACAGGAGCAACAGCAAAGCCAGAGAGGATGCGAGAACGTGGGAGGTAGAGGAGAAGAGTAAAAGGATGTAGCGGTGCAATAGACCAACAAACACCAAGTCAAGACGAGAAAACCAAACGACGAAGGCGAGTGCAAAAGGACGACATAAAAAACAATGGTTTGGACCATGCAAAAACTTCACATAGACTGGTCTAGACGGAGAAACGATAGGAAATCTCGGAAAAGGAAAGGAGATTGAACAGAGTGCGAGACGAGAAGAAAGCAGAGCAAGTATGTTTGTACATACACAAATGAACCAATGATGATGGTGTCAACAGGCATACAAACGCTACGTCCGTCTGTATTGTGTGCGTCCAGCATGGCTCCGTGTTTTTTTTTTTTTTCTTTTTTGTTAATTGAAATACAAAGGGAGATGCCGGCTTCAGAGTATATATTTTAGTTGGAGAAGGATCCGCTCAAAGTAGCTTTATATCCTTGTACCTTTTGTTTGTATCCGACCCATGGATGTGCCACACTCGTTAATAAACAGGAGTCTTTAAGCTGGAAACCCAACAAACGCCAGATGTGGGTGCATGGATACAAAAGCAGATGTCTATTGAGTTTTAGACCACAGAAAAGGATCAAAAAAAAAAAACAACAATCTCGTTTTCTTGCTGGTCTTTTCTTTCTTGCACGAGAGGACCAGTGCTGAAATAGTGATATGATAGGGATGGTCCCAAAGGAAAAGGGTGGATCTCTGTTGTCCTCCATCTCATCGCTTTGGTTGCCGGGGATAATCAAAATACAACAACAACAATGTGCGACCAAGTTGGAGATCTGTCACGTTTCAATGGCTCTCACTCCTATTTTTTTTGTATCCACTCTTTGCGTGTTTTGGCCACCTGGTGAACAGCATTGAGAAATCTCTCTATCAAGGCAAATGGAGCTCCTTGCCCTTTCGAATTTCATTGTCCCTTTTTGCTCCGCGTTCTCGTTCTCTTTGCAACAACAAAAACAATATTAATACAACAGAATGGCAGGCTTTTTTTTTTCTTTCGCCATGACGAAGTGCAGTAGAGTAGCTTAATGCTGATACAAATAGTTGGTTCAACGCTTTTCCTGCCTGCGTATGTGTGTGATGTCGCACTCAGGAGGTTCGAGTGGTTGAGCCTGTGAAGATGATTATTATTAAAAAAGTGGCCATAGAACTGAACAAGGAGGTAGCATAGATGCACCCCGGGGTAGTGAACGACATCCGTCTTTCTTTTTGTATACCATTGTTCGTTTTAAGGCCTTCTGCATGCCTCAACTCTCGAGAATAGAACTGTGCTTTTACATTTGCAGACCAAAGTGTGTGACACCGACGATGTTTCTCGATTGGTGGCAAATGGATTGCAAGGCAAATAAACAGCTGTCCATGGATCTCGCTTGGGGTGAAGCTGCGTTCGACTCTGCAATGATGCATGGCATGTCGTCTGCACATCTCGTCCGTTCCAAGCAACCACGATCTACAGTATGAATTCGTGAATCTCTGAAAACCGTCAAGGCAAACGCTTGTGCAGGACGCGTGAACAGTGGCTGGCCAAGATACGGCATACACATCATAACGGCCACTCTTCCACCAATCGTTTTGCGAGCCGAGGGTCCACTATCACAAGTGCCTATTTAAGGGGCATGTGTGGTGACGGGACTGTGCGATCGGCCCACGGAAAATCGAACACACTTCGATTTGTGGGCCGATCACGAGCCAAAACACTTCCCTTTCCTGCCGCTCAATCTTTTCGACACTCACCCTCTCAAACTTTGTTCTCTTTTCTTCTCTTCCCCACTTCCCCCTCTCTGCCTTCCCCCCTTCTCCATTACCTTTTAATCGCATTCGTTCATTCATTCTTCGTCACACCACACCCTCTTACTCCCGATCAAGCACCATCCCACGGCTTCTTCTCTTGACAAATTCACCTCCATTCTCGCTCTCTTTCTCCCTCTCTTTTTAAATTTTTCATATCACTCATTAATGGCCTCTCCTCCAAAGCCATGGGAAAGAGCCGGCGGAGTCTCTGCTGCCTCCACCGCCTCTCCCCTGCCCTCACTTCCCGCTTCCTCTTCAATGTCCTCCTCAATGGGGGCTACTGAGGCCGGTCCACCGACACTCCCTGCCCGCTCCTCCACCATGGGTGCCTTGGGTACCACTGCCACAGGATACAATCGTCCAGGTCAGTCATATTATCCTTCATTCTTGCTTACTGCATTTTGACTCAACAACAAAACAAAAAAAAAGCGGCGAACCTTGGATGAATATTCCCCTCTTCCGTGGGTTGTTGTTTCTGCCCCCGGCCGAAACCCACTTAATTTCTTTTTCTGTGTGTGCTGTTCGCTTTAAGGCTATCTTTCATTCACACACAATTCCATCATTCCTTTTTCTTTCTTTTTTTTTATACCCACTTCATCCTCTACTGATCACTCCATCCAACTTACCAAAAAAAAAAAAAAAA
>KN042422.1:1149047-1192750 GCA_000739165.1 Podila verticillata NRRL 6337
AAAAAAAAAAAAAAAACTAATATAAACCCTCACCTTCCCAAAACTAAAACAGGCATGAACGGATACGGCACTGGCACTGGCACTGGCACTGGCACTGGTTACGGCTCAGGCTACGGCATGTCAGGATACGGAACTAGCTACGGTTCTTTAAACTCCTCACCATACAACAGAATGGGCATGGGTGGATATGGCTCTTCCTACGGATCCTCATACTCGTCACCCTACTCGCGCATGGGCATGGGCTACGGTTCATCCTATGGCGGATACGGCTCATCGTATGGTGGATATGGTTCGTCATACGGCGGCGGATACGGCATGAACAGGATGGGCATGGGCATGAACGGCATGAACGGCATGAACGGCATGAACGGCATGAATGGACCTATGGGTCCAGAGGAAATGTCACTGATGCAGCGCATGGAGCAGGGCTCGGCTCCAACTTTTCAGCTTATCGAGTCTGTCGTCAGCGCCTTTGGTGGCTTTGCGCAGATGCTTGACTCCACATTCATGGCCACTCACTCTTCGTTCATGGCCATGGTCGGCGTCGCTGAGCAGTTTGGGCACTTGCGCGGATACCTGGGTCAGGTCTTGAGTATCTTTGCCCTTTTGCGCTGGGCCAAGAGTCTCGCTTACCGCCTCGTTGGCAAAAAGATGCCCGTCAACACGACCGAGCTGACCGCTGGCAACTTCCAGGACTTCCAGGCCCAGCCAAGGTACTCCAAGCGGCCCATCGTTATTTTCTTGCTGGCCGTCTTTGGCTTGCCTTACCTCATGGGGCGCCTGATTCGCGCCCTGTCTAGCCGCCCCACACCCGAACAGGGTCTTTTGCCCGGTCAGGAGGGTCAGGTCGTGCCAGCACAAGGAGCACCTGTCAACCCCCAGAACTTGGACTTTGCCCGTGCTCTGTACGACTTTACACCTTCAAACGCCCAGCAGGAGCTTGCTTTCCGCCGAGGCGATATCATTGCCATCTTGAGCCGAACTGACCCCATGGGAGGCGAGTCCTTGTGGTGGAGAGGACGCCTTCGAAACGGCGAGATGGGTCTGTTCCCCAGCAACTATGTCGAAATTATCAACAAGGGCGGCAACAACCCACCTAATGCCTCTGGCGCCTCCGGCGTCCCAGGCGCCCCTTACGCATCGTCCTCGCCTATCTCTTCTTCGTCGGCCCCTGTAGGAGGATTCCCCCAACCAACTTCCCAACAAGCAGCAGAAATCCAGGCTGCCCTTGCAGGATCAGCCTTTGAAGAGTTCAAGTTCTAAGGCGCGACACTTCTCCCATTTTCTCGATCTGCTCTCTTCTCAATTTGTAAAAACACTCTTCGCTCTTTCACCATACACCCTCCTCCCTCTTCTGGCTTTGCTGCCCCTTCGTCACGATTGACATGACTTACCTTGCTTTCATTGCTCAAATGTCAACGATACCTGTACAATACAATAAAAACTTCATGAAAGGTCTGATCTTTATCTTGATGACAAACGTTGGATTGGGATACCGTTCAAGCCTCCGGCGCAAGATGTCATTGTGCGCGCGTCTGCTAAGGAGCCTCAGCAAGGCGCTTTGGCTAAAGCCTAAAAGTGACCATCAGCTTTCCTTCCATAAACAGTGGTTTATCTGTCAGCGATACGGTTCAAGGTCTAGATAGCATACGCGTTGTTTTACACGAAGCAAAAGCTGTTGTCAAGTGAAAAATCTGTTGGGTTTGGCGGACGCATGAAAGGCTTTCCTTTTCATGAGTGCTGCGTGAATAGCAGTCACATTGGTCTTGGCCTCCACTGGCCAGACGTTTTTTTTAATTGTAGCTCCTTTTAACCTTGACCACAACGTTCATTCTTCTCACACTGACACCCCTACACTTAGACAATTCACAAAATGTCTGCATCTAGCAGGCAGTTCCTCTGCCAAAAATGCAATCAACCGCTCGGCATTGACGAGTCATTGCAGGACATCAACTCGGCTGCATTCGACTTGCTCCTTGGTATTTACGACTTGCTCCCAAGACCACTTTCGAACTGAGCCTCCATGTATGACCTAACTGTGGCACTTCACATATATGAATTGTAGGACCGCTCTCAGAGCAAAGCTCAGGCTCATCGACTTCTGGACACGATTCAGCTGCACATGCGCATTCGCATCAGGGCAGCCCAGGGCAGACACATTCACAGAAACAAGGACAGCGACCAGGAAGCTCGGCTTCAAACGACTCACGTCCAGAGGCAGTGTTCACTCGCACAATACCTCCACAAAACTCTTCAAGCACTCGGGCGAACCAGGACCAAGGCCGCTCGGATGCGTCAGAGTCCTTTGTCATGCTCCCTAAGGGCCAGCCATCGGATACGCTTGGTTCTCACTCATATCTTGCTCGTGGCGGCAGCATCCCGCCGCTTGGAAACTACCCAGGAGGAAAAGCCGCCAGCACATTGTCTTCTGTGAATGGGACTGGCGTAGCACAAGGAGCCAACGGGGCACGGAAACCAGGGTACAGTGGAGGCGTGAGCGGTGACCATCTGGACCAGCTCAGCAACCGAACCGCAAAAGCCAACCGACTCCGGACCACTGGAAAGCTCTTTGACCTCATGTCGGCAAAATCGGATGTGGACCACCCACTGTGCCAAGAGTGCGCAGACATGCTCCTGGACGCACTGGCCAAGCAACTGCGGGATGTCTCTCGGGAAAGGGATTGCTACATTGATTTTTTGCGGACTGTCAACTCCAACATTGCCAGCGACGCGGAAATGGAAGCATTGGAGAATGATATCAAACTGATCCAAGAAGACGAAAACACGTCGATCCATGCGCTACGAGACATCGAGGAACAACAGAAAAAGGTTCGCGAGGAGATAGCGCTGCTGGAGCTTGAGTCACTGGAACTGGATAAGGAGGAAGAAAGGTACATTTGTGCCAAGCGTGTGCTATCCTTTGATAGGTTTGGATGACTCGACCAAGCTCACGAACGCAATATCCCTTTGGTTTATGATAGATACTGGCAAGAATGCAACGAGTTCCAGCTGGCACTGCAAAACTTTCACAACGAGCGGGATAGCATCAACCTCAAATACGACTACGACTCTCGGCAGCTGGAGAAACTTCACAAGACCAATGTATATAACGATACCTTTTGTATTGGGCACGATGGCCATTTCGCCACAATCAACGGTTTCCGGTTAGGTCGACTTCCAACTCAGCATGTGGACTGGCCTGAGATCAATGCCGCATGGGGCCAGACACTCTTGCTGCTGCATACGATAGCCAACAAGTTGAACTTTGAGTTTAAGACATACCGGCTGGTACCCCTTGGCTCTTTCTCGCGGATCGACAAGATTGAGGGCGATCGCGCGAGTTACGAGCTGTATGGTTCCGGCGAGTTTGGCTTTGGACGAATGTTCCTCAACAGGCGCTTCGATAATGCTATGGTTGCGTTCCTGAACTGTCTGCAGCAATTGGGCGACTATGCGGAGCAGCAAGGACCAAGGTTGGAGTTACCTTATAAGTATGTGGAAGGTGCCTTAGGTTGTTAGTGTGTTCTACATTTCTGAAGACTAACTTTTTTCTTTCATGAACCAGAATCAATAAGGACCGCATCGGTGATGCGTCCATCAAGCTGCAGTTCAGTCAGGACGAAATTTGGACCAAAGCACTAAAATATACCCTCACTAACACAAAGGTAAAGAAAGCAATAGGAGATGCACCACGATGATTGACAGGTGTGTCTGAGGAACAGGACCTAACAAGGCTGCTCTTTCTTCCAACATGGTGTTAGTGGATCCTCGCCTATGCGTCCAGCTCTGCTGCATCAAACATGACTTCGTATACGCCTTCTGCGCCATCCCTTCCCATTTCCAGGCGGTCCTCACCGGCTGTCCGGAGTGAACCCCAGTCGTAGTTTTCGCTAGCACCCAAATGAAAAAAGCAAAATCGTGAAAGAATGCCATGTGGTTTTAAATTTCGTGACCACTTTCGAGTAGTTCGATTGAGTGAGGTGCCTGACTTTTTTAGCTCAGCTTTCACTCTCATCCTCTCCATCACTCCTCTTCGTCAACCATCTCCGTCTCACCATTGCTTTCAATTATTAGACTTTCAGCAACTCCTCTTTGTTCAGGATACTTAACAAGCATCACTACCGCCCAAGCCGACTTGCTACCAGGAATCAGCATTGTCTCATCTTGACCTTTTCTTTGTGGCCAAGCAACTTACACAGACATCATGGAGCGACGACGAGAAGAACTTGAAAAGAAGCGACAGAAGCTGGCTGAGCTGAGGAGGGCTCGTGCCATCCGCAGTGACGCCCTGCTGGCCATTCAGCAACAGGAGAGTGCTGTAAGTGGCCCTCGAACCATATCTTTCTTTTGGCTTGGGACAGATAGGCGATGTGTGTCGAAGGGGGTTTGATTTGTTGGAATTAACATGTGGCAATTTCTCACCGATGCTGCCCTCACGTTTGATACAGTCAAGTGGCTCAGGAGGCTCGATTGCACGCCGCGAAATCGACGACTTGGTGACCTCGCTGGTGGGCGAGCGACCTGCGACCCCGACACTGACCATTGACGGCAGCTCTGACGGAGGATCCGAACGAGATGCCCATTCAGGCTCGGTCATCATGTCACCACCCCCTTATAGCTCAAGGTAATATAACCGGACGACAAACGTATTGGGGAAAAAAAAGAAGCGATTAAAGGAGTGGGTTACCCGTGATGCTGTTCTGTCCAGGACTTGGCGTATCTAAGACTAATTGCCTTTTGTTCGTGCCCATCTATGAATGTATCGGTTGATTAGCTCACAAGGATTGCAGCATGGATTGCCTCTGGGAAACCGTCTCATCCCAGAGTTCACATCTGTTGAAGCTGTCATTTTCGATATTCCTCCCAAGGTACGACATCATGTATTGTGATTAGTATGAGGTTTACATGTACAGCGCTAGCGATGAGACATCTGACATCTTCTTTTTTCGAACTGGTACAGGAGCGTGTTGTCTACAACAAGGAGGTTCAGACTGTCGAAGGATCATTCGAACCCCAGGGACCAACAGAGCAGGAACTCAGAGAAAAAATCAAAGAGGAGCTTGCAAAGGAGGAGCAGCTCCGTCTGGAGATTTTGGAGGCTGAGAGACTAGAGGCTGAAGCTGCCATTCCTCAGGAGGCACCAGGTAAAGGCAAAACGAATGCATCACGTTTGCTTCGCCAAAGAAAGGACGCTAGAATCCTTTGATAATTTGAGCAAATTGGATACATGACTGATGTCGTTTGTTTTATCCTGCATGATTAGAACTCACGGATGAGGAGCGCAAGACTATTGTGCAGTCAGCGGATTTTGTCGAGTTTATGGACCATTCGTCTAAGATTCTGGAGAGAGCCATGAGCGAGAAATACGACTTTATGAAAGATTATACCCTCGGTTTGGATGATGCAGCGTAAGTGAACGAGACACCTTTTTTTTTTTTTTTTTTTTTTTTTGCAAGGATGCTTTATTACCTTGAAAAGATATATCTGACAGAGCTCTTGTACCCTTGATATCTACAGCGAAGACCTCAATGGAAATAGAGTGCGCTTGGTGTGCTCCTTCCATGACGACAAATGGTCCAAGAACAGATCCGTGACAGATGTGGGCTGGTCGAGCAAGGTACGACAAAGCAGGAAGAATAAGATCGATTACCTCACCGTATAACTTGGTCACCTCTGGATGTTGTCACCAATCTCACCATGTTTTTGTTCTTCCGCATGGTATTGTAGCACCCCGAGCTGATCGTCTCGTCCTACAACAAAAACCCACTGGCAGTGAACGAGCCCGATGGCATTGTCTGTGTGTGGAACATCCATCTGGCGGACCGCCCCGAGTTTGTTTTCCACTCACAGTCCGATGTACTGACTGTCCGCTTCTCGGATTTCCACCCCAACCTGATCATTGGAGGCACCTACTCGGGACAGATCTTGCTTTGGGATACTCGCGCAAAGTCGCTTCCCGTGCTCAAGACCCACCTTTCTGTCGGAGGACATACCCACCCAGTCTATGCCCTTGACATGGTCGGCACACAGAACGCTCACAACCTGATTAGTGTCAGTACAGATGGCACCATGTGCTCGTGGCAGTTGGACATGCTTGCCCAGCCTCAGGAGACTTTGCCTTTGGACTACCCTGCACACCCAATCACGGACGAAGTGGCAGTGACAACTATGGGATTTCCCGACGGCGAGACCAACGCCTTTTGGGTCGGCACCGAGGAAGGTAGTGTCTACCAGGCAAACCGATATGCACGTGCTGGAAGCCAGGCAGGCATCAACACGACTTACTCATACAAGGGCCACTTTGGTCCTATCACTGGACTGCACTTCCATCCCTTGTTCGGACCCATGGATTTCTCGGATCTCTACCTGACCTGCTCTGTGGACTGGACTGTGAAGCTGTGGCGCAAGCGCACGAACCCCAAGCCGGCGACACCGGACAATGCAGTGGTGCACCCGTTGTACTCGTTCGAGACGGCGGACGACTATGTGTACGACGTCAAGTGGTCGCCGACGCACCCTGCCATCTTTGGTACCGTGGAGGGATCGGGCAAGTTTGATGTGTGGAACCTGAACCTGGACACGGAGGTGCCTGTAATGAGCGCGATTGTTGGCGCGGGCAAGGCCCTAAACAAGCTGAGTTGGAGCAAAGACGGACGCCATGCGGCGATTGGGTCGAGCGACGGACATGTTTACGTCTATGATATTGGCGATGTAAGTTTTGTTGTTTTTGACTGACAGATGCGGACAAAATTGCTGAGTGTAGGAGATTGGCATTTTTCTGACCTTTTCTTTTTTTCTTTTGCTCATACACATAGATGGCGACTCCCAAACCCGAGGACTGGAACATTCTGCAGAGGACTGTGAACGAGATGATTTCATCGCAAGCCCACAGTAACAGCTTGGGTAGCGACTATTGAAAGTCTCTTTTTTGTCAGAGTTTTCTATTGACTCTGACGAACTACAATTGCACCATGAAATACCACGCAGCCTGATATGATAAAACCATGAATAAAATGACACCAAAAAAAAAAAGGAAGAAGCAGAACCTTCGAGGCTTTGGGTTGTATGCTAGCGTGCTTTTATTCCGCACGATGGGTTTTCAATGTAAGGTACGACAAAAATGATAAAGGCACAGACAAGAGAACTAATTGTAATGATGGAGGGGAATATATGCAAGTTGAGAAACAAATAAGAAGCAGAGATTGGCGATCACTCTTTAGCAGAAATGAATGCCCTCCTCGTTGAAAGCCGCCAGCAGCTTGAGATAGTCATCCTGGTCCATCTTGGCCGCACGGTTTTCGGCCATATCGACCTTGGTGAGCACGCCCTGGACCTTGGCCTTCATATCCAAGGGATCCTCAATCATGCGGTCGTGTGTGGCACAGAAGGTCTTGTAGTTGTTCTCGAGCATTTCCATCACACTGTCAGTTTTGAAGCTGGCCGACAAGGTCTTGTTCTTGCGAACAAACAGCACACGCATCAGGCCGTCCCACTCCTTAAAGTCAACGGGTGGTGGGGGGTTGCGGGGCTCCATGCGCACGACCGAGGACTCGACTTGGGGTGGGGGACGGAAGTTGTTCTTGCCCACCTTCATAATATGCTCGACCTTGGCGTACAACTGCACGTTGACACTCAGGCGGCAGTAGAGCGAATCACCGGGCTTAGCGACCAGACGCAGGGCGAATTCGCGCTGGAACATGAGGACTGAGGTGCGGAAGATGGGGCGGTGCTCCAAAAGCTTGAATACAAGGACGGAGGAAATCTATAACGGGTATGATGGGAGAAATATTGGGTGAGATGGAGCCACGTAAGGTGGTGCTTTCCTTTTGAATGACTGAAGCATGTTGGACTCCATTCTGGTGCCATATACTTTCCCGTACCTGGTATGGGGTGTTACTGATGCAAACGTCAAAGTAAGGCAGAGTGGTCTTCATGAAATCTCCAATCATAATCTCAAGTCTTCTCTGATCAGGGCTATTATCCAGAAAGAACAAAAGAAGAAAGGAGACCAGGAAAAGGTTAGGTCCCGATTGCAATTGTTCCTGAAATACGATATCCTGAAGCCTTTGTATCTGATTGACACGTTCATAGGACGTACGTTCCGTGGACACGCTTGGTCAATTCAGCAGCGAGACGGGGATCCATCTCGACAGCGACAACCTTCTTGCACTTCTCCAAGATCTTGACTGTCAAGTTTCCTGTACCGGGACCAATTTCCAGGACGGTATCGGTGGGGCGCAAGTAGGCCTAGTGAGGATTTATGGCAGATGGGATTGTAAGCAAGTGAGAACCATATAAAGTCTTTGATCCACATCCGGAACTTAGCAGTCCTGACGAAGGTGACAGATACTCCAACAACCCAAGAGTGAGAAAAGCAGAAAAGAGTTGTACCTTGTCGACAATACCCTGAGCAACCAGGGGATTCTTCAAAATATGCTGACCGAGATCCTTGTTGAACAATGGACCGAATGCACGGCTGGCGGCGGATGCGGCGGATGCAGTGTTGGTGGCATTGCTGTCCTTCTTGCTGTCCTTCTTGTCCGGGCGTTGCTGGAACTTTTTGTTGACGACCTTTGGCATGGTTGATAGAAATTAGGTAGTTGTTGGTATGAGTGGGATGTCTACTGGTACAGGTGGAAATGTGTTATACAGAGAAGGTGGTCGTGATGAATGCAACGATGCAACGGAGGAGGGTAGAAGGAGAGCTGAGGTTGGAGTTGGCGGTTTGTCAAAACCCTGCTCAACACCAAAAGCAAAAAAGAAAAAAAAATCGGTGGCTTAGTCACTTTTGAAGCTGGGTCAAAACAAATATCTTGGCCACACATCGCAGCTTCTTTCATTTTCATTTCTTTTCCATCAACAGACCTCAACAAACGAACCATCACACCATGAACTACAACGCCGCCCAGTCCACCGCGCCAAAGGCCCCAGCTGCCGCCATGACCTACATCTGCGCTGAATGCGGCTCCGAGAACGAAATTAAGCCCAAGGAGCCCATCCGTTGCAAAGAGTGCGGTTACCGTATCATGTACAAGAAGCGCACCAAGAGAAGTACGTTCCTCCCTCAGAAAGCCCTTGCTTCCGTGTTTGCTTTTGATTCAACACGGGATGGCACTATGGAAACAAAGAGGATATCAACTATGAACACCCAGAGCGACAATATTTAGTTGACTACATCCTGGATCCCTCTTTCGGCGTTATGAATTGGATATGCGATCTGCTGCGGACACTGATGAATTATCACGAGCGGCGTTCTCACTTCATAACAAGCAGGGCCTGCGACATACAGCTCTATCAAAGATCGTCTTGTCTACCGCGCACTATTTTGGGAATCGCGCTATACAGCCTTCATCTGTGAACATAGAAGCTTGACGGACTGAGACTAACCATATTGGTTCTCTGTATAACAGTGGTTCAATTCGAGGCTCGCTAAAGGACTGTTGGTGGGAACAGCAAGCGGACGAGTTATACACTGGATCCAGCAAGGAAAATGAGGAGCGGGAGGAGAGAACTCTTAAAAGTGCAACACCACCAACATCCACACTACGAAAAACGACAAAAAGACCAAAAAAATACACAATCTTCACAAACACCATTGTACCATCGACAGATCGAGGAAGAGGCAAGAAGATAGCATTCGAGCGTAACTAAGCATGCGAGAACAACGAGGATATTACTCTGATCCGGGCGCCCTCAAGAACACATCACGATCCAGCAGGAATCCGCCTTACTGATTTTTTCAGAACCTTAGCACACATCGATAGCACTCTTATCCACTCTCTAATTGTCGCTGGCTGTACCATAAAATTTTCACTTTGCAACTATCATTCTATCGGACGCTAGGGTTTCTGTGGTCAAGGCATGCTTTTCCTCGAACTCTTTGCTTCTTGGTGCTTACAATCACGTGTTTTTTCCCTGGCCCAACCAGTGGCAACCTAAAAGTTTATTTGTTCTGTGGTACCTTTTTTTTTCTTCACCCCAGCTCAACTCCATCATCAACCAACTGTCACTTCCTCCGCTCCGCACCATCTGTGTCCCTATCTGCTCCCTCACCTCCTCCTCCACATCTACATCACACACTCAACAACAAAGAAGATGACGGTCCAGAAGACATTCACAGAGAAGGAGGTGTCCAGGCACACAAAGCCAGAGGACTGCTGGGTCATCCACAACAACAAGGTCTACGATGTCTCTGGTTTCGTCGCTGACCATCCCGGTGGAGAAGAGTACATCCTTGACCATGCCGGCAAGGATGTCACCCAACTGATGAAGGATGAGCTCGAGCATCTTCACTCGGAGGGTGCCTACGAGATGTTGGATGAGCTGCTGATCGGCCGCCTGGAGGGTGCTTCCACCACTACAACCACCACAACCACCACAACCACAACCACCAGGCGGGTAACAGCCTCTTCATTCGACAAGGAGATTGACCCTGATGAGGACACCGATATCGTTGCAGACAAGAAGGAGAAGTTCCTCGACCTGAGCAAGCCCCTGCTCTACCAGCTTTGGAAGAACAACTACCCCAAGGACTTTTACATGAAGCAGGTCCACATCCCTCGACACCTGCCTTTCTCGGCCCGAGTCTTCGAGTCCGACTTCCTCGAGGTCTTCAGCCGCACCCCTTGGTGGTTGGTCCCTATTCTTTGGCTGCCAGTGGTGGCCCTGATCTTTTCATGGTCGATCAAGGGAGGTGTCGAAACTGGTGCACTGTCGCTCGAGACTGCAGGATCCATCTTTGTAGGTGGCATTGTGACTTGGTCGTTTGCCGAGTACGCCATCCACCGCTTCCTGTTCCATGTGGACGATCTTTTGCCCGACAGCAACTACTCGAACATTGCTCACTTCTTGCTCCACGGCATCCACCACTATCTTCCCATGGACAGGTATGATACCAATTGGAAGGGGGGAGTGGCATGATTTTTTTCCCCAATTGACCATATTTGTGCACCCGGGAAGAGACACACAAAAAAAGCAGGGGAACAGAGGCAGGTCTAAGCGAGACCAAAAAATGTCTACGCCCAAATTTTCTGGTTTGCACACAACCTAGGGCTAGGGGTGTGAGCATGGAAGTTTGCGGCAAACCCTTTGGTTTTCTGGTCTTCCCATGTACACTTTTTTCTGTTCATTTTTTCACCCTCAGCCTACTTTCCGGTCTTACTGTTTTGCTCCACAAGTTCCGAACAATCCGGACGAAATCAAGAAAACGGATCCGAGAGATATATCAATTAGCAATTTTTTTTTTTCATTTCACTAACTGGCGTTGATTGGTTCCTCCCTATTATTCCCATGTAGACTTCGCTTGGTGATGCCTCCAGTGCTGACTATCCTGTTGGGATTCCCTCTGTACCTCCTTGCTCATGGACTGTTCGAGGCCCACGTGGCGGATGCATTGATGTCGGGAACCTATTTCGGATACATTTGCTACGACATGGTCCACTACTACCTGCACCACGCCCGAGTCCTTGAGTTCCACTTCAAGGAGATGAAGACCTACCACCTCGCCCACCACTACAAGAACTACGATAACGGATACGGAATCACCTCCAAGATCTGGGATCGAGTATGTTTCCGTGTTGTATTCCGGCTTCGCCATTGTCCAATATTGTTTGGTTCCGATTGCTAACCGTTCTCTTGTGTCATGCTTGATCCTTTCTTAGCTCTTCGGAACCCTTTTGGAGATGTAAGAAGTATCATTCTTGTCGTGTCGTGTCGTGTCGTGTTTGCAAACAAAAGGAGTTGCCCCATAGAGACAGCCATAGCAAAAAGCAACAATATTATTCGTTGTTTACAATCAGATCGCTTCGCATTTTTTTTTCCCGATCTGCAGTGTCTCATTTTTTTTGTTTGCTTTACAACCATTTCCTTTCCTTACTCCCATCCTTCACGCTGCTTTTCTGTTCTCTTTGCCTTTCTTTTTCTTTTCTTTTCTCGTACTTAATCATTTGCACCACCTAATACAATCAAAAATAATATTTCTCTCAACGTAAATATGTGATTCATTTTGTATTACAATGCTATGGGTTCTCTCTCCCTCTTTACAGAACGTTGAAAGCTCCCAAAGCCTTCTCCAAGTTTCCGGCGCGGGGCTCGACAACGGTCAAGATGTTGTTCAAGAAGTCGGGGTCGTATTTACAGGCGCGCGTGCAGTCCGGGCTGAAGTTGACCTCAACGACCACGGGCTGGCACTCGTCCTTGAGCATCACATCGATACCGTACACTGAGAAGGCCTCATAGGGATGCACCTTGTCTGTGGGACCCATACCCTCGGGCTGGGGCTTGGTCACGGCCGCGGCAAAGATCGACTTGATGGCCTCGTTGATGTCGGCCTGGATGTCGGTCCACTTCTTGCCTGCGTGCTCCTTCTCAAAGTTCTCAATGAACTGGGTGTACAGCAGCTGGGTCAGGTTGTAGTTGCCGTAGTTCATCACCGTGAAATGCTTCTCGTAGTTGTCATAGTCCTCCAGAGCAAAAGGCTGGTTGGCCAAGCGGATCCAGAACATCTTGTAGACCATGACTTGGTACTCGTATCCCTTGCTGGGGTCGTTCTCATCCTTGAAGCTGGACTTGAGCAGAACAATGTAGCGCAAGTCGAACTTGCGGCCCTCGTACAGGACGGGGGTCTGGATGTACTCCTGAGCGATCTTTGGGCCAGTGTCGCGGAGGCGGACAAGGGGCGCCAACTCCTCCTGGATGGTGATCTGGAGTCCACGGGCCAAGTTCCAGGGCTTGCAGATCCAAAGGTTGCGGTGGTTGTGCTCCTGGTTCCACAAGTAGTGGCCAACAAAGGGTGCCAGCTCGGTGGTGAGGTTGTAGGTGGTCGAGCTCCAGGGAACTTGGCCGTACGCCAACTTGACAAGAGCGGCCAAGTTCTGCTTGAAGGTGACACAAGACTCGTTCTCGAACTGGTTAATCTTCTGGCCCTTGGTCAGCTTGTCAAAGTCCTTGAAGTCCTGGCTGAACCAGAGCATATCGGCCTGGTCCTCCGAATCGCACAGCTCCACGTTGTCCAGCTTGCAGTTGGTGGCGACCCACTCCGTTGTAGTGTAGAGTCTCAGCTTGCGGGCGCCCTTCTTGGCCAGGCGATGGTTGGTGAGAGCCTTGACGAAGGGAGGGTCGATGGGTGTGATCTCGTTGCTCTCGAGCTTAGCGGTCTATAAATGTCGAGTATAATAATGGGTTGAGTCAAATGTGCGGTTCGAGAACATAAAGCGTGAAAAAGAGAACCAGTCCTCATACCTCGTAGACAGCGATCAACTCGGCAGCATCCTTGCCGTCGTTGAAGACCTGCATGTATGCCTTGCGAGCCTCGGGATCCTTGATATCGGCAGGAATAAAGTCGCGAGTCAGCATGCCGCCCTTGGGGATATCCTGGATGGGGAAAATGATGCTGTATGAGACGGTGCCGCGGCCGACATAAATGAAAGGAGCGCAAATGCAGTTGGGGGTCTCCGAGTGTCCCATAGCCGATCCAACCTCGTCCATGATGTCTAGTAGATTTCGTCCGCAAGAAGTCAGTCAAGTTCGCAAGAGTGTTCATACAAATGTGATCATTGGCAAAAAAAACTTACACCAGGCGCTCTCCTTCTTGGTCTGTCCAGAGGGATCCACGACAGCGTATTCATAGGTCTGGCTGAACTTCCACATCTCGATCATGATCTTGTCGATGGTGTCGAGTTTCTTCTTCTCGGCGGCCTTAGCCTCCTTGTCACGTCTAACCTGACCGCCGATAGCGTCTTCCAAGTTCTTCAATCCCTTAGCATCATGATCAGGGTGGAGGGTCAATGACATAAGGGCAGCAATGATGTCACCGCCCTCGTTTTGGAGAGCAATCTTGGCGCGGTGCTCGCTAACTTCACCCTGGGAAGCAACCAGCTGAACCATGGCCTCGTCGACTTCCAGATCGGGGTTCTTGCTGACAACTTCGTCATCGGCAACCTTCTCTTCTTCTTCCTCCTCAACCTCTTCATCGACCTGGATGTCCATCATGGAAGTCAGGCGCTCGACCAGCTGAGGGTTGTCCAGCAATTGAGCCTTTGAGGTCTCGGGCTTGGTGGTCCAGGCATGGTCGATTAAGAAGATGTCGCTATATGAATGACAGTTTGTATCCTTTGAGCACATACGGCCGACGTCCAATCTTTGATACATTCAAGCATGACGGCGTTGGGATCGTTACCTGTGCTTCTTCAGTCCGTCCTCCTTTTTGACGTGGAGCGAGTACACATCCAAAGGATCGCCGTAGTGAAGTTCGAGGGAATCGCCAGCATCGAACAAATCCTGAACCAGCTTCTTGAACAGAGGCTATTTTGTCGCGAAGAAAAAATAATACGAAGGTCTCAGACGCGTGTTCATTGTTGAATTTGGTGCGTCCTTTATGGCTCTATGCGTGGGCTCATTACCTCCCAAAGACTCTCGGGGATGTTAGCCAGCTGGTACTGGTGGATCTGCAAAAACTGTTTGTACTCCATTTTGTGAAGAAATGAAAATGTCGTTGATGGAAAAACGAAAAGCTGAATGCAACCTTCGAAAAAAGTTTTAGACTCTCACGAGTTGCAGCAAGGGAACAGCACTCTGCTGGGATTGTCAACAAAAGAGCAGTCACTCTTATGCAAGAAGGACCACCGATTTTCGCCAACACGATCACTTTCTTCTTCCCAGTCTGTTCAGCCGAATCTCCTACTTTTCTCCTTGATCGTATCATAACACACAACACCATGATACTGGGGATAGGCGTGGATATTTTACACTTGCCAAGACTCAAAGGTCTGCTATCACGAAGACCAGACCGATTCCTGACCAGGATCCTGACCGAAGTCGAGCAGAAGGAGTTCAAAGCCCTCCAAGAGCAGGCAGGTGGAGCTGATCAAGAAGGGCCTCTTCGCTACCTTGGTGCTCGGTAAGCAGTACAAGAAACCTATATCTTTGTTCGTTACTCTCAATCAAATCTCACAGATCGTACGTGTCCATCTTCATATTCTAGGTGGGCACTGAAAGAAGCCTCGTACAAAGCACTCTACCCTCACCATAAGCTCACGTGGCAGGATGTCACAGTATCTAAACAAGATGGTACAGTAGTGGCTCTTCAAGTACAGATAATCGAGACTTTGCGTATTGGGTATTGACATGTCGATTTTGCACCGTAGGCAAACCAACCTTGATCATCCCAAGGAAGGAGCACTTCGGGATCGGAAAGAGCCATTGCTCCGTCTCACATGATGGGGAATACCTGGTTGGACAGGTCGTCTTTGAGTCGCCATGACAATTATATACCCCATGCTGACATAAAAAAAAGATATTTTGGCCTGTCGAGCTCGAGATCTGATATATTTCTGTTCCAACGGCTTTGCATTGAGTGAGAAGGCAAATATGAGGTTGGATGGGACGTATACTTTGGGAGGAATGAGATAGGTGTGTAACCCTTCTGCCCCTACTATGCCTCTTGGTCTTTGTCTCTCTACATCGTCGCACATGGCGCATCCGCTATTCTTGGTGCCTGTTGGCAACCAACCCTAGTCATCCTTGCAGTGTCGTATCAGGATGTCAACACAGTTGGTAGTCGAACACAGGATAAGGTGGGGGAGTAGAGACGTAGCGTGAGGAGTTTTTTTTTTTTGGGCGAGTAATGATGAGAAAAAGGTCTTGGCAGGGAAGTTGTCTTTATCCAAGATACAGACACACAATGCCATATTCGCAACAAACGATAGACAGCAAAGAAAAGTAAAAATGTTGCAGGAGCCCAAACCAGAGCCAGAAACTTGAGCGATCCATGGCATTGCTTGACCAATCCTCCCCCCGCCGCCTGTGACCGCCAGGCGATGTAAGGCTGAACTATCTCCGATCTCATTCGAAAATTTCGAAGAGATTTCAGGAATGCATCGGCGCCAAGGACCTGTTTGTTGACAAGTCAACGACCCCACCATCCTCACACATCGTGCTACAGTGTTTAGAGTCGCCGACTAGACCCCTCAGACAGAGAGACAACGATATCGGACATGGTTATGCATGGCCATGCATAGTCAACGCCGCAACAGCCTTGGCTTCGACGGGTGTGTCTTGCGGATCCTGAATATTGCTCTGCTTGTACCCAAGGCTCTGTGCCGACTGTATTCTAGCGCTCCTACTGGGACTTGCGCTGCTACTGTGAGCAGTGTAAATGGCCGCAAGAGCACATCGAAGGCAGATCGAAAGACATTTGGAGAGAAAAGGTGAAGATACGGGTATACCAGTCAAGACGTCTTTGGTTCAAAGATGACTCTCGCTATCGATTTCGCGTCGATATCGGGTTCAGGGATGGACTCATGTTGGGTGGATTTGTGGATTTAGGAGGATTTGGACAAGGTTATGGCCAGGATGGGAGACGCGGACCTACCCTGGACACTATTGCTCCAGTTCCTTTTTTTTCTGGACAGACAGAGCGAAGCGATCAGATTCGCACATGTGTATTATTACCTTTTGTCTACTCTACTTCCATATTCATACCCGGAAAGAGACTCAGCATTGTGAGGTCGCTTTCGTCAACCTTGGGCATCGTCAATGACATTGCCGCTTGGGAGATCATGAGGAGCTCGGTTCAGAGTGCGTGCTTAAGTACGGTTCAAGCGCTACTAATGGAGAAAAAAAGAGTATTAGTCTTCCTACAGTTAGAGCCTTGCCGAAAGTGTTCTGCAGACCATGGAAACATTGAAACGATAATCTTTAGGTTTTAGTAATATTACAAAGGGTTCGCTTGAGCAACTAGCCAGCCATTGCTCCAACTATCTACGGGTATCTGTCTACTCTGCCTTTTTTTTTTTTTTTTTTTTTTTTTTTTGGCGTCTACTCCAACTCCATCTTGATACCCGAGGGCAGAGTAAGCATCTGTGTGTGGTCATTCGCGTCAACCTTGGGCATCGTCAGCGACAGTCCCGCTGGGAAGGCCATGGGAAACTCCGTGAACAGCGGCGTTGTCGAGCACGACACCGAATCCAGCAGATCCATATGCTGTTGTGCTTGTTGGTCAGCGTTCATATCTGTGGTCTTCAACATCAGTCCGGCTTGCGTCACTTGTGGTGACTGGTACTCGTTGTCTTGTGGATACAGCATCGCTGATGAGGAGGTGCAGATTGCGAGTGCGTTCAGTTGGTACTCGAAGCTCTGGGCTGATCGCATCTGGTCTTGGTACATGTTCAGCTGTTGTTGTTGAGGCATGGTAGGTGGGAGCGTGGACGTGGTGTTTGCAGTCTGGAAGGCGCCGTAATACGAGGGAACATTCGTAAACCGGCCCATGCCAAACGAGTTCATCGCGTTGCTGTCGTCCAGAGAGAAGGTGGCGTTCTGGTACTGGGCCATCTTGGAAGGCTGATACATCTGCGTGATCTGTTGTTGTTGTTGGTGGCTGTGGAAATGGTCATAAGGGTATCCAAAGGTATGCTGTTGGTATGAAGGGGGCGTTGGAAGCATGGGCGAAGGAATGGGGCTGTAGTCTGAATCAAGACCAGCAGTCAGCAAAGGAGAGGGCATTGTGCCCTGTGAGCCGACAGAACCGATCGATGCGATCGAGAGACGGCGCAGGCTGGCTGCACTCGACTTCTTGGCCTTGGACTGGCGTCTGTTGGCGGCGCACCCGCGGCAGACCTTGATGAAGAGTGCCACAAGCTCGGCGGGCACACGCGAGTATGCTTTGGAGATCTGTGTGACAAATAGAAGGGTGGCGCATTAGTGTGAGATGAGATGCGAGATGGGACAGAAAAGAACATTGAGAGCAAAGAACATTGAGACGGAGAGAGGGATGAGATGGAAGAGACGAAAGGGAGACTTACAGCGTTAAACGTCTTGTCGCGACCGCCGTGCCCGATCAACTCGTGGAAGTAGGCGATGCGCTCGTACAGCTTCTCCTTGACACAGACGGGCTTGCCGTTCTTCTTGTCCAGCAGCACACGGAACTCACCCAGGGTGGTGAAGATAAAGTGCTTGCGCACCCACCAGCGGAACTTGGGGTTGAAGATCCGAGTGTTGTCTGGATTAGTCAGGACCAACAGACAGTCATTTGCGAGGGACTGGTCAATCAGGGCCTTGGAGCGCTTTCGTGCATGAAGTGAGAATAGGTATGTGTCCATGAGTCCGTCAAACTCTTCAGGGCTGACGAAATCAAAGGAATAGGAGGAGGTCGATGTGGTTGAGGACAAAGGCATGGTGAGGTTGTTGTTTGTCAGGTGAGAGAAGGTGGAAGAAGACGAGGAAGCAGTCAAGCAAGGGGTAGATGCGATTGCTGTTGATTGACAGGGGATGGATGAAGAAGACAAAGAGGCAGAGACAGAGGAGGGCGATGAAGTGGAGGAAGAGTCGCAAGAGCCGGATGAGCTAAGTGCGGGAATCGAGAATGACGAGGATGTGGGAAAGGAGGAAGGGGTCGTTGTCATCGGGGTCAAGGAGGCGCACGAGGAGGAGGAGGAGGAAGAGGAGGACAAAGAGTCCGAAGAGTGGGTCTGGGCAGGCGTCGTCGATGAAGGAGAGAGATCAAAACAGGATCCATTGTAGGGAGACGGCGAAGAGGAAGAACCCAGAGACGAGGACGAGTAGGCTGAAGACAGCGAGGGAGTAGATCCAGATTCAGAGATGCCAAAGGAGGACAGCGAAGGCATGGAGGACAAGGCGTGGTATGTTGTTGGGATGGCGGATGTCGAGAACTCGTCCTTGCCAGGCTGGAGGTAGAGGGTGTTGTTCGTGTTCATGTTGCTGATCGTGTGGTACATTGCTTGGAATGTTTAAATGGTATGTGTTTTGGAGGTGGGGGTGGACAAGTGGAGTAAAAGGAGTAGAGAAGTGAAGGGAAGAGTAGAGTGTCTTTGCAAAGTGCAACGGTATGTGTTGATGGTATATATGCGCTGTTGTTGTCTCAATACGATGTTGGTTGTGCCGTGGTGGGGTGCATATGTATGTGTCCAAGGATCGAAGGTGGCGAAGACGTCTTTATGAATGCGCGATGGATATATCAAAGATGGAGAAGAAAGAAATGAAAAGGGAGGAAAGAGTATGGAAGAAAATGAAGAATAAAAAATATAAAAAAGAAAAGCGAAAACGAGGAAGGAGAACCCTTTCTTTTATCTATGTTTTCTGAGATCGCCTCAGTGGACATGTCATTGGGGTCAAACCCGACGTAGACATTGTCCCAGACGCAGCTGTACCCTTTACACACGTACAAAGCACAACAAAAGAACAATCGGCGACAATAAGGAACACCTTTCTCTCGTGTCATACTCGTACCTACTAACTAGGACACGACTCGCCCTTCCCTGCACCCTCGACCCAGGCATCATCTTCCAATTGGTAGGCGTAGACACACAGACATCGTCACCATCACGGCTTTGGATGAATCTCTTTCGTGCGACAGACTCTTTCCGTTCTATGTTGTAGCCCATGTATGGTTGGCTGCTTTGTATCTATTTTCTTCTTTGTCCATGATTGTTTTTTTTTTTGTTCTTTTTTGCGTTAAACGCCAATGGATTGGAATGTATTATTTTCTATAGCGGTTTCGTGGAAGAAAATTAAAAAGAGAGTTCGTTTTGCCTGCCGTGTGTGTATGTGTGAGTGCGGTCCGCCTACACGCATGGATGTGTTGGGTGTCTATGTGTGTGCTGTGTGCCTGTCAGCACTCTTTGGAATGTTTGTCCTGTCCTCTTTCTCTGTGGATGTGTATGTGTGTGTGACTCTATCTATTCACTCCATTGCGCTTTTCTTCTCTGTCTCTCTCTCTCTTGTGTGTGCGTTAGACCCACATATCCACATCTAATGCATCCATGCATAAAGCGCGAAGCAATGATGTTCCCAGGATAAACCAGCATAGTCAACTCAGTCTTCCCTCTCGCCCACTAAGCCCACTCTCGTACCCACTCATCCTATCTTGTCCAAATGTCTCATTCGTGTTTGCTGTTTGTTTTTTGTGCTTTGGTCTATTTGTGTTCTTGTAACCATCCATCCATTGGAAGACCCAGTCCAGCCCATAGAAAACCATAGTACATGAGTCGTAATGCAAAAAAATGGGATCTATATTTATTGTACATGAAGCAATGTGGGGGATGTTGTGGATGTGTGTCGTGTTTGATACGAAGCCATGAGAGACATCTCATAAATACGTCTATCGGTTGGCCTTCCTGCTGATCTGGATCTTCTTGGCGGTAACTTCAGCCTTGGACATGGGCACTAGACGCGCGCCCTCGCGCTTCTGCCAGACCTCAATCGGTGGCAGTGGCCAGTAGTGTGGGCCGTACGTAATGTCCGTGATCGATTTCTGAGCCTTGTCGTCGATTTTACTGTTCGGAGCAAAGGGAATATAAAAACAAAGAAAATGGTTAAGGTACAAAGAAAAACAAAGAAAAAAAAACACGGAGACAGACAAAACAAACAAAGCGAGAGAAGAAAGATGGACGGATGTGGTCAACAAAGAAAAGGTCCTGTTTTGAGTAGTTTTGTTCTGTGTCACCCTGCAACCACACACACAACACACACAACAAAGAAATCCACACGGCATGCAACAACACGCAAAGAAGAAAGAGAAAGGCACAAATACATCGTGGTCTGTGTGTTTCTATGCCTTTGTGTTTCCTTCTGTGCTTGTTTCTTTGGGGCAACCACTCAGAAAAAATGAATGAATCGATGACGGACACCGCAAAAATGAGTAAAGCAAACGAAAACCAGAAAAAAAAAATACTCAAATGGAAATTAATACAACCAAAAATCCCAAGGAAATTAAAAAAAAAAAAAAAAACATGGTAACTTACATGATGCGATCCTTGGATGCACGGACGAGCCCCGTGCCATTCGCCAAGGTTGCCATCCATTTGGGATCGACGGCCGTCAGCCCCTTGAGATAGATCTTGGATGGTCTGGACTCAATCTCCACAGCCTTGACCGTCCGCTGCAGATCCTGGTACACAACCATCGCAGGCGCCTTGTCCATACTGAAACCAAACAACCCAGAGCTAGGGTGAATGTAGACATTCTCTTTGGACCACATCGTCACATACGGCACGGTCTTGGCCTTCTTGGAATAGTTGGCCTCGACGGTCCCGACCAGATCCTTCCGGATAGCAACCTGGTCCATAAACGCACACGCTACAATCTGACGAATCGCCGTCAGCTGGCGCGCCGTCGGCTTCTCCATGTATGGGTCAAAGACCAGCGACGACACACTGGGGCTGTTGGCAAAGTTGTCCTGGACCATCCGGGTCAGCTGCCCACGCAGCTGGTGGATTTCCTGCATCGCCTTGAACCGCACAAAGTTCTCTGTGCAAAACTTCTCCTTGTTAGTCTCGCGCGCATAGGCACCGACAACGTTCAGGATCTTGGCCATGTCGTTCATGGGGTCCAGGGCCTCGTGCACAGACTGGGCCTTGTAGAACTTTTGGCGAGTGCGCTTGCGCTTCTCCTTTTTCAGGACCTTCTCGTTCGTGATGTGCTGGAGCTCCATGGCGTCCAGATCGTCCAGCTGGTAACGAGCATTCGACACTTCGTCGTCGTCCTCGCTCTCGTCGTCCGTCTCTCCTGGCCGCGAGATGTCCAGCTGAAACTCCTTGACAAAGATTTCACCAACAGACAGAGCCGCAACGACGGCAATGACATATGGGAAGCAATTCTCCTGATGAGCCAAAGTCAACCTAACGTCACGAATTGGACAAATAAAAAAAGGACGTGAGTGATCGGGAGAGACATAGAAGGTTAGAGAAATAAAAAATTAAATGATACCGCCCCAAACACGATGGACACATGCACACATGCATACTAAACTCATTGTACAGAGAGAGAGAGAGAAGTTGCTGTGTGACAAAGCTCAAAAAGGGAAGGATAATCATTCCACACTTACATCTTGGCAAGACGAGGCACGAGAGGGAAGATGGACATGGTCTTGCCCAGCTCTGTGATACTCTTCTTGTTCGAGTTCTCCAACGCGTTCAGATAGACCAGACGCTGCTCAGACTGCTTGAGATCATCCCGGTTGGGAGGCGTAGGGAAAGGGAAGTTGACCACGTTGTCAATGTACATGCTTTTCATCTGTAGAACAACACCATCGATTGGCATCTTTTGGATCTCGGCCTCAGAAGCTGTGACAAACTCGTTCTCGTACACGGCAGAACTGTAGAGTCTGTAACAATGACCGTGTCCTGTACGACCGGCACGACCAGCACGCTGGGTGGCACTGGCCTTGGAGGTCCAGCCAACCTGGAAGGTCTGAACACCCGTCTCCTTGTCATAATGGCGCTCCTTGGATTTTCCACTGTCGACCACGTACTTGATGTTGGGAATGGTAATCGACGTTTCGGCAACGTTGGTGGCAACAACACAAAGGCGGGATCCAGGTGGTGGGGGCTCAAAGACTCTCATCTGGTCCTCAGTCTTCAACAGCGAGTACAAGGGAAGGACGTGCAGGGGAGCAGAGCCGGCATCGGGAGTCTCCTCCAGAACCTCGTCATCTTCGCCGAGCTCTTCTTCTGAATCAGATGCATCTAAGTCGTATGTCTCGTCGTCTTCCTCCATACCGTCAGCTTCACCAACAGCTTCAGACTCGCCCAAGGCCATATCTTCCAGCTCCACGACTTCGTTGCGGGGATCTAGTTCCTGGTTGGCCTCCTTGGCCTCCTCTTTCTTCTCGTCCTTGATCTCTGTCTTCATGGGCTTGCCCTTCTGCGCCTTCTTATGATCAAACTTGTTACTGTTGGCCTTAGATGTGTCTGGGAAGGGGTACTTCTTGCGGAGCTTCTTGACCAGGGTCGTGATCTCGGCCTGGCCAGACAAGAAGACAAGGATACCTCCCTCAGGCAGGCGGCTGTGAATCTTGCTGACCTTCTTGTAAGCCTCAGTGACATAATCAACCTCGGGAGTCCTCTTGTTGAAGTGCATAGTGACACCGTAGATCTTCTTGACGTCGACACTGACGACAGGCACCAAATCCTTGGGCTTGTTGTCTTCTTCATCATCCTGCTCCTTCTTTTCTTCTTCATCCTCGTCGCCCTCACTGTCGCTCTCTTTCTCGTCCTTGACCTCCTTGGGCTGCTGTGGGTTGATGTTTCCAAAGAGGCGCTCGTTCTTGGTAAACTCCTCGATCACCAGGGTGGCAGACATGATAATCAACTTGAGTGGTTTGGTCGCCTCCCGATCCTTCTTGCTCTCCTCGCGTCTCAAGCGGACAATACGGCTCAGGGCACCGATCAGGATGTCTGTGTTCAAACTACGCTCGTGGGCCTCGTCGATAATAATGGCCGAGTACTTGCGGAGCAAAAAGTCCGAGTTGAGCTCACGGAGCAACACACCATCGGTCATGAACTTCATCACGGTCTCGGGCGAAGTGGTGGCGTCGTATCGGATCTGATGAGAGATCTTGGAGGCGGGGAGGTTGAGTTCCTTGGCGACACGGTCAGCCATCGAGACGGCGGCAACACGACGGGGCTGAGTGATACCGATCATGCCAGGGTTGGGGCTATTGGGGTGTCCGTATCCCGCCTCGTACAAGAACTGAGGAACCTGTGTCGTCTTTCCTGAACCGGTCTCTCCCTTGACAATGATCACGTCATTGTAGATGATGCTCTCCATGATATGTTGTTCCTCTGCGACCACAGGCAGCTTGAGACGCATCTCCTGAATCTCTGGATCTCTGTCCACATGAACATGGAATGCCTCGCTGATATCGCCCTCGTCCAACTGTCTGACAAGCTCGACCTTGTTACCCAACAGATCTCTCTGAGGCTCGACACGGCTCGACACGTACTCGCCAGTCCGCTCGGGCAAGCTCTCGATATTAGAAATGATCTTCTCCTCCTCCTCGCCTTCGGCATTCGTGGCCAGTCCGCCAAGATTTGTCATCCAACCGCGCCTCTTCTTCTTGGCTGGCTCGTCGCCTTCACCATCGCTTCCGCTGTGTTTCTTTCCTGCCTCGTCGCTCTCCTCATCAGAGGACGAGTCGTTTCCAGAATCTGAACTGTCGAACGAGCTCTCGCGCTCTTCCCGCTTCGCCTGTTCCTTTTGTGCCCTAAGAAGTGCCAAACGTGACTAGAAAATTTTACAAGAGATATAAATGGTGAGAAAAGATCAACATAGTACGGAGTAAAGGATATAGGCAAACGAGTATTGTGTTCTTACAGGCTTCTTTCCTGTGGATTTCCTGACAAGAATCGACGATCCGACCTTGAGTGCACTTCCTGCAACGACCGGCGTGGCTGGCTTGGCTGGTGCGGGCGAAAACGACTCTGGCATGTCCATATCGACATCGTCGTTGTTGTTGTCCGAGTCGCCATCCGAGTCGTCGTCGCCCTCATCGTCGTCATAGTCGCCCTTCGCTCTGACAAACAGGGGCACGTTCTTGTCCGACTGCTCCAGCCCCTGGCGCTGCTCGTTGAGGGCGCGGCGGAGCTTCTGCTTCATGGTCTCCTTGTTTTGGCCAAGGGTTCTGCTCGACTTGAGCAGGTCGGACGACCAGGCCTGCTCCTCTAGCTTCTTGAACAGGTCGCCTCGAGCCTCCTTTTTCAGTTTTTTCTCCTACAAAAGCCAAAAGGGTTCAGAACATAACGAGATATTTAGAGGGTGTCGTTCCTGTGGTCGAAAGAGTCTGCGCAGTGCCCGTTATCCAGAGTTAATAGCCGATCCT
Source organism: Podila verticillata NRRL 6337 (assembly GCA_000739165.1). Classification (NCBI taxonomy): domain Eukaryota; kingdom Fungi; phylum Mortierellomycota; class Mortierellomycetes; order Mortierellales; family Mortierellaceae; genus Podila; species Podila verticillata. The sequence goes on from KN042422.1 coordinate 1,173,661, forward strand.
TACAATATACTTCTCAAGCCTCTTCTTCTTCTTGCTGCTCATCTGGGGCTGCACGGCCTATTGATAAGAATATGGTGGGTTAATAAACGTTCACGGAGAAACACGCACGCAAACAACTCTTCCTGAAACGGCTGTGTCCTAGTACCTCTTCGTTGAACTCGATAGCAGCCTGATCAATCTGTCCGGGAACCAAGATAGCAGCATTTGGATCGACACTGGTAAAAGAAAGGCACGGGGGACAAACAAGTGAGGAGAGAGAGAGAGAGAGAGAGAGAGAGAGTCTTTGATGAGTAATCGAGCCGTTCTTCGATAGACTCGACAGACACACGTATTGGCGTCTGTTGTCCTTACGGCTGCATCAGTGTGGGTTTGGTGGCCTTCCTTCCTCCGTCTCTGGCATTGGGATGGGGCTTCGAGTTTTTGTTGCTCGATTGGCGAGCACGCTCATTATAACGTGGTCGCAATTTACCCATGGCGTAATGTTGCTGCTTTTGTGTGGGTATGAGATGGGGAGTGAGCACAGAGCACAAAATAAAAGAAAAAGTGAAATGTTTGTTTACAGGGGACGTGGGTTGTGACTGTTTACTCTAGATATGCGGTAGGAGAGGATAAAATAATGAAGTTTCTACTTGGCGTTCTCAGAGAGCCACTTGTAGGCGGCACTGAAATCCAAGTGCTCATATTCCTTGTTGGCAGCCATCTGGTTATACAGCTGCTGGGCAAGGGCGCCCAACATGACCGTGGACTTGGTGTCCACAGCCGCGTTCACGGCCAGGCGCAGGTCCTTGGCCATCAGGGGCATGCCGAATCCGCCAGTGTAGCCACGAGTAGCAGCCGAGTTCTCCTGGACACCGGGGCAAGGGTTGTAAACCTCACTGCTCCAGCAGCGGCCGCTCGAGGTGTTGAGGATGCCCGCCAGAAGCTTGGGATCCATGCCCATGCGCACACCCAGGTTCATGGTCTCGGAGGTGGCAATCATCGAGATACCCAGAAGCATGTTGTTACAAATCTTTGCCACCTGTCCGTTTCCGTTCGTACCACAGTAGACAATGTTCTTGCCCATCTTTTCAAGGTAAGGTTTGGCCAGATCAAAGTCACCGTTGGTGCGGGAGCCGACCATGAAAGTAAGGGTTCCAGCCTGAGCACCGCCAGTTCCTAAAAATTTGTGTCCATATTTGCTCAGCAGTATTAGCTTTCATGATCACGCTCCTAGCCCATGTTTGTATACAATGAGGTAAAAATTACCTCCAGAGACGGGGGCATCAATAGCCTTGGTACCCTTCTCGTGCAAAACCTTGGCGACCTTGGTAGCCATGGACTGATCAATGGTTGAGGCATCCATGACCAAGTGCTCAGCGGTCAGGCCCTCCAACAGACCGTCCTTGCCAAAGTAGACGCTTTCGACGTGCTGGGAGGCGGGCAGCATAGTGACGATGACTGTGGCCTCTTTGGCGACCTCGAGTGGGCTGCTGGCGACCTTGACCTTGTCCTTGTTGCTGGGGTCGGTATTGTGGTCCTTGAGGAAGGTCGAGGTGGTCGTCTGGTTAATATCGTAGATGATAAAGTCGGTGTCGGCGCTGAAGCCCTTGAACAGGTTGGTGGCCATGGGGAGGCCCATGTTGCCCAAGCCGACGAAGCCGATACGCTTGACCTTGGACTAAAGATGAGCAGGAAAGAAAACAAGACAGATGAGCATAGTGATTTGGATTTTTTGCAGCTGAAGCTATGACAACAGGCTGTCACCCTTACGCCTAAAATAAATGAAATAACGAATCAGGGAAAGAGGTTAGCATTGTCAACCAGGGCACCCTCTATGTTTTTCAAGTCAGCCCAGGAACTAGTGTGTGGAGAATAGCCATCGTACTTGTGGATTTGAAGCGGAGACTAGCCATAGGGGAGGCCAGGCGCGAGATGGCGCGGGGCTGTGCCTGAGCGGAGCGAGTGAGGAATGAGCCGAGCATGTTTAGGTCAGGAAGGTGGGAGGAGATGGAGATGGAGATGATGGAGGAGAACAAGATGAAAAAGAACGAGATGAGAAGGGAAAGTGGGGGAGTGGAAAAGGGCAAGCCGAGCAGGTGCTTCGCTCTGTCGGTCTGTCGGTCTGTCACTCTCGCCCTTCTCTCTGTTCTTCCAACAGAGCATTTTCCAGAGAATCGCACCTCGTTTGGATTCGCTTCCCCACATCACCGTGGGAGAATTTTTGGCCCTCAGCCAGGCTCGATTCAGATCAGGCACAACAGGACTCGCCCACATCTCGCATGTCGACCACAGGAGCGGTCGGCGGAGTTGAAACGGAAGCATCCTTGTCAATACGCGGGCACAAGGGCAACTAAGTGTCCCTGCACTCACAATTCCAGCAGGGCACTGAGCTGAAGGCTGGTCATCATCATATCTCTTTTTTTTTGTTACTTGATTATTCTAAGACTGGAGACTAAACTATCCTTCAATGCCTAGTCCAACCCCATTTTGACGAAGATTATGTGGCTGCTGTGGTGTTGGTTGTGGGTGGTGAACAAGTGTAGGAGTCGTCGGGACGGGTGATGGCTGAGCCAGAGGCTGTGCTCCCCGAGGCTGAGGGACCTGTTGTGGCTGCTGTGGTTGTTGCTGTGGTTGCTGCTTCTTTTGCTCAACATACGATCGATGGGCCTTGTTGGACTTGAGATGCACTTCAAAATTCTGTAATGTTCCATCTGGCCCAGAGTTATAAAGCTTGCCAGGCGGACACTCCAGACAGCGCACTCTATAGTCCTCTGTTGGCAAGGTGCCCATCTTTAGCGCCACAGGGTCCACGCCACCATTTGCGCGAATCAGAATCTCGAACCGATCCGATGGGTACAGTTGCTGAAGTCGTGCTTGGTCCAAGGACAAGCTTTTGGGCAAGGCCTATTGTCGCGATCAGCAAGAGAATAATCCTTAGCCATCTCTGAACGATATGACGGACTTCTACACTCTCCCATAACAATGAATCAGCCACATACCTCAGCAACAATAAAGCTAGCGCTAGGATGTGAGGGTGAGTTGGTGGAGCTGGGTGCAGGCGCAGGTCGGCGATTTTGTGGTGGTGGCGACATGGGTCCATTTGGCTCAGGTGTCATGGCATATACGTGTCTGTTGGCCTGCTGTGGCGTCCTGGACTCGTTTGGTGACTGCATGTTGCCTGAGCATCGCATAAAGGTAGGACCAAAGAAGGACAAGTTGTTTGTTAGCAAGGACGACGGCAAATGATATTGTCTGTCGTTAAATCAGTCCTTAATACAAAAATACATCCATACCATCTTTATAGTTCTGGACTGGTGTGGTTTCCCGTATTGGTGATTGCGCATGTTGCTCACGACTGGCAGAAATCAGCTTGTCCTTGGATCCGTGCAGGCTCTCCCGTGAATGGAACGATGATAGTCCACCGGCGTTTGGAAGTCCTGGATGATGCACAGATAGATCTGATCCTGAGCCTCGCAGTTTCCGTGTTACTCGGTGGTGTGCCACTGCTGTCTGGCTTGGTGGAACCACCTGAGGAGTTACATTGAAGCTGACAGTCGAGTAGTCATGAGCCATAGCAGTCCTCCGTGTAGTAGGTCCTGCTCGGTTGGAGAGTGATGGGTCGTGCTGCAGGGGGTCCTGGGAAGGATCAGTTGTTTCGATTGTTTGTCCATGATGTAACAATGTCCGCTTTGTCTTTGTTGGCTCGCGATCTGGCAAAATAACACCGCGTCTGCCACGAGTCTGTCTCCGTTTCCGTCTAATGTCAGGCAAGAAGTTAATGGTATAAGAAAATCTTGTTAGAAATATTCACAAGGACATTTTTCATTGTAGCATTGCTTTACAAACCTTTTGTCACGCTCACGATCCCGTTCAAGCTTGTCGATCTCTGGCTCTGTGAGTTTCTCCAGAATAGGCGTAAATTGCTCCACGGCTTCTTCTTCACGTAGTATTGTTGTGATCTTGGGCAGGAAGCTGCCGCGCAAATCTTCGTCATGTACTGAGCTTCCGTCATAGTTGTATCCAATGAGATTAAGGCACTTGGTGTGCGTTTGGACTTGCTCGCGGATCGAATGGGCAATGGCCGTTCTAATGAACAAAAAGTAAACAACTGCGATGAGTCCACACGCATAATCAACATAAAATCTGACAAGAAAGTAAACAGTCGGCTGGGGACATACGTAAACTCTCCGCCCAGACCGAGCTCTGCAGTAAGAACCTCTGCGAATCGCTCGGGGTCGTTGTTTGGACATGAAATATCCCATTCGAACTGATCCACGAGAGAAGTGTTTGCCACAGTAACATCGATCTAGCAAGGATTTTTGTGTTGTCGGTTAATTTCCAGTATAACTAGGATCACTTACATGACAAAGGAATGTTTTTTTGCTTGGTTGCTAATTGACACTCACCTTGATCAATATTCTAAGCTCCTGCACGGGCTTGGAATCCTCTTCTGTCTCTTTGTTCTCCTGGGGTGGCTCGACGGCAAGTGCTGGAAGGTGATAATCCTGTATTTGTTCCCGAATGGATTTCGCAATTTGAGGGGCAAACTGCAGGGTTGGGAACTGCATATCTTCACACAGAACCTCGGCGAATTGTTCGGGAGTGATGAGCGACTCTAGAAATTCGGACCACATCGAATTTGGATCAGCTATTGTTTGTCCTCATGTCCAAATTGCCCGCCTTCAGTTCTGCTATCATCTCCATATTCTTGAAATGATGGATACATACCATAGAGGTTCCAGGTGAAGGTGTCGCGCAGAACCAGTCCATCCACATCGATCTCCAATCGGATAGGAACCAAGACATCTTCCTTCTGAGCCTGCTCTTCCATGGAAGCCTTGGTACTAAGAGATTTTAACGAACAAGACATCGATATTAGTAAAAAAAAAAATTCCATGCACGTATTCGATTTGATCGCCGTGGAGTCTTGGCAACGAGGCCCAATTAGGTTCTCTGGCGACAAAGTACTCACAATGTAAACTCCTTGGTTTTGCGAGAGCGCCTTCGATCTGCTGGGTAGATGACGTTAAACTGGCTCCCCGTTGTGCCATTGCCGAGTCCTGAATATCCCGGTCCAAAGACGTCGGATCCCGCCTGCGCTAATTGTTTGATCTCCTGCTGTTTCTCGTTGATCAAAGCCGTCTGCATTTGCTTCTGATTCTCGAATGCCTTGGCAAAGATCTCATCTCGCTGGATAAATTGATCGAGCTCCAGGCGCTGGGTGTCTGTCAATGCTGGGGTCGGGCCAACTAGGACAGTCGTTGAGTTCTGGTTTGGCAAAGGGAACTGTTGTGGAGGCAAGGCCATTGAAGCCTGGAGATGAGCTTGGTTCGGTAGCTGTGCCTGAATTTGTTGCTGTATGTGCTGCTGCTGCTGCATTTGGTGGAGCTGTTGCTGGTGAAGCTGCTGTTGGTGAAGTTGTTGCTGCTGCATTATTTGCTGCTGTTGCATTTGTTGCTGCTGTTGCTGTTGCTGCTGCTGTTGCTGTTGTTGTTGCATCTGGATACTCTGGCGCTTGGATACCGGGGCCATTTGTGGGTTGGCAGCAGTGTAAAAATTGGGTCCGTTGACGAATGGAGCACGCATGCCAGCCCCGTTCGGTTGCATCAACGCGTTCCCTGGTGCTTGCATTCCGTACATCTCGGTGCTATTGGTGCCGATGGGGCCCATCTGCCTCCCAGCAGGGTACCCCATGACGCCCGCTGCCGACATGGGTAGATGACTCGGGTTGACGATGCCTGCTCCGGGTAGAATCTGATCCTGTCCTGTTTGTGCGTCCGACATGTTCTGTGTGCTGATGTCGAGTCAAGGAGTCAGCTTTGGCCCAAAAGAAGAAGAAAAAAATAGATGCAGCGCTTCGAGATGCGGGCGAATTGAAAGAACCAAAAAAAATAAAAAGAGGTCGAAAGAGGGACGGAGGGAGGAAGGTACTTCTTTTTTTCCTCCTGTGCCTGCTCAAGAGTGATTGCGATGACAAGGATGTTGGTGTAGTCCTGGGATGAGGGATGTAGGTCCTGACTGACAGACAATGATGAGTCTTCAAAAAAAAAAAAAAAAAAAAAAAAAGAAGAGAAACAGGAGGGAGGGAGAAGTGGGAGCCAGGGAGATAAATGTGCATGGAAATAACGGATCAGGTCATGGAGAGGGCAGTGAACAAGAACTGGTGGCAAAAAGCGTAGACTGGTGTGTGCATGGTGAAGGAGTGATGTTGGGATCGCCGACACATACAAGGAGGGGATCAATCCCAATCGTCACTGCTTACGACATGGATCGTATTCAAATGTTCACCCGATTGACAAAACACACTCGGCCATCAAAGTTCGCCCTCGAGCCACCATGGTCCACATAACCTAATATGGTTCCAGCTCAACCGCATCTGTTTCTTTTGTTTTCATCTTCTTCGAACGTGCGGCGTTCCATGGGTTAAATTCTGGGTTGCAAACCTCCACCCATCATCGCCAACATCCACTTTTATTTTGCATCGACATCAACCTCAGTTAATACCCCTGAGCAAGACGCGTTATTTCCAGATAAAATGTGACGTAATCGCAATCTGTTTTCAAGACTTTTGTCCTTCGAGACGCTTGGTAATAAACCTAGCGTAGGCTGGATCAGGCAACGTGGACTCTTCGCTTTCATCTTGGCCATCGTCGATGTCGTCTGTGTCTCTCTTAGTGGCTATACCTTCAACCACAAATCGGACCACCATGCTCTGTTCCGCCTCTTGAGTATGATCACTGGTCACAAGCACCTTCAGGCCTCGTTGACGGAACTTTCCACGCGAGGTCGAGTGCACAATCTCACCAGGCTTCACATAAAACGACACTCTCCAAAACGGCGAGATCGCGTCGCCATTGGTGCGGATGCGGACCTGGGTTCTGAACGGCCGCGTGGTCACGTCCTCAGGGTCAATTGTAAAGCTAATAAACTCTTGGCCCGCGTCCAGCTCCATGAAATCGATCAAGAATGGCTGCGAGTCCTTCATGTCGATACTCCCATCTTTGGTGGCGTTGGCGTCAGCGGGAGCGTGGAAGGTGGCCTGGGGCCCTGAGTCATTGGTAAGGCCGTCGCCCATATCATCCATAGCGTCTTCGTCAAAACTGAGATAATTGCCCCTGGTCGAATCCATAAAACGATCAGAAGTGCTCTTCATACCGTCGACAACATCTTTGATATCCATTGCCTTCATTCTCATATTCGCCTCTTCTTGGAGCTCCTGGCAAGTCTTGATTGGACCATTGATGAAATCGCATCCATGAGGTGTGCAATGCGTTCCTGGCGCACATGGCTGAAGAAGCCATTTGCCTGGAAAGAAGTGAAAATAAATAAGTAGGTTAGCTCATGAATGGTTACTAAACCAAGAGTTAAATTAATGAAGCATTGCGAATATACCATTTAAGCACGTTGCGTATTTCACCCCGTCGCAAACCATCTCTCCAGGAGCAGGAGGTTGACAATCCTTTCCGTCGACTGGGCAGACAAAGTCGTTTGGTTGAGGTGATGCTGGGACCGAGGGAGGAGCCGAGGGAGGAGCCGGGGAAGGAACCGGGGGAGGAACTGGGGGAGGAACTCCGACTGAAGGCTGGGCTGGTGTAGGCGGGGGTGATGGGGGTGCGGGAACAGGTAATGGGGCTGGTGCGGGGATCGGTATAGGGACTGTGGGAGGGATAGGAGCTGGAACAGGACTGATTTCTGACCCACCGCAGACTTCATTCCTGGAGCGTTTCAATTGCCGAGAGGCCGCAATACTATATTGAGTACCTGTACTGTCAAAGTTGGCATATGCCTGAGAGGTATCCCACATCATGACACCGCCAAAGGAGCTGTACTTGCAGCGGACATCGTCAATAATCTGGCGAAGCCTATCAATGGTCACATAACCTGCATTGGCGGCGGTTTGACTGGCAGGGACACCCAGGTACACCTTGACGTTCTTGTTAATAGATGTTGTCTTTGCCCAAGTGTCCCACTGGTCGAAGTTGAAGTTGAACGAGCCGTAAGCCTGTGTGCCACAGTAGTTGTTGTAGTACTGCACAAAGACCATATCGATCCAAGCCGCCTGCAGAGTCGCACCGAGATACGCATCTATTCCGATGGAGAATGCCTTAGAATATTAAACAACTGGTAAATGTTGATCTGCAAACAGACATTCAAGAGAATATATTCCGGAAACGTACCTGGGAAAGGACATTGTGGAGCAGCTGTGATATAATATTTTTTCCTGGTGTCTGCAGCGAACAGCGATCGCAGTTCTGCAATAAAGGCTGGGTATCCTGCTGTTAAACCACCCTCGATGCTATCAGGCAAAGGATACCAAACGTTTGAGTTATCTTTCTGAACAAGGTCCAGCTTTGACCCAAAAAGAAAATAAAAGCTTACTCTAGATCTACGCCATCCAAGATAGCATCGTCGAGCGGTCTTGTTGCCGAAGAGCCTCCCAGGAACAAATTCCAGATGGTATGGGCAAAATCCCTGGCCTCGGAATCATCGGAGAAACCGTAAGCGCCTGCTGCACCTCCCAGGGACAGAATAATGGCTTTTCCTTTGGACTGGCACATCTTCACGCCCGCACCCGTATCTGGGCAGTGAAGGAGAGACGTTCCAGGGCTAATCAACAAGGCAAGGGTATTGATGCATACAAACGCCACATTCCTGGTCAGATTCCAAAACCAGATAGAAGAAAGTAATAGATCCCCACAAACATGTACGTACAACAGAGAGGTGGGCAAGCATTGGTTGGACAGGTCCATGCGAGGAAGACCTCGGGCGGCACTGTTAAATACATGCAAGAACGCGAGGACGATAATGTCCTCGCCATCAGATGTCTGACAGTATTCTCCAAGAGGCTTCTGCCTGTCCAAGAAGAATAAATCGTGATTAGCGAGGCACGACGAGGTTGATCAGAAATGTCAAACACCGGCTCTTTCAACGACACTAACCAGTAACGAATGTCTCCACCAGTGGCACCAAAGGAGCTAGGATAGATCGTTAATGGCAGATGGAGTGTAAGTAATAAGAAGTACTTATTCCTTACCGATTCTGGTTGCCCGACCTCAGGTTTGAGGCGTACTTTTGGCCCCAGTAGGTAACCAGGTTAGTGTCTGTATTTGGGTTGAATGCGCTCACAGACAGCCATGATGAGGCGACTAGCCCCAGGCCGAGTGTCAGTGTGGTGAGGTGAACCATGGTTTCTTGCTATCGTTTCAGTCACAAAGTGAGAATGAAGCAAACGGATTGTGCCAAAGGATCTTTTGTTCGTGAGTGGTTGAAAAGGTGGGCGATGGGTAAAATGAGAAAAGAGAAGAGAAACAGAAATCGAAGGTCAAGGTGAGTTTGGAAAAGGGGTGAAGAAAAAATAATCGAGGACCACATTGAAATGAACAAGAACAGACAGGTTAGACAAACCAACGAGTAAGAAATCTGGCGATAGGGATAGCGCGACAAACTATTAGACTAGAGGTGGAAGACAGAGAATGAATGTTTCCCCCTTGCACCTTGCAGACAAACAAGCAAAACTCCTTTGGGATGAGAGTGAGGGGTATCAAGCACGCACTAGTTCATAGATGACAAGGGGGCGAAGAAAGGAACCTCCCATGGCAATGGTTATGGACCTGCCTGTGGTTCGGAGGAAAAGGAGGAATGAGAAAACTGACGGCATAGCAATCTGTGTTCTCCGGAGTATATTCTCACTATATTCCGTCGCGTCTGTTCATTCGCTCTGTCCTAGGCCATGTAGCTGCCCAAAGTATTCTGAGAGGGCCAGATATGACTGACATGACTCGTCTCATATGAATAGCTGTTGTTTGATCCAAAACGGCCAAAAAGGAAGATAACCATCATGACCTGCAACCTTAATAATCATCGTAGATACAACTTCGCGTGGGCACCCCACAGGGCAGTCAGACAGCCAATGTACACCGTTGTTGTCTTTCCTAATCGGCGTAAGGTCTCTCGCCCACCAAACAATAGACTGTGGGAAACCTGTGGGCAGACTAACCGAAGTGGACGTGGAGCGAATCATACGGACCGACAGAAGGAAAGAGTAAACAGCGCAGACCTTTGTGAACTCTCTTTTTTTTGGAGTGTGGGATGTGGCACAAATGAGTTTAGCCTTTAACTCTGATCGGTCCCTCGAAGAAAGAAGGGCATTATCCCGATTTTCGACTGCTTTTCTTCTCTTTCTTGTTCTTCTTGTTCTCCATTGTGTTCGCTTCATTACATACTCCATCCAACCTACTCCACAATTCGCATTTCACATTTCAAGAAAAAATATGACTGTTTCTATTCCTCATTCACGCATCCTCACAGGTAATGCTGTCGCACACAATAATGCCATATCATATGCGGAATCTTGTCTTCATTTTTCCTCCGAGAAAGTGGACTATACACAAGGTGCCTTCCTTGTCATACCCCTGCAGATCTATGACATAATCATAACAGCCATCTATATTTCAACTTGCATTTGAACAATAGTCGGCACTGGTGCCATTGGAGCCTACTACACATGGCGCATCCAGCAATCGGGCAATTGCACCGTCACAGCTGTCTGCCGATCCAACTACGAGCAAGTCAAGGCCAAAGGCATTGAGATCCAGACCACAGCTTGGGGCGAGGGTCCCCATGTCTTCCGTCCTGATCATGGTAAGCGTATAATCATACCGATCTATGTGAGCTAATTTTTACAGATCAAGCATATTGAAGACCTCAACTGCACCTCCCCTATGGATAGTGGTCAAATCTGTTCCCAGAGAAACATACGACTACATCGTTGTCTGCATGAAGGCACTGCCAGACGTTTACAGCATTTCAGACATCATTGCCCCAGCAGTGGAGGAATCCCCTAACGCAGCGATCGTCTTGATCCAGAATGGTATCGGCATCGAGAATCCTGTGAAGGCGCGTTTCCCCCGCAACCCCATCTTGTCTACGGTGGCATACATTGGCGTGACTCAGAATGAGCTGGGCGTTGTGTACCACTCAGGCCCAGTCCAGAGGCTGGTAATGGGTTTGTTTGAACCCATTGAGGGAGTCGATGCTCCCTTGACTTTGCAGATCTTTGGCAACCGATGCAAACAGGGTGGCATCGAGACTATTGTGTCTGACGATATTCAGAACTACAGATGGCAGAAGCTGGTTTGGTAGGTGATATTTGCAATATTTGGAGAATTTAAGACGTGAAGGCGCAAGGCTACAAAAAAAAGAGAAAGAAACAGAGACGTTGTGCTTTGCACAGTTTTATTCCTGGCAAGAAAATTCTCAGGATGACTCAATGCGAGTTCCAACCGGACCCTTTGGAGTCCTTGGAGTGTTTTGTTGTTTTTCTCAAGTGTGAATTTCTGTCATGGTGTCACCTAGCTTAAACCAAATTATTACATTACCCCCCGTTAGGAATGGTGCGATGAACCCAATCTGTATCCTTTCGGACTTGTGGACTGTCTCCAATGTGCTTGCGGATGACAAATACAAGGCCATGGCATACATCACAAAGAGCGAGATTGTTGCTCTGGCGGAAGCGCTCGGATACCGCATGCCCGAGACCCTTGTGCAGACTAGCATGACGACCAGCACAAAGTTGGCTCCGGGCTACAAGGCCAGCATGGTCGTCGACTTGGAGGAGGGCCGCCCTCTAGAGACTGAGGTCATCCTGACCAACCCCATCCGCATTGCCGAGAGTCATAACCTCTTACACCTCATCCCCACTTGGTACAAGCTCTACAATGACCTTGTCAAATACCTCGAGGACAGAAAAACCAACACCAAGCTGTAAAACAACTAAAACGCCATTGCGCTCAGAGCAATTTCATCACGTGATACGATTGCGAAAGAATTAAAATGTTCAGCCTGCTGAGAAATAATTTTGTTTCTACATACTCCCACCAACCAACACACTCCCATTCACATCATGAAGTTACGCTTCAGTTCGCTCGACGTCCGTGCAACAGTCGCAACACTGCAACAGTCGTACGTTTATATCTTCCCATTCAGCGGCAGTGGACTCTCAAATGCATGCATCACCTTGGCTCATGGGCTAATACGATGTTTTTTCTTCTTGCTCAATGAAAAAGCATTGTGGGGCTTCGCCTTCAGAATGTGTACGATGTCAACTCGAGGACATATCTCTTCAAATTCGCCAAGGTACATGACCCCTTTCACCAAGCGCCGACATGGCTGCGGGATGTAAAAGGTCCGGAACACGAATGTTAACGCCTTTCAAACCAAAACTGATCTTAATCATAGCCTGATCACAAGGAACTCGTGTTGATCGAATCAGGAATTCGCATGCACACTACTCTCTACCTTCGCGACAAATCCATCACACCCTCGGGATTCTGCATCAAGGTGATCTTTTCTCTCTCATTGCTCTACGACGCTTCATGCCAGGTCTACTCTCGACTCGACACTAACTACTCTCTTATCCTGGACACTTTTTTTTTGTTTCTTCCATATAGCTGCGAAAGCACCTCAGGACGAGGCGGCTGACAGGCGTCAAACAGCTGGGCTCAGATCGAATCGTTGATTACGAATTCGGTGCGGATGACTTGAACAACACCTACCACATTATTGCAGAGTTTTATGCTGCGGTAAGGACATCGGGACAAGTTTTTGGAGCTATTGGAGGCGGCACACTATGACATCAAGGAAAAGCTGACTCATCATTTTTTTTTGGTTGTTCTCGCCTCCCTTTCTTTTTTACTTGTCTCTCTCCTTAGGGCAACCTGATTCTGACCGATGGCCACTACAGGATCTTGTCCATTCTGCGTGTTGTCCAACCAAACGAAAAAGTCAAGATGGCTGTGGGCGAGATCTACGACATTGGCGCCCTGACTCGCAACTTTGAACCCATTCAAAAGGAGAAGCTGATCGAGGTCCTGAAGAATGCAGGACCAAAGGACGTGCTGAAGAAAGTCGTCAATACAGGATTCGGTAAGTGTTTTGCCTCAACATCACATCACTGGAGAAGACTTTTTTTTTTTTTTTTTTTTTTTTTTTTTGGCCTGGAATGAAGTGACTAACGTGTATTCACTTTTTTTATCTCTTAGATTACGGTCCTGCACTCACAGAACACGCCATCATCAAGGCAGACCTGGCACCAAATCTCAACGTTTCAACAGGATTCGACATTTCGGAGGGATCACCGCATCTGGAGGCACTGTTTGTATCATTACAGGAGGCTGATAGAATCATTGAGGGCAAGGGCAACTTACAAAAGAAGGGATACATCATTCTTCAACAGCACAAGAAGAAGAATCCAGAAGATAACGAGGAGCAGGAACTTATCACGTAAGTGAGACGACACTAATCTTGAGCAAAAAGAACTATTGGCTTCACACTAACGGTCGCATTGTCTTGCGTTGCTGATGACACTTGATAGCTATGATGAGTTCCAACCTTATTTGTTCTCACAGCATGAGGATAAGCCGCTGAAGGAGTTTGAGTCGTTTGATGCTGCGGTGGACGAGTTTTTCTCTGCAATCGAGAGTCAGCGCCTTGAGATCAAAAGACGAGCCCAGGAAGACCATGCACAAAAGAAACTGGATACTGTCAAGATGGAACATCTGGGACGAGTCAAGGGTCTTGAAGAAGCACAGCAAAAGAACGTTCTCCGTGCCGAGTTGATCGAAGCCAACTTGGAGATGTGTGACCAGGCCGTCATGATTATCCGCAATGCGATCGCTACGGGCATGGACTGGAAGGATCTTGCAGATCTTGTGGAGGAAGAGAAAAAACACGGAAACCCTATCGCACTGATGATCGACACCCTCAAGCTCGAGTCCAACCAAATCTGTGTTATCCTGAGCGATCCATATGAAGAATACGATGTCGAGGAAGAAGATCAGGACGAGGAAGATCAGGAATTCGAGGATCGCCACCAGCCAAAGCCCAAGGCCACTGTCTTGGTGGATCTCGACATTTACCTTACCGCCTTTGCGAACGCTCGCAACTACTACGACGTCAAAAAGCAGTCCGCCATCAAGCACGAGAAGACTTTGGCCCATGCCTCCAAGGCCTTCAAGAGCGCCGAGAAGAAGATTCGACAGGATCTGCAGGAGGTCAAGATCACTACTTCGATCCAGCGTGTCCGCAAGCCCTACTGGTTCGAAAAGTTCATGTGGTTCATCACCTCGGAGAACTACCTTGTTATTGCGGGCAGAGACATGCAGCAGAACGAACTCATTGTTAAGCGCTACATGAAGAAGGACGACATCTATGTCCATGCTGACATTCACGGAGCCGCAACTGTATTGATCAAGAATCCGTCCGACAAGGATCCGGTCCCTCCTTCATCTCTCTACCAGGCTGGTATTATGTCTGTCTGCCAGTCCAAAGCATGGGATGCCAAAATCGTCACTTCGGCCTACTGGGTCCGTGCTGACCAGGTCAGCAAGTCAGCACCCACAGGAGAGTACTTGACGACGGGTAGTTTCATGATCCGTGGCAAAAAGAACTTTTTGCCTCCTGTTCAGCTGGTGTACGGTTTTGGATTCTTGTTCAAGCTGGATGAGTCGTCGATCGGATCCCATTTGAACGAACGTCGGCCTAGAATCGAGGAGGAGGGCGACGAAGCTGCAAAGCTCCAGAAGAGTGCTGAGAATGCTGAGAACATGATGGAGGACTCCACCGAAGATAATGCACAGGAGCAACAACAAGACGCCGGTGAAGAACAAGCTGAGGAAGGCCATGACGATTTGGATGAATCCGATGGTTCAGATGACGAAAGTGAGGGTCAATCCATCTCGACTGGCGGTCAGGAGGCTGATCGAAGTGCGGACCAGGACTCGAAGGAGTTGGAGGACGACAACGACGACTCTGGATCAGAGGACGAGTCTGCGGCTGAATCTTTTGACGAAGAGTTTCCCGACACCCAAATCCAATTCTCCTCTAGTGCAGCCAGTAAGGTTGTCAAAGAGCCAGCAACAACCAAGATCGATCCGGTAGATAAGTACGCCCTTCAAGACTATGGCGACGACAGTAACGACGAAGGCGATAAGGATGACACGGCCTCGCTGGCCTCGTCAGACAGGAGCCATCTGCAAAAGTCGGGATATATTACGGCCAAGATGCGTCGCGACTTGAAGAAGGGCAAGGTCCCAGGCCAAACTTCTGCCGAGAACGGAGGGGATGAGCAAACAGCCAAGGAGAACAAGCCAGCAAAGAAGCAACAAGGAAACCAAAAGAAGGGAGGGACTCCTGTTGCTCCTACTCCTGCGCCTACTGCAGTCCGGGGCAAGAAGGGCAAGGCCAAGAAGATTAAAGAGAAGTATGCAGATCAAGACGAAGAAGAGCGTCAACTCCGTCTTGAGCTTTTGGCTGTAAGTATATTTGTTTCATATTTCATGATTTATGCTAATTGATGTCTTTCTGCGGTGCACGGATCTAATCTAGCTATTTTCTTTCTTGGTTTTTGTAATAGCCTGACAAAGGTCCTCAGCTGAAGGGCAAGCGCGCCAAGAAGGAAGCCGAAAAGAAGGCCGAAAAGGCAGCTCTGGCCGAGAAGAGACGCATCCAGCAGGAAGAGTACCAAAAGACACACCCCAAGGCTGGAGGAAGCAACAACAACAAGGGCAACGCAACCAACAAGGGTGGACGTCAGCGATCTGAAGACTGGAGTCATCCCGAAGGCGAATTCAAGGGCCGCAAGCCTCCACGCACCCAGCCTACTGTCACCTCGGCCGAGGGGGTTGAGAACGAGGACGATGAGAATGTTGTTCTAGGCCCTGACGACGATGCAGAGGAGGTTCGCCGCCTGCTGCAGGAAGAGAATATCAAGATGCTGGAGCCCGAAGATTTTGAGAACTTGACTGTGCTGGATGGTCTGACGGGTAAACCGATTCCATCGGATATACTGCAGTTTGCGGTCCCTGTGTGTGCGCCCTATGGATCACTGCAAAAGTTCAAGTACAAGGTTAAGCTGATTCCGGGCACGATGAAGAAGGGCAAGGCGTGCAAGACGGCTGTGAACCATTTCTTGATGAATGTCAACACTGCGGGTGGTCCTACTGAGCGTCGTGCACCAGGTGGTGCAACGGAGAACAAGGAAGAAGCGGCGCTGGAGGCGCGTGAGCGCGAGCTGATCAAGATGGTCAAGGATGAAGAGATGATCGGTGCCATGCTGGGCAAGGTCAAGATCTCAGCGCCCGGTGTCGAGGCTGCCAAGAAGAAGGGTGGTGGAGGAGGTGCAGCCAAGGGCGGCAAAGGTCGCAAGTGAACACAGGGGCTTTTGTTGCTAGCACCATAAATAAAATTAATTTTTTTTTTTTTTTTTTTTTTGGTGTCTATTCTGTTTCGAATTTATTTTGTTTTCTGTTTTGTACTTTTTCCTGAACAAGGATTGAGAGGATATCGTTTTGCACTCATGGAAAACACACATTGAAAAGGTAGTTTTTCATAAGCAGCAAAATATGATGGAGGAGGATGAGGGAGGGTCCAGTATTATTTACAACTCGTCGCGGGCCTGCTTCTCATCGCGCAAGCGCTGCTGCTCCTTCTTGATCTGCGCCAAACGGGCTTTCTTGATGGTGGTGTTGACGTAGGTGCCAAAGACAAAGGCGACCAAGTTGAAGAAGGGGACCCACACGTTGGGGGGCAGGAACTTTTGGGCAATGGCCATAGACAAAGGCGAGATCATCCACGAGGTCTTCATCATGTTCAGGTAGCCCGACTTGAAGGCTCCCTTGATCTGGCCAGTCGTACGGGCGCCGGCGAAGAGGGCCATGGCCAGAATGTAGGCTAAATTGTGGGAACGAGGCGTACCAAGATGGATATAAGTGAACTAATGCGACAAATGCAGTATCCCGGGTTCAAAACCAATGGAGAAGTACTATTTTCTTTGATTTAAATTTGTCGACAAAATAAGACTTACTGGCGTTCTGGATGGGCGAGGTGATGAGCTGGGTGCTGAGGATCTGAGCAATCTTCCACTTGGCGCCCTCCTTGCCAATGAAGCGCTTGGTGACCAACTCGAAGAGGGTGTGGGCCAAAGGACCACTGACCAAGAAACCTATACAGGTTGAAGACAACAAGTGAACAAAAAAGTGTGAGAAGGAAACCTTGCGCTAGTAAGGTTGGTAATTTTTTGGGGGTTTCAAAATAAATTTTGGTTGCCAGGAACAGCTCCGGAATAGTCCTTCCTCTTGGTTGAGGTGTGATCAAACTCGTATGGCAGTACGCGACTGGTGTGGCTGTCAGTTGAGGATGGGGGCGGTGGAGTACAGCAGACTGTCCTGCTTGACTCAAAGGCGGCGGCGAATGGAGTCCTGCATCTTGCAAGTCTCTTTGTTTTGGTTCGCATGTTCACTCCATGGTCCATTCTCCAAGCGCTCATTTGTTCACTTCGCCAAAATTTGCTTGAACACCACACAAGCTAAGCTTCCCGTTGTCGTACCATAGAGAGCCATCTGGACAACACGCTTGTTGATGCCGAAGATAAAGTCATCGGGATTCTTGCTCTTGGGCATGCCCGAGAGCTTGGTGGCGGTGATTTCCTGGAGACCAGAAAGGGTGCCCGAGGTCAAGGCCTTGGTGCGCAGAGGGTTGGCGGCCAGCTGGGCCAGGTAGGCGGCCAGGAGGGTTGAGGCGACAGAGGTCTGGGCAGGAATGGCGGTCATGGCGGTGATGTGGTTTGATGAATACGTGGATGGATGGATGGATGGATGTGATGTGAAGAAGGGAAAGAAGAGAAATGCCAGGACGGGCGACTGTGAAGTGTGGAGTCAAATCCGCACTGCAATCGACAAATTTAAGGTTCGCCATAAACAAAGGCGGGGCGGGCAACAACAGGACGACATATTTCCTCCGTTCCACGGCCCTCTGAAATGATCGATGTCCCATCTTGTCCATTTCCCACCCGGAGAAAGATTTCAAGACTGCTCCACTCCCGCGTAAAGAGTCCTAGGGTTGTTGCGGACATGCTCGGGTAGAGTCGCAGGGACCCCAGTTTTTCAGTCCGCTTACAGGTAGATCTACGAATTTACTCACTGAGACCATTCTGTCCGGTTCGGTGGCTTGGCCACGTACCGTATAAGTCGGAGAGGCAATTGGAACGACTTTTTTTATTCATATAGAGACGACGCAAAGCACAGAGGTGTTCTTATGGAGATGTCCTATTTGGTCACAGACCCCTACAAATGACCGTTACAAAAGGAGGAGTTCAATGAGAAGGAAAAACAGAAAGAAAATGCAAATGCAAAAGTGGAAAGGGGTTTGGAGAAAAAAAAAGAAGTAAACGGTTGCGCAAACTACAACCACGAAGAGGGTCGTGTTTCGGCGCTGAAAAAAAAAAGAGAGAGAGTGAACCTCTCCTCCGCATTGGTGTATGTGCGAGAGAAGAGAACGGACGAGCGAGGACAGAGATCGAACTGAAGAAAAAATATGAAGAAAAAAAAGTGGGACGAGGGTATAGAGGTCTGAGAGGTCAACAATCCCTGTCGTTGGGCAAATGTGCCCAGAGCCAAACCGTCGCATGCGCGCTTAGGTGAACCTATCGGGCGTGGAAGCTAGGGCAAATGCAAGCCACCAAGACCAAATACGACAGAGGGGGGGGGGGGGCGACGTCCAAAGACTCGATACAGACCGAGAGACAGCCGTTGGGCGCCTTCCTTATTCCTGTTCGACTTGGCCGTTTAGCTCCAATCCGCGTTGTGATTGGTGCTTTACTTGCTTGCTTGGAACAGGACACCGCAACAGTGACAAGTCCAGGATAAACCTGGCTAGGTAAAAAATAGACAAGTCGAGGATCAAACGTGGGAAGGGGAGAACAAAGAGATGCAAATATGCATAGACAATATGGAAAGATGGCTTGAGATTGTTTTTTTTTTTTTTTTTTTTGGGTTGTTTGATTTTTTTTTTTTTTGACTTTTCTTTTAGGATGACAATGGATCCATAGATGATAAAGATACCAAGTGAAGGAGAACGGATGATGGAGATACAAACAAAAACAAGGACACAATATAGATTGTTAGAGAGCCTGCGATGCAGTTCCCAAGTTGGGCTGGATGGTCATGTTGGCAAGAGACCCGCGGCGTGTTGGGATGGATCCATAGACGGGGTCGACGGGTACCGAGTGAGGAATGTTTTCAGGCTGGGGGTGGCCCTCGCCTACACATGTCTCTTT
>KN042422.1:1193051-1401094 GCA_000739165.1 Podila verticillata NRRL 6337
TGGAGTTTGGCGGTCTGTTCGGGCCATCATACTGTTGTTGCTGCTGCCATGTGGCTGATCCTGTTGGCTCTGCATGGTATGTGTGTTTGTGTTTGGGTGTGTGGGGAGTGTGAGCGAGAGTGAGTGAGTGAGCGACAGAGTGCGAGTGAGTAAGGTGGTGTCACAAATGGTGGAGAAGGAGGGAAAGGGAGTGGTCAAGCAAAAGAACGTAGGAGGAGCAAGTGGTTGTTTTTCAGTCGAAAGTGAAGGATGCGAGGGTTGTGAGTGTAAATGTTTGTGTGGAAGAAAGAGCGTAAAAGAAGGGGGGCAAGGAAAAAGGAAGAAGAATGAAAACGAGGATGGGGTGGATGGTTGTTTTCTTGTTCTTTCCTTGTTTGTTCGAGAGTAGGCTAGAACTGAGGCCGGAGTGTGTTGGGTTGTGGTTATTAGGCGTAGTGCGTGCGTAGAATGCTGGGACGAGGAGAGAGAGAAAAAAAGAGGTAACCACGGTTTTTTGTTAATGACAAGGAAAAAAAGACGGATTGGCTTTTTTCCTTGCCCTTTTAAAAGAAAAAGGAAGCATTGCAGCCAACCCCATGGCTGCCCTTGACTGTCTAGGGTCAGACACTGCTTTTTCATCCTTTTCTTCCTTCTTCCCACACACATATTCACGCACATTCAAATACACATTCAAACCGTAGTCTTCCTCGCCTCCTTTCATTCCTTTCTTTGAAAAAGAAAGAACTGGCGACCCTTTGGTTACCACTGGTCATCTTTCTGGAGTCACGCACCTCCGTCATGATTCGATGGCGAATCTGCGTCCTAATCTTCTTTCTTATTCCTTCTTATTTACCTCGACCTCCGTCATGATTCAGATTGTCTTTCCTTGGGCTGCAAGCCGAAAGGGAAATTTCGCCGTCCAAGGACGAAGCACACGACGTGCATAATTTGCGTAGAACCACGGGACCAAGGGAAAAAAAAAAAAAAAAAAAAAAAAAAAAAAAAGAAAGGTACCAACGTCTTTTTGGGTACTTTTAACTATAAACACTGCTCTGTCAAGCTGTTGCGCTCTTGAACTGTTGCACGGTTGGTTCAAACGCGATCAAGCAAACAATACGAGTGTTGTGATACCAAACACACAATGCGGGGTCATCTTATTCAAATAAAGACAGAGTTTAGACCCTCAACTCGTTCATACCGCATAATTGAACAAAAAAAAACGACCTTCGTGGTCTCGCTTCTTGCTGTTTGTAAGCAAAAGTAGTAACATCGCGCAATTACTTTTGTCCTTCGTTTCAACTGTCAACGAACACATCACAAACAACAAAGTTGCCATCTTCATCAAAGACAAACCCAATGTATTGGTGTTGGAAAAAGGCTAATGACTACTTGAAGTATCGATGGAGCCTCGACCGCTCCTGTCCTGACGAATCGACATTGTCCTCACTGAGGGTGCTTGGCGTCGGCTATCTCGGCGATGAAATCGACCATCCTCCTCTTCAAAGTCGTAGTTTGGGTGTGCGTCAGTGATGGCCTGGGGTCCGCGATTGAACGACGAGTCAACGGGCTCCTTGTGATTGATATCTTGGGTATATGGAACTTGCTGGTACTGGGACAAGAGCGGTGGCATTGGGAAAGGTTGATAAGATGCCCGTATGCTGTTGTAGTGAGGACCCATTGGAGGAGGATAGCTTGGATGCTGCATATGCAGGGGCCCACTCTGGCGCGGGTGAAGCACTGGCGGCGGAGGAAAGTGCATATTAGCTGGAGGTGATGGCATGCTGTGCTGGCTCTGTTTTTTAGAGTGGTGGTATATGGGCGAAGAGCGCGTGTAGTCGTGACCCTCGAGTTCATCGTCATTGGACGAGTGAAGCAGCGACGAGGGAAGGAGCATATTCTCGGTCCAGGCCGCTTGAGCCAGTCGCTGGCGGCGTCGCTTGCTGAAAACCACGGCAAAGACGAACAGAACGGCGAATCCTAAGATGGCCATAGTGCCCGCGACCACGGCGCCTGTGCTGGGACCACCCGAATCGGATGAACCTATTTGGAGCGATACTCTGATTAGTGTTCATAGATGAAAAAGACCTTTTGGGGACGCAGCAAGATGACGAAGACAAAGAAGAGTTCCTCATGGCACCTTTGCCACCAAAATCGTGGACACTTCGCCCAAATTTGTTAGTCAATGGTCTTTTCTCAGAAGTAACGTGCAGTGGGATGGAATATGTGCCTTTGGGACTACCTTTGGCTGGAGTCGCAACCTTATCACCCTTCTTCTTTTCTTTGGTGTTGTCAAGAATGCTTGGCGACGGTTGGTCAGGTGTTAACGTACCCGGGCTGTTGGCACTGAGGTTTTTGTCACTCCCAGTTGGACTAGTACTATCCTTGGCATCAGTAGTCGAAGAGGTTGAGGAGGAGGAGGGTGCCGGTATTGCGCCAGTGGAGCCACCAATAAGAAGCACGTTGGCCAGACTTCGACTGGAAGAGCCTCCGCACATCTCGAAAGGGTAACCCATGCAGGGTTTGTCGCATTTACTGTCGTCGACTTTGTTGGAGTCTAGAGGTGGTTGGTTGGCGCAATGACAGGTGGATCCGTCCATGGTGAACGCGTATGCGGTTCCCTGCCCTTTGCAAAAGTTGGTGCAGGCGCCCTGGGACATGAAGATGTCCTGGTACGACTTTGTGTCGGCGCCATTACTACTGTCGATTTGGTTCTGGAAGCAACCGACGGCGATCTGAGCATGGACAGTGGCCCATATTGCCAGCGCTAGGGTTGTAGCTGTTCGAAGGAGTAGTTGCCTCATGAGTGATAGCCCTCACAAGCAAAAAGTATGTCTAGTTGATGATGTTTAGGGTGAATATGAAGTAAGAAGCAAATGTATCTACAAGGTGATAGACAAGTTTTGCAGACGGGTTGCAGGTGTAACGGTGCAAAAGAAAGCGAATCAAAACAAGAAGAGGTGGACATAGGAAAGCAAAACAGCATAATGGCAAAGAAGGACAAAGGCTTTAGAGCTGTGCTATCGCAACCAAAGCATGTCTCGTTGGATAGAACGCACAGCCGGTAACTGGTGCGTCCCGATGAATGTAGCTCTTTTTTTTTTCTCCTGGCAAAAACAAGACAATATATTCTAAAGATCGTATGACGCTGGCAATGTGCCAATTCCGTCAACGCGACCTCCAGCTTGGAATAGCAAAGAAGAGATAGTTGGGTTCCCTGCCAAGGCAACAATATGTTGGCAAAAGTGACATTGGAACGTGTTAGGTCTTGCGTTTGCTTATTTGGACCCCGTCATCTGACACTCTGACGTGCCTGCGTGAAGGGTGGTGACCCAGGTTTACTCGCCGCTCCCGGTTCAACCACCATTTGGCTTGGACAGAGGGGGGTTAGGTGTGCGGAGCGAATGCGTGTGGGTGTGCTTGTGCTTGTCACATAATCGCACGAATCCAAGGGCAAAAATGAGTGTACAAGCCTAATAGCGTGTGTGCATTTCTATTTTTCCTTTGCACTCACGCTTTCTCTCGCACTCTTCTTGTCTTTTCTCCCATCATCCCAATCTTTCGCATTTCTTTCTCCATCCCTGTCCACCCCAGCAGCTGCAAAAGAAATCTCCTGGATTCCTCTTTTTCCATTGATTGTTACCGTCGACACATCCTCATCCGCACTGAATCCTATTTTTACTTGCAACTCGTGTCCCTTCCTTGCCACTTCGTCGTTCGACAGACCAAACACAACACAAGAACACAACACACATTAATATTCTCACTTCGAGCCTGATTCCCGCACCACCCAGTCTAAACTAAATGTCGTCAGCAAATCCCTTCGAGCATGCCGAGTACAGCCAGACCAATCCCTTTGCTGACTCGAACCAGATCCAGGCCGATGTGCCCTTGACCGGCACAGGCAAGGCCGAGGTCGGCCAGGACTACACTTCCTACACCCAGTACGGCGACTCGACCACCACCACCACCCCCGCAGGGGCTGAGGATCCCAAACTCGCTGCCAAGGCTGCCGAGTTGCGTCGTCGTGAAGAGGAGCTAGCTGCCAGAGAGCGCGAGATCCAGGCAGCCCAGGCAGAGGCTGATCGTGTCCGCACCCAGGGCAAGAACAACTTTCCCAAATTCTACCCCCTCATCTACATGTAAGTAACAGGAGTCTACAAGGAGTGCTCTAATTGGGATGTTTAAAGACGATGGATGAAGAAAGTGTGTGTGCTGCTCAACCCTGCGTGTCGACAGAGCTCCTCCTGTTCATCGACACACTCCTCCACTTGAACACTTTGTGCTCAACTGAGACACATTTTGTTTTCTTCCAGTACTCACATTGCTCGAATCTTTATGATGGGAATATAGGTCCATCCCTGCAGAGATCCCAAAAGCACACCAGGCAACTGTTCGGTTCCTGTACAACATCTGGCTGGCACTGCTGGGCACCTTGGCCCTCAACTTCTTGGCTTGCCTGCTCATGCTGATTGTCGGTATCCCTAACGGTGCTGCTGACCTTGGAGTGTCTTTGGGATACTGTTTCACCATCACGGCCGCATCCTTCTTGCTCTGGTACCGCCCCGTCTACAACGCCTTCATGAAGGAGATGTCGATGTACTACTGTAAGTGCCCACCACTTTTGTAGGAAAGGAAAAAACAAGAAAGTCGTCCCTGGACCCCACAGGATATGCCATCATGGGTTGTAGTCCAGCTTCCGCGTACGAAGGCTGTGCTATTTTCGAATCTGACCCAGGGCTTATTTTGGATCTTGGCAAAAAAAAGTCCGAAGAAGAACAGACTCGACAGTGGAGAACTTCGATGTCATCATAGTTGAACCGGCTGGACAAGGAGATACCACAAAGGAACAAAAGGAACACATGGGAACAAACGAAAAAGATATCTATGAACGGGAGCTCGTTACTAATCACTGTCTCTTCTTTCTTCTTCTCTTTAGACTTTTACTTCATCTTCAATGGTTTCCACATCGCCTTCTCCTTCTACATGGCTCTTGGTTTCCCATCAACGTACGTCTGCGCATGACAATATCTCAGGACATGGAGAAAACTGAAAAAAAACGTGGGAAGCACAATGGAGACCTGTGGACTTGTGGATCAATCTACAAGGGGAGAACAACACCAGAGAGAAAGAGAGGTGTCATCAAGGACAAGGGAAAATAGAACAGAAGGCGCAACTGTGATTGCCAAGTATCGTCAGTGGCTAACATACCGAAAAAAAAATCACCTTTGTTCTTCCACACTATAGGGGATCCGCTGGTCTTATCAACATGATCCAGGTGTTCAACGCCAAGAAGATCTTTGCAGGAATCCTCTGCGTGTTCGCTACTGCTCTGTGGTTCGTGCAGGGCTTTGCCAGCTTGTTCTACTACCGGTAACGAAGAACAAAATTATGTCAGAACTAATGACTATGTTTGTCTCGTCGAAGAAGTCGTTTGCTGATTCAATATCGTTTGCCACATTGCTCCATTATAGCAAGGTGCACATGCACTACAACCAGCAGGGACACACCTTTGATCAGGCCAAGGCCCAGGTGACTTCTTCCGCTGTCCGTAGCCAGGCTGTCCAGAACGCTGCCTGGAGTGCCGCCACCAGTAGCAGAGTTTAATTATGTGCCGGCCACCATCTTTCACTCATTGCAGCCCGACAAACAAGCAAATATTCATCATATCCCCACTCTTTGTTACCTTTATATCCCCCCCCCACCATACGAAATATATCAGTGCTTTTGTGTTTTCTCATGTCGGAAGTACCTTGTTGTGTTATTTGAGGGGTTAGAGCACATAGGGAATCAAAGCGAGTCTAGGTCCATACCCTGTTGCTCCAAGGTGCCCCAGTTTCTAGAGGTTCGCTGATTAAGCGCTGGTCGTTTGACTTAAATGCGTAGACTCGCTCGACGACAGCATAGATGGGCGCGTCTTGACATGTAGTAGAGAATATTCTTCTTCTTCCAATGACTGAACGTATATAGTTCCCAGGTGGCAAGAGAAGAGCCTGGTTCTCAGCTGATGGGATATTTTTAGTCCTCAGCGCACTTTCCCGCAGGTTTGAAGCGCGCATCCACATCCGCAGTTGGGCACTTGTTTGTGCAGAGCCCTCATAGGTTATTGTAAGGGCTCCAGATCCGCAGCTTGATTCTTGCAAAAATTCGATCGCGCGACAAGAGCCAATTAAAGTTTGATGGCTTGCTTAAAAGGTTGATCTCTCTTTCGTCATTTCGTGTCTCCTTTCATTATTCTCTTTACACGTTTGCTTTCTCTCAACCACTCACTTCAACACAGACACACCGCGTTTTTACCAAAAAAAGAAAGAATACTTTTCAACACCAACAACATGCCTCGCCCAGTAGCATTCAGTGGCGCAATGAAGAGAAAGCAGCTCAAGGAGCGACGAGCCAAGCACAGCGAGAAACTCGAGGAACAGCAGCAAACAGAGCATGCCAGAGGTAAAAAAGACACGCATGCATGGCCGAGATTCGACATTGACAAATAAAAGGGTCGCTGACATGGTTTCATTTGCCGTCGCGTTAGATGCAATCCACGACAACCCACCTCACAACAACGCATCAGGCATCGACCCATATACTGGACGCTTTGTCAAGAGCATGTCAAAAGAATTCAAGCCCGAGGCATACGGACGAGGAGGTGTCTCTGCAAGAGAGAACTCGAACCATCCCTCAGGAACAAGGTACATCCAAACAATAGACTGACATGTCTTCCAAAAGCGAGTTCCTGGAGAAAGAAAAACGCACTAACACTCACTTGTTACACCACACAATTTGGCTCGATTCAGACTTCGATCCGTGTTCATGAAGCGATCACCAGTCGAGATTCAGGCCTCGAAGCTTGCAAGCACGAAGCCTCTCGAGCTGTTGCCAGAGGTAGAGAAAGAACCACCCTTGTTACCCTGCCTTGCTTAACATTTCTATGGTCGTTTTTAACAGTTTTATTCGCCACTCCCCTCGTTCTCGGTGATCAAAAATAGTCAGCACTCGAGGTTTCATTTCAGGATATGTTTCCAAGCGTCATCGACTTCCCCACGCGGCCCAAGTGGGATTACTCTATGAGCCGTGAACAATTGGAGAGGAACGAACACCACATGTTTGAGGCGTGGATGGACTCGATTTACAACAAATACCCAGCTGAGGAACTTAGCTACTTTGAGCACAATCTGGAAGTCTGGCGCCAGTTGTAAGTCATCAGGTCGAGCTGTACATGCTTCCAATGACTTCTGCTCCAGCTATCATACTAACAACATCATACTGCGCTATCCTCGGAAAACATAGATGGAGAGTTCTGGAGATCTCGGACATCATCATGATCATTGTTGACATCCGCCATCCTGTAATCCACTTCCCACCCTCGCTCTATCACTATGTGGTCAAGGACATGAACCGTAAATTGGTGGTCGTCTTCAACAAGGTATGGCATTCGGGAGAGATATTTCATAGCAGCAAAAAAAAATCCAGAGATCAGACAGCTCACCAAAAGTTTTCTCTCATAACTATCTGACTGTAGGTGGATCTTGTGGCGCCAAATACCCTCTTTGCATGGACGCAGTACTTCAAGGAGGAGTTTCCCGAGCTTCATATTGCATCATTCAGCTGCTATCCTCCAGACCCAACCTTGATCAACGATTCCAGCACTGGTATGTTCTTGTTGACAATTCCAAAGGACGCAGAGTGTTCGAAGATTCGCGATAAATATCTGACGAAAAATTGAAATGCGTTATATCTGATAGCTGCGCTTCAGCGAGTCGTGAAGAGACCTAGACGCCGTTTCTACAATGCTGTCGGCGTCAAGGATGTTTTGGTGGCATGCAAGGACGTTGAACTTTCCAAACATGGCGTGCAGGTCGATTGGCAGAATTTGATTGCTCAGTACGACAAGGAGAAAGAGACAGAGCTCCATGACAGTGACGAAGGAGAGGAGCAAGAAGATGAAAGCGATAAAAAACCCAAAGGAAATCAGGAGAACTTGCTGGAAAAGACGTGTAAGTCCACGAACTGACCGCAATGAATATTCGCACTCATCGCAACAACGCAAAGCTGACAATATGTGATTGGCATTTGTTTTAGCAACTTCTCTGGAAACAATGACTGTGGAGGACGAGGAAAACGCGCCCCATAAGGACTATGTGACCATTGGTTTGGTTGGCCATCCCAACGTTGGAAAGAGCTCTTTGATCAACAGCATTATCGGAAGAACAGTTGTCAGCACAAGCAGAACACCTGGGCACACCAAACACTTTCAGACCATTCACCTCACGCATAACGTGCGCCTGTGCGATTCACCTGGTCTTGTCTTCCCCAGCCTCCTTCCAAAGCCTTTGCAGGTAGGAAAAAGACACATCCGGAGCATATAGTCCGTGTTTTTGTTGATGGATACGAACTGACTCCCTTGCGTTTGCTTCTTTTGTGATCAGATTTTGTCGGGAATGTATCCAATTGCTCAGGTGCAGGAGCCGTACTCTGTAGTCGACTTTCTCTCCAGGCGCATCAATCTCTACCGGCTCTTGAAGCTTGACCCTCCACCTCACTATGAACGCGGACCCTTCCGGTGGTCTGCGTTCGGAATTTGTGAAGGTAAGACCTCTCTACGCCGTATTGACCTTACTCGATGCAATCCTATTGACGGCTAATCCTTTCTTGATATTGTGCTTAATAGCATATGCTCTTCAAAGAGGCTTTGTGACGGCCAAGTCGGCTCACCCAGATGTGTATCGAGCAGGTATGTGAAATTTTTGAGGATAACCGAGCGCATGGCACACTAGTACTGGACTGAGATCTAACTGTGCTTCTTTATGTGGATTGTGATATTTTTTCTTTAGCCAACGCCATTCTTCAGTTGGCCAATGACGGCCGAATTTTGTTGTCATTCAAACCTCCAGGGTTCTTTACCAGCACCAAATACGAGAAACTCCGAATTGCTGCTGCTGATGCTGAAGAGGATCTCGCGGATGAAGAAGGACCCCATATCACCAAGAAGGGTGCAGAGGATGGAGGTCATAGAGAAGGTGATTCCGATGACGACGAAGACGAGGAAGAAGAGGAAGAAGAGGAAGACGAAGAAGAAGAATCAGACCTCAAGGCCAAGTTTCAAGTCAAGAGTCGCGTCGGAGGGTTCTTTGGTCTCCTGCAAGATGATGACGAGGGCCAGGATGACGATTCTGAATCGGACAATGAATAATAAGCTCTTTCCTTTCTTGTTGTCCCTTTGCATCCAATAAAATGATCCTCCAGCTTGATGTGATGGGTTCAGACTCTTTTTGAGATTTTATTATTTTCAGAGTGGAAAGAGGTGTGGAAGGGATATATCTTCTCTAAGTGAAAGAGCGGGTAACGGAAGTGGAGTTGGTTGGGTGGAATGGGAGGCTGGGTTCTTTCTTTTTGTTTAACCCAAAAGACCACGGCGCTCTCCGACCGAGATGTCGTCGTAGGTCCGCTCGTGCCAAGTTGCCACGTTGTTGATGGCCCGTCTGGCCAAAGCACCGACCAACCATCCGAAGCTGACGAGGCCAGTGACCTGGACGACGGGGACCGCGGCACCCTGTTCGACACTGATGCTGAGGATCATCCTATTCAATTGGAGAAAATATTGTTGTCAATAACATGGTAAAACAGTGAGCAAGTGGACGTAAAGATCTCTCTCTCTTTCGGTAATGAAGGAAGAAACATGACAGGATCCATTGGATAAGCTGTTCTCTCGCGTTCAATAACTTCAAGCCCATCGCACGCAACAACACAACACAAGCCCACTCTTCTCCCATTACGAACACAAGCACAGAAAAAAAAAAAGAAAGTGCTCCAGAAAGGGAAACCTTGTTTGCTCTCAAAATCCAGCGCATCCTGTCTATCGTTCATCCTGTATCCTTGTGATTCAACTTCAAGCTCCACTCTGTGTGCGTGTATGCCATCTATACCCATCTCTCTTCCCTTTCGCCATCCTGTTCTGTTATTGTTTGTTTTTTCATCCTCCATAGACAGCCTCCTGGTGGTGCCATCAACAGACTCTTCTGGCTTCGCCAGACTATCCGTGGAGAAATCACAAGGTGTCGATGGTGTTTGTTTGTTTCAAGATTTGTGGACACAGACAGCAAAAAAAAAAAAAAAAAAAAAAAAAAAAAAAAACACGCATCTTCTGGAATGGTTGAGAGTCAATCCTCCCTCCATAAGTAACAGGGCAAAAAGGCGGCATTTGACTGGGAAGTAAGAAAGAGAAGAACATACAAAGCTGCAGTCGCCTTCGACAAGCCGATATCACACACAAACAAGACGATCGAACTCAAAAACACGTAGAGAACCTCTTTTTTCTTCTCCCGCCTTAAAAAAGACAAAAAAAAAAAAAAAAACTTTCAAAAGACAACTTACAAGGCAATGGCAGCTCCAGACCACGAGTCGGGGTCTCTGGAGTACTCGGTGTGGTAGTTGCCGAGGGCGAGAAGGATAAAGATGGCAAAGGCAGCTCCCAGAGCAGCCCAGGAGTTGGGTCCACCTGAGACATCAGTGAAGGCAGCAAAGAAGTTCTGGAAGACATCGAGCCACACGAGTCCGGTGTAGAGCGAGAAGGACACATGGACAAAGGCATAGTCGATGAGGTTGGTTGCAGTAAAGACGCGCATCTTGATGTACAGGCGCCAGATCAAGATGGCGTTCAAGACCAAAAGAAGCTGGCCCACCACGAGGTAATTGTATCTCTGATTGCCGAGTAGCACATTTAGGTGAGAAACGAGAAAAAAGAGATCGTGTTAATGGGAGGTGAGCAAGAAAAGGAGGTTAGTTTTTTCATCATCTTTTTCTTTGTCCTTTTTTTCCTTCGTTGCATGCATGAATGTCATCCCTCCCCATGGGATGTGCTTTTCCGTGCTTCTCTAGTTCTTCCAGATTTCCTTTGATGCCATCCATTGGTATCTTCTTCTATGGTTATCAGATACGACCATGTCTGTGGTTCTCGATTTTTTGTTCTGTTCCTGAATGTTTGAGCGCTTCCCACCCGCGGAGTGGGTGGTCTTGAGCACCGACAAAATAAACATTTTTTTTTTTGTGGGTGTTTACACGAAAGACGAAAAAAAAAAAAAACTCACCCAAGAGAGCACCCAGGCAGTAATGGCAAGGTTGGAGACAAACAGATTCCAGCCAATGGCCTCGACGACAACATCGTGTGCAAAGTCGAGCCACTGGGTCAGGGTAAAGCCGCCGAGGAGGAACCAATTGATAGCTGGGATAATGAAGCCAACGGTCGAGTTGCTGAGGTAGTTGGGACGCTGGGCGACCTCATTGCCAATGAATTCACGGTTGAGGAAGATGGTGGTGATGACACCCACATAGGTGAAGAAGTTGAGGGTTTTAAGAAGAGCTGGGTGCAGCGTCATTTTGCTTTTGCGTGTGGTGGAGGAGGGATATATGTACAGAGGGCGAACGGATGGGTTGAAGGTAAGAGAAGAAAAGAAGAAAAGAAGAGAAAAAAGGTATGAGGCAAGCTTGCATACATACCCTCTGTGAGTGCAAATACCATATGACGGATGCCTTTGCTCTTTTGCGCATTCCTTTGCCTTTGCTTACTCCATCCAGGGCAGCAAAGTGCTCATCGCGCAGAATCCAAGGCGGGAAAAACAAAAAGACAGCACGTCTTGTCCTGTTTGAGCTGGGAAGCTGGGAGACAGACACAGACACGGAAGCAAAACGCACGAGAGCCACAGGGAGGAAAACGAAGACATAAACCAACAAAGGAAAGGCACATGCACGGCTTGTTCATACTTGTGCTTGTCCATGCTCCATCTCGACATCGGCGCTATCATTTTTCATTCTTTTCTTTTCACAGCTTTCCGGCGTCGAGAGGGGTGCCCTATTCGAGTCTTGGGAATCAATTCTTCCCATGCATGACCTTTTGAGTTTTCTCGGGACTGTCAATTTTTCATGTGCTGTCTTGACCCCTTTTAGCCTTTGCCACCCCTTCCCCTGGGCTTCTTTTCCTTTGAGCATAACCCAACGTCGCACAGCACACATTCACGACCATGGCCATCATCGAGGAGATCATTGAGGATGAAGTGCCCCAAACGGAAACAACACATCAGGATGCCAAGGTGGAAGAACCCAACATCGCGGCATCCATGGAAAAACTCGAGTTGACCGAAGATGAAGTGCGTTTGCATGCTGTTCCATTTCTAACTTGGCAAGGTCCACCATGTCCACAACTGTTGAACTTCAAAAACTGAACAACTTTTTGGTCTTCCTTGGCTACTAGGAGCTGTTCGAGGAGGCGAGTCGGTACAAGGCAACAGGAAACCAGCAGTTTGGCCAGGGCAACTACGCGGAAGCGCTCAGATACTATCAGCTTGCTCTCACCACATGTCCGGCTTCAACATCACCCACCTCAGACAAGGACGAGAATGATGATGAGGCCTCGGATCCAGAGAACGTAGCCGGATCAAAACCTGAGGACCCCAGGATACCAACCACAGACTCCGCTACAACGACAGACACCAAATACAAGGCCGAGCGCGCAGTGTACCATTCCAATATGGCGGCATGCCACATCAAACTCAATGAGTATAAGGAAGCGATCGACAGCTGTGTCACGGCTCTCGAACTTGACCCCACATTTATGAGGGCGCTCCAACGAAAGGCTCAAGCGGAGGAAATGCAAGGGACATTTGCAAGCATGAATCAGGCTAAGGAAGACCATGAAAGAGTAATCGAGACGTTGAGCATTGAGATGGGGCTCATCGAACCCAAGGAAGCCACTGAGGATAAGGATCAAGAGAAAGAAGTTGATGCATCATCGCCATCAGAAGCAGGACCGTCCTTCACAAAGACAAAGCGTTCTGAGGAACCAAGATCAATGGCAGTGAAGCGACTGGATATGGACGAGGCTGCGAAAAAGAAGCATAGGATAATGATCCATACCAGTGAACAAGCTCTCAAGCGGATGGAGCCAGTACTGAAGCAGTTGCTGGAAAAGGAAAAAGAAGAGATGATGGGTAACGGGATATTTCTCTTTTTATTTCGCATGGACATGTGAGGTAAGAAAAAGTTAAGATAGAAGAGCTAACGCTTCTTAATATCTCTCTTTGTTAGCCAAGCTCAAGTCCATGGGCAATACGATCCTCGGCAAGTTTGGATTGTCGACCAACAATTTTCAAATGAAACAGGATCCAGCAACTGGTGGATACTCCTTCAACTTCGTCAACAACCCATAGAGACCAAGACGA
This sequence comes from Podila verticillata NRRL 6337, assembly GCA_000739165.1. Lineage (NCBI taxonomy): Eukaryota > Fungi > Mortierellomycota > Mortierellomycetes > Mortierellales > Mortierellaceae > Podila > Podila verticillata. The sequence continues at coordinate 1,206,236 of KN042422.1, forward strand.
TCACAATTAAAACAAACACATGAAGCACACTGCGATTTGTAACAAAATGGCCATGAAGAAAGAGAGAAAGAAAGAGCAGATGGTTGAGGTGCACTCAGTGGACCTCGCATTGCCACACTGTGTTACGGGTGTGGGTTGGACGGAAGAAAGACGAGTGAATAAGAAATAGTGCGACTCAGGACCCTGGTTTTATCCGCACTTGGCGGACTCTGCACTGGAAATTGTCAATTTATTGAATTTTCCTTGAAGGAAACAAAAGGTCTGCCTCGTTGGTCGTAGCTAAAAACATAATTGAGTTCATCCGTCGACCGTCTATCCACCAGGTCGACGAAAGGTACCATGGTGAATGACTAACAGATGACCGAAGCTGTCTGTCCGTCCTTCTTAGAGTAATGTCCATGTACCATGGCGGGAATATGTCAGTAGACTACTGGGCACTGGAAAGTGCCCAAACAATAGGCCCATTTTGTGCTACTTTCTTTTATTTTATCTTTCCGTTTTTTTTTTTTTTTTTTTTGTTGTTGTTGCAAGGTTGGGTTGCGGCCCATTTTTATCTATTCTTTGTTGTTCTCCATTACTCTCTACTCTCCATTAATTACCTCCCACCCAGCATTCATCGCTTCCTCTTTCATCCAACACTATCCTTTGCTCTCTTTCCCTCCCATCTCACTGGCTTAGTCCCCCAACACATTCTTGTCACATTATAATCTAATCGGCTGCTCTTCCCGTCTACCATTCACTTCTTACACCTTGCCTTTCCTTGACTTGTTCCTCCCTACATTGCTGAATCGACGACATTCACTTTACAAGCGACAGCCGACACTCCCTCTGACAAGTGTAGAGCGCCACTAATACTACCGACTTGGAGACCTCTTGAAACACCTCCGAACAAAATATCGAGGTACACCATAGCTGATCATCCGAGTCTATTTGTCTTACTCATCCTGAAAAGAATCTTGGAGTTTGTGGGTGTCCTGAAAGTCTGGATTATCCTCAAGGAACATACACACACCGCTGGAGGGTGCAGGAAAAGAGACAAGAAGATCTATCAAGAGAGACATAGAAAAGAGAGAGAGAGAGTGTGTGTGTGTGTATGTGTGGGAGAGAGAGGTAGATAGAACAAAAGAAATTAGCTAACGCAGAGTAGCAAACTCGGCATTCGATTGTTCCTAGTTCTCTGGAACTGAAGTGGTGAAAGGAGGAAGGAGGAAAAGAAGAGAATGAGAAGATCCCTATTCCTCCCCACTGGTGGTTCGTTTTTTTTTTTTTTTTTTTTTTGTTGTCTTTTTTTTTGCCGCCTATTTTTTCGTTGTTCGTTGTGTTCTTTCAAGGGTGTAGTCCGATCTGACTCGAAACAAATAGTCTTTTCTGCAACGGCCCAAGTGCCCAAACAACATGCGACACTCTTGTGCAGAAAAAGGAGAAGATGTTGTAGCATGGTTACTTCAGACTTCAGACACGCACTTTGTTGAGCAGCCCCAACCTCCGTGTTTCATCATTTGCGACATTTACCATGTTACCATTTATTCTCAGAAAGATTGAGAGAGAGATGGGAGATGAGATGTTCGCACGTATACTTCCCACTGCATACATACGCACGCCCAGTACAAGCAGTACATTCACCTCATTATCTTGTCTAGTCTCAACTTGCTTCTTTGACCCCGATCGTGGTAATTGTCCCTTAAACTCCCTTGATGACATGATCCGTTCCGAGGTGAACTAGAACACACCCTTCACCCTTCCTGTTTCTCTTGACTTTAGTCTAGCATAAATGCGATGCGGAGCAAACATAGGGCATCCTCACACTCACATACACACACATGTACTGTACACAATGGCGCCCAGTTCCCCTAGGGCACTTTGCTCTCATCCTATCGCATCCATACATCTCCTCCTTCTCCTTAATACCCCCTCCCCTCCTCCTTCGTCTCCCTTTCCTGCCGTTCATCATCTCGTCTACTTCCTACTGCCCACCCTAACTCCCTACACCCACTTGGTTATCGCAATGTGTCGCCCCTTCCTTCCTTCCTTCCTTCCATCGTCCGTGGGTTCTTTGGCTAGGGCCATGGTCTTAGCCATGGAAGGATAATAACGAAATGGTTATGTGACCCTTATGTGCCCATCTCGTCCTTGCTTGTCCAGTGCCCCCGCCCTTTTTTTTGTGTGTGTGTCCTCTTCTTTGGTTGATTCATGCAAAACAATCCTAATAGGCCCTTCACTGGTCATCAAGGCTGAAAGAGAGGGAAGGAAGGGGTCATTGCTCACTACTTAGTGGTGAAAGCGAGAAAGCGAGGGAAAAAGAGGGAGAAAACACATCAACAAACTGCATGAATGGAAATCAAACTACGACAAAGGCATGCAAGCACCACCGCCGATCGTCGATGTTGGTGTTGTTGAGTTGATGAGTTGACTTTTTAAGAGGGCCACACGTTCGACAACACATTTTGTTTTCATACATGCACGCTGAACGGCAAACCATCATTCAGGGGGGCACATGTCAAGTGGGCATATCAGAATCGAAGATGTGTCGATTAAGTAGCCTCGTCTCTTCTTTTGCCCTCGTCATGGTCGTGGTCATGGTCCCCGTCCCTCAACTTTAAAGTGCAATTTCCCGATGCTGCCCAAGGGGTAGTGGTTTTTTGTTTGTTGTCCTTGGTCAACTAGTCAATCGGCAGGTCCTGTGCAGTACTTGCTTGTCGCTCTGTGCACAAGGGCTTACAAGGCCATGTCATGCATGGACGTGAGCTCAATCCTCCTTCTCTCCCCCCCCCCTTCTTTTGTTCTTCCTGAGTCGGAAGAACAAACTGTTACTTGCTGGTTGCGATGCTTGGGTAACTCTTTATGCGCTCAAGCCCTTTTGCTGGTCTTTTCTTTTTCTTGTCTGGCCGTCGGTGTGTTCCATCACTTGAGTTCAGCAATGGTGTTCTCCATCACAATGGCAGTTACGCGAGAAACAAGACCAAAGCGTTTACCAAAAATGGACTAATTGACGCGACTTTTGCTCGTTCCTATTCTCATTCTATATGTGCTTAGCATCGCGTCTTTGAATAGCTGGGAATAGCCGAAAATCGATCGAAGCATCTGACACGCCCCGAACAAAGTAAGTAAAAAAAATCGGCCAAAGAAGGGCTCAGGTGCCCACTTTCTTGTATCTTTTTTCTTTCTTTTTTTTTTTTGTCCTCGGGTCGCAATGTACTGTGCGGCTAACAAAGTTGGTATACTCTTTTCTGTGTGTATTTGTTGTCGGGGGGTTTCCAAAAGTGCAATTGAGAGAGTGGCCAATGAGATACATAGCTGCATGCAGAGATTGATTGATGTAATAGCTGAAGCTAATTGTTGAGTGGGTTGCGAGCATGCAGTTACACGTCTCACTGTGCGGAGGACGGATAGACAGCAGTTGTTTTGTGCCTTCGAGTGAGTGAGCTAAAGTGTTGAAGGTACATTGTGTGTAAATATGTGTGTGAGTGTGTGTACATGTTTGAATGTTTGTGTAGAGAATGGCACTCCTTATTTCCGCCCTCTCACCCCTTGTTTTCGTTTCTACTCCCTGTTTGGGCACAAAATGCACTATGCGTTTTGTGTCATCCCCCAAAGTATCATCTCATAATCAGACCAAAACAACAATGACAAGGAAAGACGTAGGACCTACTCACAGAGTTGCATTTGTTGTTGGTATTGCGATCCACTCGTCTTCGATCCTAGCCTACGCCTGGTTTTTTTTTTTTTTTTTTTTTTTTGTCGCCACTATTTTTTTTTATTCCATCCTTGCGTGTTGGCTCTCAAAGGAGGTCGCGCTCTGGCATGTTCAATTCCACAGCTCATTTCGAAAAAAAAAGTGCCATGCGCTGGGGTGTCCTGGCTAATTGTTGTTATGGCGGGTTGATGATTTATATAAAGTTTGCATTAATGCCACCAAGGCATGGGACCTGAGAGTATTTGCTATTTGCATAGTGTTGTGTGTGCACACGTTGCCATGTTTTTGTATTTGTGTATGTGTGTGTGAGTGTGTGTGCGTTTTTTTTGGTGTTGGAGCTAAAAAAGAGAAATGTTTGCTGGAATGAGGTGCCTCACTTTGAGTTATCTCCGCAAACATGCCATGCCAATGGCCACTCACAGTGCGTCATTTGTATTGAATTCACGTCCCCAACAAGCTACAGCGGCGATTTTTTATGGCTCCGCAGTGAACTAATGTCCCGGTTGGGTCATTCAAACTGTTTTAAGTGCGGGTGTCTCTGTCTGTCTGTGGTCTGTGTTCAATGAGAGTGGAGTGAGTGAGCATTTTGAGTTGAGCAGCATGGAGGGGAACATTGGAAAGAAGGGGGCCCGTGGATTTCCAATCCAACCCAACGCCTCGCGAAATGGTGGCATCCCTCGCATGGCCGAGGACAAAGGACGCAGAAAAGGGTTCGTCACCTCCCATCCCTTCATCTACATACATTCAAACATGCAAACACGCAATCAGACATGCATACAACACAGACACAAGCACAAGTACATACCCCCAATGGTCCATCCATGACTTATGGATCAAATGGCCCTGTGTGAGTGTGCATCCTCCCCCCTTTCCCTCCTATTTCCAGAATGCAGTGAAGGTTGAGCATTGCATCCCAACAACGGTCCAGAGAACAAACAGGAAGGAAGGAACAAAGGATGCAATCGAGCTGCCAACCCGCATTTTGTTTTTCCTTTTCCTGCTTTCTTATTTTTTTGTTTGTTTCCCATTCTGCTTCTTTTGTTTCTTTGTTTCTTTCCTAATAGTAGACTTCCCCTCTAATCCAACTAATTTCTCGAGTTCCTGGCGCTTTCTCACACTCTACGACACATATCTTCCTCATAATTCTGACCTCTCCCATCCACACACACATCCTCATCCACATCCTCGATCTGTTGACACGAACTGCCAGTATTCAGGCCATTATCCATTCAAATCGGTTTTGTTTGTATGTTCTCCTACCTGCCTTCCTGCCTACCTGGGTCATTTTCTACGTCTGTTTCCTCACTAGTGCCTTGCTCCCTCGACCTCCTTTTGTCGACATTGGCAGCCAACCTCGCCTTCCTTCTCTCTCCATCCTAGCTCACCCTGATCCATTGTCGTCTTTTACTCTTCCTCTCTCTCTCTCTCTCCCTCTCCCTCTCCCTCTCCGTCTCCTTTCTTTGGACCCCGTTTTTCTTCTGTCTTTCTTACCTCCACTCCACCTCTTCCCTCTCTTTCTTTTCACTGCTGTTTGTTTGTTTATTTGCCATCCCAATCCTACTCCTTTGTGTGTATGTATTGATATATTCGGGTTATTTATTTATTTTTACCCTTGCCCACCAAGTGTTCGCCTCAGGCTTCCATCCCATCCATTGTACCTACAATTGCTGCAATTTCGCACTTTGTCTGGCTATTTCAGAATCGACGGAAAAAATAATGCGGTGCCTTCGCCTTGACCCCATAAGCAACGTCCACCAAACTAGTTTTCCAAACCAACTTGGCTGACCATGTTCATTTCCCTCATCTGCTCTCGTCTCTTTCTTCCTCTGCCTGTCCTGTCTCCCTTCTCTCTCTCTCTCTCTTGTCCACCCACCCTACAGTACGGGTCCTAGACTTCTCGCGCTTCTTCTGTGCCTCCTTGTTTTCTTGCCCCCCTCTGGCCCTCCGTTGGACACTATCAACCCTATCTTGACGCAGTAGTCATTTATTTTAATCCAAGAAGAGAACAGAACGAGCAAAAAGAGTCCCTTGGCCACCATCCTTCCGTCCATCCGTCCATCCGTCCATCCATCCCTACTAGCCCCTCCTGTCCACAGTCCACAGTCCACAGTCCACGGCGATTCCAGACCAGATCATTTCCTGTATAGAGCACTCGGCACTGCGCTAGCGCACATTTCAGGTCCACCCATCGGCTTGCACCACCGACACCAACACAGCATCATTAGTCAAGACACTTTGCTCTCAACGCGCACAGGTAAGAAAAAAAAAAGCTGACAGCACAGGGAGAACAAGAGCTGGCGCTCTTGCCTTTCGGCGTTTTCATCATCGGATCATTTTCTTCCCTCACTCTCCATCCCATTGCACACTCACTACGCACACGTCGTCTCTTGAGGACAAACAGTCTCGCGCGCTGTGTTTATCCTGTCCAGCCCAAAACACTCATCTCCATCCCACATTTTTTTGTCTCCTTTTCCTCCGTTTCATTATTTTTGTTCTTCGTCGCACTCTTTTCTCTCTTTCTCTTCCTTTCTTCTTCTTCCTCTCTCTCTCTCTCTCGCCTTCTTCTTTCTCGTTGTTCGCTGTTCGCTGCTCTACTTCCTTTCCTTCTCTTCCACTCCCTCCCATCCATCCTCGAGCCGCTTCATCGTGTCGACTGACCGTTCGCTACCATATCGGTGCCTCGACTAATGAATACCCTGCTACTACTCCTCTTCCTCATCCCCTGAATCCACTCTCCACCTATTGTTCAGCCGAACCACACCATCGTATCTATTTCTACATCCTCATTTTTTCTCGCTTTTTTTTTTTTCTTTGTTTGATCCTGCACCGGCACCCTATACCCACTTACGAACCTCAGGCACCCGTGCTTGCTCCAAACCCTTTCACCTTTCACAACGCATACCACACAGCAGTGCTATTTGCAGAGATCACCTTTTAACGACGCATAACTAACGACCAAACGCATAATAACGACACACCACCCACAGGTTGCATACCTTCGTTTCTGCCCGTCTGACGCATCACAACCAACAACCCAAAACCCATCCTTCCTATCTATCCTTTGGACCTCCATCTCCCTTTGTAATTACCTCCTTGTTCTTGTTCTTGTTCTTGTTCCTTTCCTTCTTTCTGTTCATACTCATCCTTTCCTCATAATCCTGATCATTGAGACTCACCCAAGTACTTTTTATATTTCTATTTGCCGCCAAGCAGAACTTCGTTGAATCCCACTCTTCTTCATCTCTTGATCTATCCATCATGTTGACAGCAACTTCCAGGCGGCAGGATCTCTTCCACCCCCATATCTCTGAGCAGCAACAACTCTCGCATCCATCACAACATCACCCGCACCATATCCACATGTCGAGCCAACCACTATCTCAGCATCAACAACACCAACACCAACATCAACACCAACACCAACACCAACAACATCAGCATCAACAACATCAGCATCAGCAACAACAACAGCAACAACAACAACAACAGCAGCAGCAACAACAACAACAACAACAACAACTACAGCAGTTACAGCAGCATCAGCAAATCCAACAGCACCAGCAGCAACAGCAACTGCACCACCAGCAATCGCAGCAGCAGAGCATCTTGTTGCACGAATCACTTTCGTTGACAACGGCCTCTACGACTCGGATAGAAGAGATTGACCGACTCAGCGTTTTCCTAACCACAGCCCCCACCTACGAGATGGAACTTTCAAAGTTCTTGCTCCCGACAGGCGAAACCATATCATGTGTGCTCTGGAACGAGCTCTACCACATCACCGGCACGGACATTGTGCGGTCCCTTGTCTCTCGATTCGAAAGCTTTGGCCGGCCTGTCCGGAACATCAAAAAGTTCGAGGAGGGTGTTTTTTCAGATCTCAGGAACCTCAAGCCCGGCGCTGACGCCTGTCTCGAGGAGCCCAAATCGCCGTTCCTAGAAATGCTCTACCGCAACAACTGTATTCGGACGCAAAAGAAGCAAAAGGTGTTTTACTGGTACTCGGTACCCCACGACCGGCTCTTCCTGGACGCAATGGAGCGTGACTTGAAGCGCGAACAAGCAGGTACCGAACCAACATCTCAGGCTGTTGCTGAACCGGCTCTCTCTTGCACTCTTGAGACTGTCCGTGAACTCGTCGAGAGTCTCTCCAGACGCACCATTGAGATGAACACCATCACCGAGACGCTGCAGAGCTTTACGCCTGACGGCATCGCTCCCTTGACCCGAGTCCAGCCCTCAGTCACTCCTTCGGCCGTTTCACCAGAGCAGTCTCTCGTTGAGAGTCTCTCGACTCCTGTAGGAATGGTTGGCGCTCGTCAAGATTCTGGATCTTTTGGCGATGCTCGAGCTGGTTACCATCCAGAAGACGGGTATGTCATTTTTTTTCTCCCTTAATCGCGTCAACTACCACTTCTGATGAACTAACCAATTCTACCCTTTTACTTGCAGTTCCGATGACAATTCCGAGTCAAAGGTTCCTTCACCCGGCCTTGATGCTAGCCACAACGCCTCCGACTCCAACTCTGGTCTCTTTGGGTCATTCACCCTCTTTGAGGGCTCTCCCACGTACAAGAAGCGTCGCAGAAGATCCACAGCCAATCCTTCATTGCTCTCAGAGTCTGTGGAACGTGCTGCGGAGCAGTTTGCAAATGGGAAGAACTCGATGGGCGACCGACATTTCTACGACTACGATAAGGACGGTGGCGATCGTTACTTGGAAGAGAGCGTACTGAATGGCTCCCGAACTCATACTGGTGGTCCTGTCGACTACACGCGACCACACCACCAAGGATCGGCGTCCATGTCGTCTCTCAACTCGATCCAGGTCAACTCTGGCAACTCGTCGCGATCCTATTCTTGCCCGGTTCAAATGTGTGGCCGTCTGTTCAAGCGACTGGAGCACTTGAAGCGTCATTGGCGGACCCATACCCTGGAGCGGCCCTATGCCTGCAATATTTGCGCAAAGCGATTCTCACGAAGTGACAATCTGGCTGCTCATCGAAAGACGCACGACAAACCATCTTGGGCCAACGATGAAGACCCATCCTCGGCACGCCACGAGACCGAGAACGAGGACGATTTGGACCAGGAGGATGACCAGGAGCGTCGGTTGTCCAAGGGCTACGCGTCCGACAACAGTCTTGCGAGGAAGCGGCGCCGATTCCAGGCAGACAGGGGAATGGATTCAATGAGCGAGCGTGAGAGTCTGAGCGGCCACAGCAGTGGCGATGATGAGGATGATGGTGCAATGATGAACCTGATGCAGCTCCAGGGTTTGCAGGATCAGCAGCTCCAATTCCAACCCCAGCGTAACGGTGCCAAAATTGGTGCTACGCCTCAGCAACAGCCATCGTACCCCTTAGCAGTGCGCCAACCCATATACCCAGACATGACACAGTCGTTCATTCCGAACCTCGGCATGGTCCAGCAGTTCACTCCTTTTGCAGGACCTCTTTCGGCCACCTTTGGTGGTATGTTTGGAGCCCAAGCAGCACCTGCTCCCTTGTTCACACTCGAGGAACACGAGGATGAAGAGGATGAGAATGACGAGATCACAGACATGGAGAAGCTGCGCTACAAGTACGAGTACGAGATCAAAGCTGCCATTGACTCGACACCTGTCCTGGCCGAGGTTTCCAAGGTGATGACCACACCCTACAACACAGGGGCTTTTGGCTACGGTGTTGGAGGCGGTGCCAGTGACTACGCTTCCGCCTATGGCGCCTATCCTCTGGCAACCCCTGTGGCCCTTGGCCGGTATCCCTATGACGGCTCAGCAACGCCAGCTTCTCTTAATCTGTTTTCAGCTGCCATGGTGCCTTCATCTTCCTCAACATCCGCGTCCTCAATCTCAACGACCCTACCTGCTTCTTCCAACTACCCCATTGTGCATACTTCCGCCCTTCCTCCTTCGCATCACCACCAAGAATATCTCGAGTATACCCTCGGCAACATGTTGGCGAGCAACATCCCTGTATGATAATATGTATAGCTCCGTAAATAAAACCATATTGTGACCATCCACACTCCTTCCAACCCAACCGTCCTATTGTATATACGTGACTGCCTTTTAATTTACCTGCGAGGCTTCGACAAACAACGCGTTTGTTCGAAACTTCTAACCGTCAAGTTCCTTCTCTCTCTCTCACATCACACTCGGACAAGTATGACAATGGACGACAAGTCCAGGCCGACAAAGTCGCCCGCACGACCCAAGGCAGCGCAAGGGCCTGCCATGACCCAAAAGTCATTGTTCTCATTCTTCAAGCCCACAGCACCCAAAGCACCTGAATCCCAGTCTCAAACCAACCCATCAGCAAGCGTAGCAACATCAGCATCACCTAGGACCCCTGTTCGCAATGAACAGGGCAATGGATATCCAAACGGCGTGAGCCATGCCTCTTCGGGACATCGACCATCTTCCGTCTTATTCTCAACTGATGAAGCGGTAATGCCACCATCACCACCATCCACCGCCACCAAACGCAAGACTACGGACTTTGACGAAGCGCCCAGCCCAGTGAAGGCCCAGCACGAGACCCCCAACGTCAAACGGTTTGCGGCCGAGGTCGAGAAGCTGTCGCTGAACACGCCTGTGAGACAGCCAAGGTTTGATATACCAGACGAAGACGACCTCGAAGATTCGCAGGGCTCTCGTCGTTCGGTAAGGATGATGTTTCCTTTTGCGAGCCACTCGTGATAAAACATCGAGGAGCGCTGCATGCTGACATAAGTGTGCGTTTGCTTTTTGTGATTTTGTTAGAGCCGTGGAGTGCGAAGGATTCGATACCAGATGTCTGATGATGAGGAAGACGAAGACGGGGAGGGACCACCCAAGACACCCACCAAACCCCGCAGAAAGGCCTCTCGGCAAAAGGACGACGACGATGACAACGACTCGGAGTATGAGGCACCGGCAGCTGCTGTCGAGGACGAAGACTTCGACATGGACATTGGTATGGCGTCTTTGATTTTCTCCGCAATAAGATTCCTGTCCTAGGAAACGACATGAAGCCTAACGATTCTATTTTATTTTGACAATTAGATTTGACTGAGCTGGAAGAAGCTGAGCTGGCTGCTGCTTTTGATGAGGACAATGACGATGACGAACCTGCGCCGCCAACACCTCGCAGAAAGACACCAGCTCCCAAGCTTCTAGCCACTCCAACAAAACCTACAGCTGGCATCTTCAATGTAAGAAAGACCCTTGTTACCATCGAAATTGAAATCGAATCATCATCCTTACCTTTGATGTTCGTACTTTTTCATAGAAGGGAGTTGCTCCGCAGGCATCACCTCGTTCGACATTGAAGCTCAAGGACGACAAGAAGAAGGAGCGTATTGCTAAATTTGAAGAAACCAACAAAGGACGATACGCGTGGCTTTTGGACATCAAGGACGCTGACAAGAATCCTATCGGTAAGCAGATCTGGCATTTGTAGATCCTACCACTTTGCCTTCAGCTTTCCGCTTCACCCTTCTAACCACTGCCACATTTCACATATTCATCCTTCTTAGGCTCACCGGACTACGACCCTCGCACACTGTACATCCCTCCATCAGCGTGGAAAGAGTTCTCCGAGTTTGAGAGTCAGTTCTGGGAAATCAAAGGGCAAAATTTTGATTCGGTTGTGTTTTTCAAGAAGGGCAAATTCTACGAGCTGTACGAAAACGACGCTGATATTGGACACCAGCAGTTCGATCTCAAGCTCACGGACCGGACGAACATGCGCATGGTAGGCGTGCCAGAGTCTAGCTTTGACCACTGGGCCGCACAGTTCATTGCCAAAGGATACAAGGTGGCGCGAGTTGATCAGATGGAAACGGCTTTGGGCAAGGTCATGCGTGAGCGTGGAAAGACCAAGTCCAAGGCTGCACCCAAGGTCATTCGACGTGAGCTGCACTCAATTTTGACCGCGGGTACTTTGACCGACTCGGGACTGCTTACGAACGAGATGGCGACCTACTGCATGGCAATCAAGGAGCTTTCGCGTCCTGGAGCAGAGCACCTCCCCACACAGTTTGGTATTGCGTTTGTGGATACATCAACGGCCGAGTTCAGTCTGGCCACATTCTACGACGACATGGACAGGACAAAGTTCGAGACACTCATCACTCAGATCAAGCCCAAGGAAGTTGTAGTGGAAAAGGGAGGATTGAGTGTCAGGAGTACCAGGATTCTGAAGAACACTCTGGGCGTCAACGCTATCTGGAACCACCTTCAGCCCGAAACACAGTTCTGGGACGCCATGACGACAAGGGATGAGATCCGGATCCGCGAATACTTTGGCAAGAACGTCCCAGGCGCCATTGCCTCGGAGTGCTGGCCAGCTGCTCTCCAGAAGGTGGAAGGCAACTTGGCGGTTCTGAGCGCTTTTGGGGGGTTGATCTGGTACCTGAGATCCCTCAAGCTGGATGAGGAGTTGTTGTCGTTCAAGAACTTCCAGGTCTACGATCCCGTCAAGCAGGCTTCAACACTTATCTTGGATGGTCAGACTTTGACCAACTTGGAGATCTTCCAGAACAACAGCGACGGCACCGAGGCAGGAACGGTCCTGCGGTTGCTCAACCGGTGTGTGACGCCCTTTGGCAAACGTCTGTTCCGACGATGGCTTTGCCATCCACTGCGATCAACGACGGCGATTGCTGCACGACTAGACGCTGTTGAAGACTTGATGCGTGTTCCAGGATTTTTGGAGCTTTTTGAAGAGAAATGTGCCCGATTCCCGGATCTGGAGCGTATTGTCAGTCGTATCCATGCAGGATCGTGCAAGATTGCCGATTTTTTGGTCGTCCTGTCGACTTTTAGAACTCTTATGGTACGCTCCCGAGACTTGACTGATCCTTTTGGGCACTCTGGGTGATTTAGCTGACTTTTTATGTTTGATAGGACACTGCACGTCGTCTGAGCACTTACAGCGAGCAGTTCCAATCCAGGAAAATCGCCTCTGTTCTTGAAGAGCTGCCAGATTTGACCGACCATTTGGAGTACTTTGACAACGCTTTTGATCACAAGATTGCCTCGGCTGGAGGTGAAATTGTACCATACCCAGGATTCGCCGAAGACTTTGACGAGATTGACGAGACCTTGAAGAGACTGGATTCAGAGTTTGCTGCCTACTTGGATAAGGCCAAGTCGATTCTGAAGTAAGTGTCGCATAGAGCCTATACTTGGTGTTTGATGATCGAGTTGAAAAGTGCTCACAAGCTTCTATATCCCTCTTTTTTCTTTGATGATTAGGACAACAAAGATCGTCTACAAGGACTTAGGCAAAGAAATCTATCAGTTGGAGGTTTCCAACAAGGTCTCAGTTCCTAAGGACTGGACCATGAAGTCGTCAACATCTGTGAGTACACGGAAATTAGCGACCTGACTAAACTCTTCTACACGAAATTGAAGAGAGCATTCACTAATCCTGCCGAATATTGCTAATTTTGATGTATTCAGGCCGTCAAGCGCTACTACACCCCAAAGCTGATCGAAATCATTACTGAGCTCCAGGAGGCCCGCGAGACCAAAAACTCGATCATGAAGGAGCTCCAGAGCCGTCTCTACGCCAAGTTTGACGAGAACTACAAAGACTGGCTCAAGGCTGTTAAGATCATTGCGGAACTGGACTGCTTGGGTTCTCTGTCCAAGAGCAGCTCTGCACTGGGATCACCTGCCTGCCGGCCTGAGTTTGTGGAGAGCGAGAAATCAGTTTTGGAACTGGAGGGTTTGCGCCACCCTTGTGTCATCCCTGGAATCGCTACGGACTTTATTCCCAACGACACTGTCCTTGGTGGGGAGAGTCCTAACCTTATCCTTCTGACGGGTCCCAACATGGGTGGTAAATCGACACTGCTTCGTCAGGTAACATACAAGCTTCTACGTTTGTCCGCTTTAAAAAAAAAAAAAAAAAAAAAAAAAAAGAGTTTGGGAAGTGTGTCACCAACGTAAACTAACTTGAGCACAATCTTGGACTCTTTTCGTTAGACATGTGTGGCGATTATCATGGCGCAACTCGGATGCTACGTCCCCGCTGAAAAGTGCAGGCTCACGCCCTTTGATCGGGTCTTCACCCGCATCGGTGCCAACGACAACATTTTGGCAGGCCAGTCCACGTTCATGGTCGAGTTGTCCGAGACCTCCAAGATCCTGGCTGAAGCCACGGAGCGGTCCATGGTGATCTTGGACGAGCTGGGCCGCGGCACCAGTACCTTTGACGGATATGCCATTGCTTACTCGGTCTTACACGAGCTGTCGACCCGGATTGGATGCCTGGGCCTGTTCTCGACACATTATGGAACACTGACTACCGAGTTTGAGCGGGATCCGAACGTGGCACTGAAGCACATGGCCTGCCAGGTGGACCAGGTCAACCGCGAGGTGACCTTCTTATACAAGCTTGTGGAGGGCGTGTGCGAAAAGTCGTATGGTATGAACGTTGCACACATGGCAGGTGTCCCACAGACGATTGTCGAGCGTGCCGAGGAGATGGCACAGGCGTTCGAGCTGAAGCAGGAGTCCAAGCGCAAGCAGGAAATGGAGCTCAAGAAAGGGGCCAAGGACATTGGGCAGATGATGATCATGGATTTGGCGTTCCTGCTGAGCCGAGTGGACAAGGCGCGGGAACAGAGCCGGGCGGCGGAGATGATGGAGCTGGAGGCGGAGGCGGCGCAAGAGATGGAGGACGCGATGGTGGTGCCGCGGAAGCATGGCAGTCACCGGGTGTTTAGCCAGGAGCAGGAGGTCAGGACTCTGAATAGGATTTTGAAGAGCCTTGCCAATCTGTAAGAACAAGAAGAAAGCCTCGGCGTTTGTCTTCCAGTAGCAAAAATGCAAGCAGACAAGCATACAATCACACATATCCAACATTCTTTATATCACTCAATGCCCACTTCTGTACCAAAAAAAATAAATATTAAAGTATATCATTCAATTACCTACGCCATGGCTCTCCTGCGAAAGCAACATTGAATACTGCATGGCACTAATACTTATCAAAACTGGAGGATTACTCTTCTGTTTTTTATTTTACTTATGTTCATTAAAGGATGCACTTCCTTGTGTTGGTTTTGTTTGTTTTTCCCTAGTCATGGATGAGAGAGGGGAGGATAAATCCAGCTTACCTCTCCCCTTTGCTTTTTTGCTGCAGCTAATTAATAAGTTCCGCACAGCTTCTTGTTCCAGGGCTTGTCATTGGCACGCTTGTACAGCGCACGAGGCTCGGTCTCGCCAGCAGCCTCCTCATCCTCACGCTTCTTCAACGCAAACGAGATGCTCGAGCAAGCGTCCGAGCTCTTTCCTGCGCGCAGATCACAGATCATTTCCGTGGCACAGGCCGATCCAGGTGCACAGGCAGCAATGCGGCCCGCAGACTTGCCACGGTACGACCAGTACTGCTGGAAGGCCGCAGGGGTTGTCTCGAAGGCCTGGGTCACGCTGTGCCACCATGAGGCGCTCAAGGGGGCGGTGGCGTTCAAGGGAACAAAGGCACCGTAGGCGGTACGGGCCGAGTACTCAAGGTGCCAGTTGGGGGAGGATCCAGAAGCGTCCCAGGAAGCGGCCTGGTTCAAATCAGCAACATAGGTCAGGGAATCGAAAACGTTCCAGCTCTTGGTATCGACCTTGTAGACACGGAAACCGGGGTTCAGGTCAGTGTAAGGGGTGACGGAGGGTCCGATCCAGGCGGTGGCAATGGCGTTCTGGGCGCTCTTGGCACCGGGGCCATAGTACAAGGCGAACTCATCGTAGTGAGTGTGGCCAAAGAACTGCTCAGCAATGACGTGGGGCGAGTAGCGCTGGACGACCTGGTAGTACAGAGCGGACCAGTTCTGGATGCAGTCGGTCTGGGAAGGTCCAACGTGACCAATGATCCAGACACGCTCACCGGCATCCTCGGCAGCCTGGAGCTGGGTGATGAGCCACTTGATCTCGCCGTTGGGATCGTAGTCCGAGGTGTGGCCGTAGAGGTAGAAGTTCATGGTGTAGCAGAAGTTGTTGTTGAGCGAGATAATGCGGAAACCAGGCTGGGGGGAGACGGTGTAGGCACCATAGTTCTTGACCGAGTTGACGGCATCAGCGGGCAACCAGCGGGACCAGTCGTCAGCAAGAGAGGAGTAGAGCCAAGAAAGGTCGCCACCGGAGGCAGCGGTGGGGAACAGGCTAAGAGGAAAAAGAGACATTTTGTCAGATGGACACGATCTTCGTAAATGGATAAAAAGATGAGAGTGGAAGAAAAGAAGCTTACTTGACGGGACCAGCCTCGTGATTACCGACGGTGGGGTAGATCTTGGCGTTCAAGCCAGCCATGACGTTGTAGGCAGAGGCCTCCTCGGGGACAACACTGGTCTTGGACTCCAGCCAAACATCGTGGGGCTATTCACGGAATGACACATGTTAGCACATCACTCTATCCATAGACAACTAGAAACACCTCAACTTGCAGATGTACGTACAGGGACGTCACCAGTCATAATAGCGAACGAAGGGCTGGAAACGGTGGGAATGTAGGTCAACAGGTTCTGGCCCAACTTGGGAGGAGAGTCGCAGTTGTAGTCACCCCAGGAGGAAGCACTGCGGTTGGCGACGGCGGGAGAATCGGCGTACTTGCGGCAGCACAGTGGCTTGTTGCAAGCGGCCTCGGCGCCCTGGACGTACTGGGTGTCGACGTGCCAGCTATTTACAGAATGCATGAGTGATAGGATACATTGTTTCAGTCGATTGCGTGAAGTGTGAGATCCGGACTAATGAGAATGTGATTAAGACTTACTCGGACAAGTGGACAACATCGACCAGGGTGCCGCTTGGGGCGGGCACCACGGGGTTGGCGGGCTTGGGCTTGGGGAAGGTCAAGGTTCCGGAGTCAATGGCTGGAGCAGGGCACTATAAATGAGCAACGAAGTGTCCACTGTTCAATTTCCGCGTTGGCGTCATTGTGCATGCATCTCGAACAAATTTTCGCGCAGAAGACAACTTACAATTCCGAGAACCTGGAAGCACATGAACTTGCCGTCTCCGCCGGTGAGGTCGGCAGAGAGGAGCGAGTCCAGGATGACGGGACCTTGCGAGTAGACCAATCCCGAGCACTAAGGAGAAATTTCGGCGGTGCACAAGATATGTTGTCAGTTCAGCGGCAATTGCGCAAAATAAGGAAAAAGGTAAGGACACAAAAAAAATCACGCACCACATCGGCGGACTGCTTGGACAAGGAGGGGCAGATGTCATTGATGGCATCCAAAGCCCAGTTCTTGTTCAACCATGCAACATCTTTGACTCCAACCAGAGCAGCGACACAGGCGTCGCACCTTTTCGAAGGACAATAAGGTGGGGAAAATGAAAAGAATTTTAGTAAATAAACAAACTCTTGAGCTGCAAGGGATTTAGTTAGGAAGCGAAGAGGTGTATCATGAATGAAGGAACTTACTCCATGGAAGTGAGGACTTCCTCAAACAATGACTTGATCTTGTCAGTGATCCAGTTTCGCTTTTCCAAGTGGTGAGTGACTGGAGTTGGGGCAGCATAGGCCGAGGAGGCCACAGCCAAGGAGAGAACAAGGGTGGGGATTGTGATGCGCATGATGGATGTGTGTCTGTCCGGAGCCAGGAAGGGAAAGGTAAGGTATGTAAGAATAGTGGGGTCGAGGACACAGGACAAGAAGAGAAAAGAAAAAAAAAAGAGAAGAATGTGGAGTCTTGCGGTGATTTTATAGTGATTTGCCCAAGATACCTGTTTGCGAGTACGTTGTTGTGCCGACTCACCCCAGGCGAGCGAAGAAACGACAGGGTCCAAGGGGATGTATGTACTGAGTCAATACTAGTTTAGGAACGGCACATTGGAAGTATGCTTTCGCCGAACATAATACAACGACTGCAGCGACAATAACAACGAAAGGATAAACCGCGGACCCGTTACATAATACAGAAAGCAAGAATGAATGGGATATAATGGGAAACACTGTTGCAATGACAGCATGTCAGAGACATGACCATGATCCAGGAGTAGTGGCAAGGTCAAAGGTGTTTAACAGGATACAATAGCAAACAGGAGACAATAGCAAACAGGAGCAGGTGGCCAAGTGCGCAGGAGGGCGATCCGAGTGAGAGGATGAAGGCAACGTGAACGTGCAGGTGGAGAAAGAGGATTTTACGAAAGAGGAAATACGTATGTGTACAGGTTGACAAACAAAGGCCAAAAGGGGACATAGTTTGAGTGGATTTGGTCCGTTGGAACACTTTTTCCTTTTTGTTGTTTAGTTCGATCACAAAGGCATTAGTGTGCATCCATCCAAACAACCACAAAAGAGCACAAACAACCACTCCGTCACCCTCATGCAAGGTCGACTGGCCCAATTGAAAGAGACAGTGTGGACACAACACTCCTGGACTAGCGAATAATGTTGCTCTTGGAGCCGATACTTGAGGGAATACAGAGAGAAAGCCTCGTCATGGGTAAATTGTACCTCGGTGAGGCTACAAGGTACCCATGTGAAGAAACAAGCTGGACATGAGCAGAGAAGCCCTTTTTAGTTCCTTAGTCGAATGCTCGAGTGCTCAAACGCTCGAATAGCCCTTTCGTTGACCTCTCTCTCCAGCCTGAAGGTGTGTGTGTGGGTGTGTTTATTCACTTCCCACTGGAATGTCATATGTGAGCCCATCCCTCTGTCTTCTTTCTTCTCTTCCGAAACTGATATTTCCAATAATTCAACCCTTCATCGCACAATGATTGGAGTTCATGCATGGCACACGGCGTAGAGTCAAGTAGCCCTTGGTGGATGCGAATGCCTCTCTTGAGTATTAGCTTACGGTGTAAAGTTTTAAGCGGCGTCTCCTTTACTGTTGTCCATCTACGTGCAATGTTAATTTGTCATCTTCAACAGATACAGTGCAGACTGACAGGTTCAACAATCGTCCTGCTCTCCTTCTATTTTACGGAGAATAGTACGCAATAAAGCAGGAGGAGCATCACTTCTTGCCATGCTCAACAACTGGATGGACATGCATGGACCATGTGGACTGGAGCCCTCTTGGATTGGATGCACCCAAGTTCCCTCTTTCTCCGAGCCACGAAGAGGAAGAAATTGAACCTCAGCCAAGGAGTTATCTTTTATTCGAGCACATTTGCGGGGGAGAAGGAGGGAGGACATATGTCATGCATGGATGAACGATTGGCCACGCGTTGGGCCTGCGTGGGAAACAGTTTTTGAGCAATTGGCTTACAATCTACAACAGGCCACTGGGCTAGTCCATGGTCTGGATGTTGACACACCTTTGTTAGTCTCATGTTTGACACCGATCAAGGTATGAGGTGGTTTGTTGTGCCTGTTTCTCCCTTTTATCCATCCGGATATGTTGATTGGCGCTGTTCCTGGCCAATTATCATGAGCAGGCGGTCAATGCGGCCAACCAAAAACCAGCCTATGGCGTGGACGAAGGAATGTCTCAAGCCCTTTTGCTTTCTCGTTGGCAGGTCGCTAAACAAACAGGCCGCTAAACAAACAGGTCGCTAAACAAACATATATCGTCACGGCAATCACATTATGTCTTTATCCAGGTCGCTGCTTCCAGAGGCAAGAAGATATGTCTATTTATTACATGCTCTGCACCTGGCTGCTAAATTGCCATAGTGGAAAATAAATGCTCTTCAACCCTTGAAGGTGCGGCGGGACTAGTCCGCAACCATGTACCTTCCCCACTCCATTTTCAAAGTCCACCGATCAGTCCGCAAAAATATTTGTTCCAACTTCAAGCTATGCCAAAGGATATTTTTGTGAGAGTGATACCTGTTGAAGAAAGACATCACTGAGAAAAATGTCGCTGCTGGGCTGTGTCTAGCCAGGTGTTCCCTAGATCAACGCCCACCATTTCCTCCTTTATTCTCTCTGATCTTAAGAAACAAGAGATGCTCGGTTGTCATTTGGGCAAAGCCGTGTCTGATACCACGGCCAAGAACGGTCATTGTGGCAAAGTGATTGTGGCCCAACCGCTGCAATCCCAAAGGCGTTCAAAGCACGGGGGGCTTGGTATATACCTGGTATGTAGGGTGGGGTGAGGGTTGTTATCTGCTTCGCTGCAAAAAAAACTTGCTCCCTGGGCTTCTTGTGGGCCGAAAAATGAGATCGAATGCTAATCTTGCTCACTCTCACCATCACTCCATTCTGGTTCTGTCTAGTCGCTCACCTTCGTTTTCAAGTTCAAGGGTTGCCTCGCCAGTGCAAGCATGCTTGATAACTCTCCGAAAACCCATAGAGTCGCTACTATCCTCGCTATAGCTACGCTTGCAACATGGAGTGCCTTTGGAGCATGCTACTCCCATATCTTTCTCCTCTTTCCCAACAACGCACTCCTTGAGAATGAACAAGGAAATGAAAACAGTGCCTTTTAAAGGACAGTTCGCACCTCAACGGTTTCGTTTCCTTGGGGTTTATTATGATGAACTCTTCAGGTCTGCTACCGCGCAAATTGGCGGTGAGATGGGATGTGTCCAAGCACTGCTCGGACACCATGATGAGGGTATCGATGAATATATCGTTACGTTATATGTATGTGTGTTTTTTACAGAGAGGATGAAAGACCGCAGTTCTTGACGTTCCATGGCTTGGGCTCGGCGCGCTTGTACAAGCTGTGCATGCCCGAGGGGTCCAAGGCCTCCTCACCGTTCTCGTCGTCGCGCTTAAGCGAGAAGGAGATACCTGAGCAAGCATCCGAGCTCTTGCCGGCGCGCAAGTCGCAGATCATCTCCTTTTGGCAAGCAGATCCAGCGGCGCAAGCAGCCTGGAGGCCGGAAGACTTCTGGCGGTAGGTCCAGTACTTGTCAAAGGCGGCGGGGGTCTTCTCAAAGGCAGTGGTAACATCATGCCACCAGGAGGCGCTCAAGGGCTGAGTGGCGTTGATAGGGACGTAGGCTCCGTAGGCGGTACGGGCAGAGTACTCCAAGTGCCAGTTGGGGGTGGCACCAGTGGCATCCCACTCGGCGGCCTTGTTCATGTCGGCAACATAGGTCAGGGAATCGAAAACGTTCCAGCTCTTGGAGTCGACCTTGTAGACACGGAAACCGGGGTTCAAGTTGGTGTAAGGGGTAACCGAGGGTCCGACCCAGGCGGTGGAGATGGCGTTGGCGGCAGTCTTGGCACCGGCACCGTAGAAGAGAGCAAACTCGTCGTAATGGCTGTGGCCAAAGAACTGCTCGGCAATGACATGGGGCGAGTAGCGCTGAACGATCTGGTAGTACAAAGCGGACCAGTTCTGGATGCAATCGGTTTGCGAGGGGGAAACGTGACCAATGATCCAAGCACGCTCTCCAGCATCCTCAGCGGCCTGAAGCTGGGCAACAAGCCACTTGAGCTCACCGTTGGGATCGTAGTCCTTGGTCTTTCCGTAGAGGTAGAAGTTCAGGGTGTAGCAGAAGTTGTTGTTGAGGGAGATAATACGGAGACCAGGAGCAGGGCTGGCGGTGTAAGCACCATAGTTCTTGACCGAGTTAACGGCATCGGCAGGCAACCAGCGAGACCAGTCATCGGCCAAGCTGTCGTACAACCACTGGATGTCACCGCCAGTAGCCTTGGTGGGGAACAAGCTATGAATTGGATATAAAATAAATAGTGTCAATGTCATGAAAATCGAAATATTATATTGGTCGACATTGACCTAGACATCTGGACTTACTTGGTGGGGCCAGCTTCGTGGTTACCGATGGCAGGGTAGACCTTGGCTGAGAGACCCTTCTTCAACTCGCTGTAGGCAACTTCCTCGGCAACGACGACGGTTTTCTTATTCTGGAGCCAGACATCATGAGGAGGAACGTCACCAGTGAGAATGGAGAAGTTGACGTTGGCGACGGAGGGAACATACTTGAGCAGATCAGCTCCCAGCTTGATGGGGGCGTCGCACTTGTAGTCACCCCAGGAGGAGGCCTTGCGCTTGGGGGTGAGAGGAGAGTCAGAGTACTTGCGGCAGCAGAGAGGGCGGTTGCAATCACCTTCACTTCCGACGACGTACTCGTTATCCACATGCCAGCTATTGTCGATTGAGCAGTATAATGTGTTAGTAAGGAAGCCTCCAAGGCATCCTGATTACAGGCTGTTGCCGACAAGATACGTACTCTGACAAATGGAGGACGTCGACCAGGTTTCCGCTGTGAGTAGGAGCAACGGCGTTGAGAGGCTTAACTTTGGGGAAGGGGATGGTGCCGGAGGAGATTCCGGTCGGAGGGCAGGCACCCAGAACCTGGAAGCAGATCTGTTTGCCATCGCCGGACAAGAGGTTAGCCTGCATAACAGCCTCAATCAAGACGGGTCCTTGGGAGTAGACCAATCCTGAGCACTATGGTTTGTTCGTAAGCAAGAAAAAAAAGATCGGTAATAAATTTCGGTAAATAATTTAGAAATCTGCGTGCTAATGTCGCTTGGACCTCTTTTTGGAGGGAAGAAACGTTGGAAACAAACAAATCCCAGGGAAATGCAAGAAACAAAAGAAAGACACAAATAAACATACCACGTCCTTGGGCATGAGCTTGAAGTCACCGCACATGCCGTTGATGGCATCGAGAACCCAGTTTCTGTTCAAGTAGGCAATGTCCTTGGCAGCAACAAGAGCTGTAACACAGGCACCGCACCTGTTGTTGTGATGAAGGTGAGGTGGAAAATAACAGGTTAATTAGTTCATGCGCCATTGTTTCAAGATCATCCTTCTCCCGGCAATGGAAGAGCTTCCTTCTATAGACATACTCAAGGGTCTTGAGGGCCTTCTCGAACACAGGCTTGAGCTGATCCATGACCCAGCCACGCTTGTCCAGGTGCGCAGGAGCGGCAGGGGCAGCGTAGACCGAGGTGGCAGCGACCAAGGACAAAATAACGGTTGGGATGGTGATACGCATAATGAATGTTTGTGATGAGGGTAGAGTGTGAGTGAGTAGATAAGGAGAGGTGGGCAAGTAGCAACTAACAGGGAGGATCGACTACAGTCAAAGGTGTCGGGGTGGGAGGCCACAAGAAAGTGTGGGGGTGGGGATGTAATGTGAGGGTCAGGGACAAGGAAACCAAGACGAGAAGCGGGGCATTCCTTGTATTTATAATTCCCTGGCAATGGCATATAACATAATCCACTTGAGAGACCAGACTCGACAGTCGGGTCGAGTGTGTACCTTTACCCTGACCCATGTGCGCAAACCCTTTGCGCCAGGCGCACCACTTGTTCTTTTTCGTCTGCTTCTTGTTGGCTTATGCACTTTTCCTTGCCCATTAACTCATGCACTTGTGCTCTCGTTTGTCTGTTCGCTCCGTTCCCTGTTCGTTCGCTCGAGAAGAGAGAGAACCCTGAGTAGGCAAAGCAGTGGTGCTCACACTACACTGTCCCATTTCAATTTATTGTATGTAACTTACTCGGAAGTATTTGTGTGGAAAGTCTGCAATATGTCAGTCAATGAGAGCGACAAAAGTACTCTAATCGAGATATATAAAAAAAGAACGGAAGCAAGAGCAGCATTTACCGAGGAATAACAGGCGTGGGATGGAATGGTTCACTCCAGGGAACAAAGGGCTTTCTGTCGTTCGAGTTAGCTCTTGCAAACCTAACGCATTTCTTGTGTTTGTTTGTTCCTTCAAGGTACTACCCTAGTGCACTCATGTATGTACATCCTGTTGATTTGTATTTTTCATTCTCTCCACCCTTCTACTTGAAAATCTTCCATGACGAGACACAACAAAACAAAGACATGCAAGAGGTAAGTAAGCTCTTTGCACATGTCAGAGGCCCCTGTACTGTGCGCCGTTGTTGTTGTCAAGGGTATTCAACAGTCTAGAAAAGAGGGATCGAAGCTCTTTCTGGACCTGATGTGTTTGTTCGTCACTAAGGCAGACGAGTTAGTTAAATTGTCATTGTGAACACTTTTTACCCCCTCGCAAGAGCTCCAACTTCCTACGAAGTTAGCGGTACCTCAGGCAATGTACTTTGCTAATGCCAGGAACAACAAACCTTGGCCAAGTAGTTCAGTGATGCATTGCACACGCACATGCCCACTCTCTCTCCACTCGTTCGTGGTAAGGAATTAGACAAAGCTATAATCACCCTCATATTCCATTTCGATCACACTCTGACTGGGCGTTGCAGCGCAGTGTGCTGCACACTCATACACACGCACAAATGCAGAAAGGCAGACAAGTTTGAGAGCAGTAATTTTGATATTTTTCTTCTTCACTCTCTGCCCTTGACATGATCCTATCGTTCACGATCGATGGGCAAGGACTGAGCTACATTTCAATATCCGATCGCAACGTCCATCCGACACATCCAGGGAGCCAGTCCCTGGTTGGGATGGCACACATTCGTCGCTTTTATTCGCTGTCTGATACCAGTATTCGCACCAGTCAAGCTTGTTCAGAGTCAATGCGAGTTCTCACCAAACCAACAACTTTTTCTCGATGACAGTGGTTTGAGAGCACATTCCAAATCTAAGAAGCCATAATCAATCTAGCCCAAATGTAAAAAAAACAACAGCCTATCTACTCCTGGAGTCTTAACCCATGTCATCTGTGCGACCATGCCCACTTTCTTCACACGGTCAACCATCCTATTTTTCACCCTGCCAAAAAGGTATAAACAAAGGTCGACGGACAGCGAATGAGGAGGCAAAGGCGCGCGGCTCCACTGGAATGACTGGTCATCCTTCCATCGCACGGGTCGATGACTCGACCGCGAATGAGACAGCCGCATGTGAGTCTAGTCCCTGTTGGCTCAAGTACGTCAGGCCCTTCGGAACCAAAGCGCCGAATTTTTTCTTCACAATTGTACCAGGCCCATCACGATCATGGCGATAATCTAACATCACCGTTTCGCTGCCAGGGTAAACTTTTCTCGTTCACAACAAAAAAAAAGTGGGAACTGTCGAGTAAATGTTGCAACTCTCTCGTCCCTAGTTCCAATCTAACAAATGGAAAAGGCCTCCTTCGCCGAGGCCAACTTCCATCTTCAGCTAAGACTCTCTAGCAACAAATGAGGGCTTCTCTCGGTTAACAGTGAACATAAATTCACCGACTTTGATTACGACCGTTGTCCACATGGCACTGACATTCTTACCTTCTTCCCTCCATCTCGCGAGCTGAAAGAGATAATCGAATTACTTTGACAGTCGAAAATGATGAACCGCAGGAAGTGAGCTTTGGCCCAATCGATTTGACAATCCAGGATATCATATGTGGGTAAACAGGCATTTCGTCCCTTCATTGGATGAGATGCTTCACCAATAATTATGCCGAACCATTATTCTTGTTTGTTTTGCTTTATTTTGTTTTGTTTTGTTTTGTTGTTGTAAGATATACGCAACCATGAGTGAATGCACTCTTGGACCCCTTCCTTCCTCTGTCCTTTGCCTCCTGCATGACGGAGCTATTCTACATCAAGGAAAACAATAGCAGTAAAGTCGAGGAATGGGACAGAGGGATTGATACTCCACTTTCTTCATCACGCATCGCCCTGCATGGTGCTGTCTAGATGCGGGAACAACAGTTCCAGCCGGATTGTATACCCATGCACACACATACACATACATACAAACACAGTTAAGGTTCAGGGCGAGTTGTGGAGCAGGAAAGCAACCAAAACACACAAAAACAAAACAAAGGCGCGCACACACATTCAAAAAGCAACATATATCCCAGAAGCACTCTTTCGCCCCACATTAGACACGCAAGAATAAACAAACACAAGAGAAAAAAGTGTTGTGGCGGGCAATAGGACCATGCCATAATAGGCAACACGATGAGTAAGGCGATGAGCAAGTCGATTCGTTACTGTCGTTGCCGATGTTAATAATGTTGTCTGCGTTTCTTGTTTACTGCCAACATCGCAACTGGAATGTTTGGCTGCGGTTTGCAGCATGCAACAACGATGCCAAAGTGTTGATTTTCTATGATCATAAGTGCTCTTTCCAATTCATGCGTACCACCTTCAATCTATTTGACCTTGTGCCATTGGGTTTACGTATCCTGCCTGTGTACCTTCACCTTCAGCCGTTTGTCTTGACCTTTTTGCCCTGCCTAGACCAAGAGGTACCAAGGGCATAGTTTGTTGGTTTCGCAACATGGATGTCCACAAAGGACAAACCAATGGGCATGTAATGTTAGTTTCTGTGTCCACCAACTTCCAACCAACATCACATCCATCCATGCCAAAGGAAGAAAACAAAAGACAAAGTGGCGTGATAATTCAACACTCCCCTTTGTACTTCTTTCGATAGTGTGGGAACAACGATATTCATACATCGGAATGTCTGCTCTTGTTCGGCGTTGGATCTGGGCCCTGTCCCTCCTCCTCCCTGCCTCGTCACATTCCTCAAAGAGCTACTTTCATGTGCCAGCTATATATTTTGTTTCTTTGGCTATTCATTTTAGTTCGATCGCATACATTAGCACTACAACAAATCGGCCAATTGCTTTTCCCTCTTTTCACATAGGCATAACCACCATGGATGGACCCATGTGTGCTAGGTCTAATCGTAGGTTGGATACTCGGATTCTCTGTCTAGTGGCAAACCAAACGTTTTTAGGGCCGAGGAGGGATGCTTAAAGATAGGAGATTGAAAACAACACCGCAATTGGACAATTCGACAGGGAAGCCAAGAAGGTGAGCCGCTGTCGATCATCAGGGTCCAATCATTACGGCATGCCTGGGAACAAGAAGAGAAGAAGAGAGAACGGGTGCCCGAACCAACGCTCTCAATTATTTATTTTTCTCGCGCCATGTGTAATTACGACACACTCCAGACCGGAGCCTGAATTTTAAAGTGCTAAGGAAAACAAACCAAAGAGTGGACCAAAACAAAGACGATACTTCTGTCTTCCCTGTTGGATGGCGCATCCACTCTGGCCGCAAGGATTGAGCACGCTGTGCTCTTCCTCTCTCTCTCTCCTCTCTAACCGGCACTCATGTCTCCTTCCCGATCTCAACGGTTTGACATATCGGTAAGGACAGATTGAGGACAGAAAAGGGAGAATGAGGGCATATTGGACACATGTTTGCATGCATTCGACACGCTATCAATCTCCAGCTTGCATGCCAGATGTTCAGCCAACCATTTTCCACCCATCGCGCATGACGATTGTCGTTCTTTCTATGATCCACTCGGCTCCCTTATAGAAGTATCGTGAGATTAGTGGTTAGGTCGTCTTTTTCTTGACATCCCCGCTATCAGTTAAAAAATTATTTGGGCGTCCAACCATTTCTCAGAAGCAACGATAAACAGGTGGCAATCACTAAGCAAGTTATGTTGACGCCCATGCTCGTACGTTTCTTGACCGAATGAGGATGAGGGGATAGAGGGAACAGTCAAGTGTAATGTACATACGAGCAGGGGCAACAAAGGGAAGGAGAGGCATTGGTCTTACGAGATCGAGTGTGTGTGGCCTCATTTCATGACCGCAAGGGAGGTCGCCTTCAGAATAACAAAAATATAGTGAAATTTTAACCTGGCATGATACATGTAGGAGGCTGAGTCGGTATGTAAGTGCCTGGTTTGCAGGGGAGGAGAGGTGGGATGGTCAACACATGGCGTTGGTTTATCAGAAGAGATTTCACTGCCAACCATCCAGACTTTCGTTCATTAGCACGCTGCACAAAGATATAAATACCTCACTGCTCCGCTACTCCTCTACCCTAACCTCATGTTCGACAATCAACACATCTTGCACCATCGTGCGACTCTGCGTGGTTAATAATTCACCTTGAAACTGTACGTTACACACAACCTGATGTTAGCGATTCGCACTAATGCAAACCGTTGAAAAAGAAAAACTATCAGATCCCAAACATGGTAGGTCAGAAAACGTCTTTTTTGTCAGCAAGGAGTATCTATCTTTCATGGCGACTCAAAGAAGACCTATCCAATCGAGTATTCGCCATCATGCGAGGCTGAGCAAGACCTCCTTTTCCGCGATATTGGCGAGTGGCAAACGCGTGCTTGCCTGCACGTATCAAGCTTGTCCGCGTCCCTCACTACAATATTACTACTGGCAGCTGTATTCTTCTTAGTTCATTTATTCTAGGATCAAGCACAAACTATTCCTAGTAGTCAAAGTCCATGTCAACGCCCATGCTCGTATCGTTCTTGACGGTATTCAACTTCTGATCGTTATACATCTCGGCAATCTGCTCGCTCGAGGTCGCGTTCTCGGGAGACTTGTCATCACGGATGCGGATAAACCGAGGGAACCGAAGAGAGATACCCTTGGTCGAGTCCACAATTCCGACTGCAGCCTTGTACACTGGACTGACCGACAGATCCGCACACTTGATCTCCCAGACCCTCACGGGCGCAAACCATACATCGGGTTTGTTGCCCTCTCCGAGCACATAGTACGACTTTGGCTCCGGGATAACATGTTCCTTGAGCTCCTTGTGGTGGACCTCCAGATCCTGTTCGCTGAATCCTGTTCCAATCTTGCAGATGGACTGGTACTCCTCGCGCTCGGGATCGTAGCAGGCCAAGAGGTATCCTCCATACACGCCCGTTCGCTTTCCACGTCCAATGTAAGCGCCAATGACCACCAAATCGATAGAATCGCCAACACCGGCCAGGTAATCTTTCTTGACTTTAAGCCAGTTCCGTGATCGCTTTGAAGGCTCATAACTGGCCTCGGCTCCGTCCATGGTCTTGACCATCAGACCTTCACAGTTGTCAGCCACACTCTGATCTAAGAAGGTCTGGATATCTTCGATCTGGGTCGAGTTCATGCTCTTTGCAAAAGCAAACTCTCCATCAACCTCCAGGAAATGTTCCAGCAACAACTGGCGACGCTTGGCTAGGGGCTCACGGAGAAGAGACTCTCCGTTAAGGTAGAGAAGATCGAAGGCGAATATGCAGACCTGAACCTTGATATCCTCTTCCTTCACGTCCTTGCGCTTGCGGGTACTCAGGACCTGGAAGGGAAGAATGCACTTTTGTTCCCGGTCCCATGCTACAGCTTCACAGTCGAGGACAAAGGACTTGGTATCCGACTTGGCAAACTACAATTGAGCATATTTCAAGATGTTAGACTATCGTCCTTTTCCCTTCTTGCTTTCCTGGTAGTGGCAAGAGGGTAGCTTTACCCTGTGGAGTCGCTCCATGACATCGGGGTACTTGGCAGACATGTTCTCAGAGTTGCGACTGTAAATCATCATTGATCCTTGCTCCAGTTTGTGGATCTGGGCACGCTCTCCATCGTACTTGTATTCGCAAGTGAAGGCAATGTTCTCGAATCGGTCCAAAATATCCGTCAGTGCTTTTGTGGGATGCGCCAACATAGGCTTCAGTGGAATTCCTACAGGAGCAACGTTCCTTTGCTGTTAGTACTCCTGCTTAGACACTATGGAGTGTTCGAGAAGTCGAAAATCGTACCTGGGGTCAGCTTGCACGCCTTTTGAAGTCCTTCAATGTCCCCGCTGAGGAGTGCAGGCACGATCATGTCATAGCATGGAAGTTCACTATTGTATCGAGAAAATGCACAGTGTCAGAGCTTTACCATGCATCGGTCATCTCTACTTCGGCTCAGCATATAATTGCATCAAATTTTACCTGTATACAGACTTGACCACGGTGGCAGCCTCCTCCAACTCATGCTGGAGCTTCTCTTTCGACAGCTTCTTGATGTCTAAGAGCCAAAAAAAAAAAAAGAAAAAAAAAGTTGGTCACGTGAAATTGACACAAGCTGCAATGCTCCACAATGGGAAAGAGCTTACCTGGCCTTGAAAGTACGATCGCCTGGGCCAAAGCAACAACAACGGTTCGCTCAGCGAGACCAATTCTGAGCTTTCCCTCCAATGATCTCATGAGGTACTTGGCCTCCTTGTTTCGGCAAGACACCAAGAGCACCTTGATCTTGTCCACCTTTTGTTTTTGTGACTACAAGAAGGCAATCATTGTTAGGTGACGCTGAATTCGCTCCTATCAAACTTCTTATCCAAGTTAGATGTTTTACTCACAGAGTTTCCCGACAGCGAAGCAATGTCCTTCAGTGTTTTGAAGACGTGAGGGATCGTCAAAGCCTTTGGCTTGAACATAGTTGGCTGGTTACTTCTACTGTTCTAAGTGTGATAGTTATTTCAAGTCATGTCAGAATCTTTCTTTTCGTGTTTACACTCCATTTGTAACTACAGTAATTTCGTCCGCTTACCATAGCCACCACGCCCAGGTCGCCGATCTCGGCATATGACTCTTTGATCTTCTTCATCTCTCTTCCGGTGGACTCGGCAATAGCCTTCATAAGTAGGGATTCTCCGATTCCCAGTTCAAGTCCCTCATACTCTGGGCAGAGCTAAACGCGAATCAAACAGCAGGCCAGTGGTTAGTCATATGCATAGGTGTCCATTGAAATAACACATGTGTGAACGGGTCTCGTACCTTGTTGATGGACAAGTAGATGACAGTGAGCAAGCTCTCCGGGCTGAGTTTGATGACCTGGATCAAGAACTTGACGAGATAGTCCAGGATCTGTAAGCGCTTTGTGGTGTCCTCGATGAGTTCAAACGTCTGGCAGAGGGCTGCATATGGAACTGGCTCTCCCTTCTTCCATGATGCTGATTCGATGCCTCCTGATTTCGAGAACATGTCCGCCCACTTGGCGGCGGCCTGTTTAAGTTCGACCGCCTCTTTTTCTTGCTCTTCATCTTCTTTCTCGGCTTCTTCGATCTCTTTGTCTTCCGAAACAGAGGAAGGTTCGACGACGTCGTCCTCATCGACGACAGCCTTGGTCTTTTCTTTGGCTTCCTTGGCTTCCTTGACTTCCTTGACTTCCTTGAACTCCTTAACCTTCTCCTTGACAGTTTCCTGAGCCTCTTTGGTCCTCTCCTTGACTGCGGTGGAGGAAACCATAGGCTTCTTTGGAGAAGTTGGATCCAGCTTCAGCTTCTTAGTGGTGGCGGTGAGCTCCTCCTCCCTGTGCTCCTGAGTCAGCGATGGTTCTGCCTCCACAGTCGATGCATTCGGCTCATCCTCATCATCTGTATCAATCACTCGACGAGTTCTCTTTTTGATCTTGAATGATACTATGGTAGAAAGGTTAAACGTTAGAGTGCGCATAGTCCCTGAGGTTTTCCAGAAACCGCTGTGATTTCGCTCAAAGAAAAAAAAAGGATTTTCTTACATTCTTCATCCCCTTCCATGGTTACATCAGTGGTCATTGTGGTTGAGGTAGGGGATGTTTTGGCGGCAATTGATGTCTCCTTTTGTTCGCTTGCTGCCTTGTCGGTTGTTGATCCTTCCTTGGATGCTGACGCCACCAAAGTTGACTTTGGTCCGAAGGACCTACATTTAATTCAAGAGTCGAAAGATGCAAGGGTACTGTGTAAGTGTGTTTCCTGATGCCGTGCATTGACAATAAACAGTCGGGACGTGGATGGCATTCTTCGTACAATCGTGATTGGCGCAGGGACATGGTTGGACGTGTTCAGTGGTGTGATGTGGAAAGGTGGCAAAATCACTTCACGCGCTCTTTTTTGGAACTCACCAACAAACATTCGAGCAGTCACCACTTGGTTTCTTTTTTAGTGGCAACGGGTCTTGGTTGCAACCCTGATCCTGTTGGTCGACAGCGCGCGCGCTATGCCAATGTGGACATGGGAGAACAAAGAGGAGTAAAGAAAAGTCGTACAAAGTACTTCAGGTCCAAGGCTCAGTCTTTTCCCTTTCCAAACACACTGCTTCATGGCTACTCAAACTTATGATCAAGAATGACAATGCTAGCTGGTGCTGCTCCACGCCTTTTGTTGTTATTTCGATATGACCT
Source organism: Podila verticillata NRRL 6337 (assembly GCA_000739165.1). Classification (NCBI taxonomy): domain Eukaryota; kingdom Fungi; phylum Mortierellomycota; class Mortierellomycetes; order Mortierellales; family Mortierellaceae; genus Podila; species Podila verticillata. The sequence goes on from KN042422.1 coordinate 1,237,670, forward strand.
ACTTTCTCCTCAGTGTGTTTTTGCCCCAAGTTATCCTAAATGGCGTAGTTGACGATGGTACACAGCCTGGGGCCACATACACATGCTGTGACCATAGTCTTCGGACAAAAGGAACATTCCATCCAAAACAACGCACAGGACTATCCATTATCCGGTCACACCAAAGAGAGAGGGAGAGAAAAAATGAGGTCATTTTAGCTGAGCTCAAAACCAAAAGTCAAAAAAGCACGAATTCATAAAAAATATTTTCTTCGCTCATCAATCCATTCAACCACCTTCATACCTTCATTTTCTCAATCAACTTTTTCTGAGAAATCCATCTTTTGCTCGACACATCACCTCTCTCTCTTCTCTGTCCTCTCTCTATTCCCATCTGCTACAGCAAGAAAGACATCATAATGTCGAGAAAGAACACAGGCTACCAAACAATCCCCGATGCAAATGGTGCCAATTCAGCCGGAAACACGCCAACTGATCAACATGCCTCAGCTTCCGTCATAAGTACAGGCCCTACCCAGGCTGCTGGTGCTGCCACAGGAAGCGGTGTCCCACCAAAGATCATCAACCCAACCAAGCAGGTCTTCGCCCAGCCGCATCAATTACAGTCACCTATTCACTCACATATCTCTGGCTCGGCCAACGTCACAGCAAAGGCCAACGCTGCTGGAAGTGCAGGACACCTCACCGGTGTAGGATCCACATCTACTGGATCTGTACGCCCAGGCGGCCCTCTTAATGCTTCTTCCTCCCATAACTTGCCAACAACGGGAGGTGCTGTTACTTCCAATGCGGCCATTAACTTGCGTGGGAAAACCAAGCAGCCCATGCGTACCACCAAGACGAGTCAGAAGCTGACGCTTTTCCCTGAGGAAAAGGACGTGCCAGTTTTGGAGGATGAGTATGCATTCGATGATACAACCTATAACCAGATCGGACAATTGTCCTCCAGCATGTAAGAGTTGATAGGGTTTTTTGTTTTTCAGTTACACTAATCCAAAGTCATGTTGGTTGGAATTCCAATCGTCCATGGGGGATCATCCGCACTAATCGTACTCCTTCTCTGCGCAACGTGCGTGCATGGACCATGCTCTGTGAATCCACATTTTAAAATAATAGGGCTAGAAACGATGCCCATCGTATGAGTAAGCTGGACAGACAGAAGCTGCCTCGCGTGATTGCCTATTGCACAGCTTCATCGTACAGAATGGACGACCTTTTCAACCATCTCCAGTCCAGAAAGGCCACAAATGGTGCTGCACCCAAGCGATTCGACGAATGGTATGTGCCATATTTGTGCTCTTGTTTATTGTCACACGATTGACCAAGGGGGAGAGTGGTAGAAGGAGAATTCATTGGCAAAATACCTCTAGCAAAGTAGAGAGCTCCTTAAATTTGCATTATTTCTGCCTAGATTTGGGAATACTAACGCGTTCTTATTTAAACGATATGGACCCGCCCATTAGTATTTACACTCCATTCTCATACACTGTAACCTCAAAACCCCCATCAACGGCCGATTTGCTGGGCCTGGACGAGTCCACCACCAACGGGAGCCGCCATTTGCAGCAGCAGTTGAAGGAATCAACCCCAGAGCTGCTCTTCTTTGATTATGGTGTTGTTGTCATCTGGGGCATGTCGGAACAGGAAGAAAGCCGATTGTTGCAGGAACTTTCAAGGTTCGAAGACGAGAAGCTCGGTAAGAACGTCTGCCGTTCCTTGTTCTTGTCTCGATACTGTCGGAACAGATGCTTACTTTATCGTTGCCCTTGGACTTTAGATGATGAGGATGTTGAGACCGAAGAGTTCTCATTCCACTACAACTCTCAGTTCCAGCCCAGGTAAGATCCGGATAGCAGCAAGATTATCAGGCTTCATGTACGATCGACTCGATTTTAACATTTGACTTTTGGCGTACAGGATTTACAATGATGTGATCACACTCAAGAGCGCTGGCAACTACATGGTCAAGCTTACAATTTCGCACGCCATCGCCCAGTCTGTCAAGATGACTCTATTTGAGGGACTGATCGAAAACACTATTAACGCCACCAAGAACATTCCTCAGACCATGGCAGAGACAGGAAAAGTGCCTATGTCAAGGTATCGCCATCGTGAACGCTCGTGTTGTCATCTTTCCTCAATCGTCGATGCACGCTCAACTAACGCTACTCTTTTTCTGTTGTAGGACTGCTATCACGAAAAAGATTGGTCAGCTGTTCATCATGAGAATCAATGTCAACTTGGTCAGCAATATCTTGGATACCCCAGAGATTTTCTGGTCGGAACCATCATTCCAGCCATTGTACTCGGCCATCAGAGGTAAGGCGGATATCATTTTCATGGAAGCCGTCATGTGTCATCATGTTCGTAGCGAATCTGGATCTAAGAATATGTTTTGCATTTTGTAGGTTACTTGGAGATTGGACAACGTGTTGAGCTGTTGAACCAGAGGACGGCGGTTATCAGTGATCTGCTGGATATGTTGAAGGAGCACTTGACGTCCTCGCACGGCGAACAGCTTGAGTGGATTGTCATCATCCTCATTTTCTTTGAGATCGTCATTGGTGTTATCACGATCTGCCTGGACGCCGTGAGCTACAGCCGTGGTGGTGGTGGCCACTAAACGTAGCAAACTGAAAAATTGATACTTAAGGGTTACACCACCCCAACTGCATATTAGGAAAATAAAACTTGCCACATTTTAGAAGCAACCTCTACATTTCCACGCGACCAACAACGTACACAGAACTAACATGGATGGCCAGAGCGACGAATCAGGTACGGCATCAGAGCTTCATTCAGCCCATGGCATTGTTTACTGTTCCAGGACAGAGGGAGTCCCAGCATTCTTACCCACAAACGGCTTTTTTTTCGCAAACCATGTCACACAAACACAGCTGCAGAATTGGCAGACCGGTACCGGGAAAAGGTCGAAGCCAGGAGGCGAGGAGCAGGGTAAGAGCCATTTCTTGGACATGGAACAGAACCCATCAAGTTGTTGCATTCGGGATTGAACGACACTCATTAGTTAAATAAACAATCTTGTACCATTTTAGAACACATCAGTCACGATTCCGAGGCTTTACTCTAACAGGTGCAGACAACCCTCCCCAGAAACCTATCGCCTCAACACCATCAGGAACGATTAATCGTGCTACCCGTGCGTCAGTATCACGAAAGTCGGAGGTGGACGTTACGGAACTTGAGCAGGAAGAAGAGACGACCACCATTACAAAGACACTGTCATCTCTGACGGTTACAAGCGAGGCGTCGAGCGCACACCGACCAGTCACCAGGAGCTTAGTTGGACTCAACGATCGATACAAGGAGCGAGTCAATGCACGTATCCGTGGAGCAGGGTAATGGATCATTTGAGTGCTACAAACAAAGCTGTCGTTCGTTGTATGGCCTCAGTAGCCACTAGTGCTCACACATATTTATGTTTTATGTTCGTGGGAACAGTGTCCATCAGTCTGATTTTAGAGGATTCACGATCAAACCCACAAAAGCCGACAAGCCAAAAGTTGACCAGGCCAAGGAGGCTCTAGTAGAAATTCGGGACCGGGAGCCGTCAAGGAGGGCATCCTCACGTAGACAGACGACTCTCCAGTTGCGTGGACCAGAAACCTCGATACCCGAAATCACGGACACCATCTCTCGGAATGATACATCCAAACCTCGCCCCTCTGTCACGAGTGGCTCCTCGGATGAGGCACCCGTCAAAAAGGCCCCTAACGTTCGTCCCCGACCCAAAGCACGATCGGCAAAAACACCATCTAAGGTCAATGAACAACCTGGACCAGAGAAATCGAGGCAGGAACAAAACCGGGCTGAAGACGACTTTTTCCGAAAGACCACGGCGCCTGTACAAACCCCAAGTGCAACAAAGACAAGGAGCAGTAGCCGTCAAAGCGGTAAGTTTGAATGCAAACTAAGAGTTTGGATCGCCCAAAAGCAAAAAATCATACACGACACTAACCAACACAATGCCTTTTTTGATTTCTCTGGAAATAGGCGAATCTCCAACTTTTCGGATATCATGGGGGAAAAACGATACCACTGTCATTACTGACAGTCACGGGGATGGTACCCGCAGTTCGACTGTCCATAATTCGCCAAAACGTCGGTTTGACCAGGACGAGATTCTTGATGACCATAGTGCCGACATGGATATGGATCAGGATTTCGGGGACAGCTATGTAAACGATGACGGTCCGTCTTCAGATTCCGATTTGCAAGACCCTATACCAGACGCAACAAATATCCAAGCATTACCATTGACAAAGGACCAATCTAACACACAGGCCCAAGCACCGGTGAAACGGAGGCGGCTGATCCAGGAAGAGGTGGACGAAAACGACAATCCGCATATGGACCCTGAATTCTCAACAAAACCAACATCCAGGTCAAAGAAGATAGTGGAATCGTTGGCGGATCCGAAATCAATGGCCAAGCCAGCAGCCAAATCAGCAGCCAAAGAACGGACTACACTGGTCGAGTCCGATAGGAATACTTTAGAGTCGACAAAGAAGACGTCAAAGAAGGCGGCGGTCACAAAGGCGCAACCAGGTGTAAGAAAGGAGCTGAAACAGGCGACTCTACTGCAACTTGTTGCGAAACCCAAGAAGAAGCCAACACAGGATGGATCTCTGGGGTCCACGACACCTTTGCCCGATGACCAAAACTATACGGATCTGAGCGACTTTGAAGACGATTTCCAGAAGAGCAATGTACGCACGAAGACCTCGGCTACCCTTGGTCTGGAGAAACCGAAATCCAAGAGCTTGCCGTCTTCTTCGAAATCACACAAAGCCAAAGGATCGGCGGACAAAAACGTCAAGGTTTACAAGCAGCTGCAGATCCAGTGCCTCAAGTTTTTGGGACCCTCGACCTCGGTGAGCAAGCCAGCGACGGTCCGCAACCCAGAGATTGCGAAGCAGCTGCCGGTGCCTGGTGAGACGCCAGTCAACAACAACAACAACGAGGAGGAGGCGCCCAAGAAGCTGGTCCAGGGCGTGTTAGAGATTGAGCAGGCGCCTCTGAGCGAGATGGACGTGATTGCGGAGGCAGTCAGAGACGTGATTGACAATTTCATGTAAGTGATATGTGAATGTGGAGGGCATTTTGTTTACTCTTTACAATGATTCTAATGTCGTATTTTTGGGGATATTTATAGTGATGGCCTGGAAGATCAAGCCCTCGCCAAAGACATGCTCATCCTTCGTTCGGATCTGGAGACACTACTGATCGAGCAAGTGGACCTGCTGGACGACCACGCCCTACTGAAGGCCTCGGTCAAGAAAGCCGAGGGTGTCAAGAAGGAGCTCCGGGTCCGGCTTTTGGAAACCCAGCGTCGTCGCCACAAAGTACGCGAGAAGCTCGCGCGCGTGCGGAGCAAATTTGAGCGGGAAGACCGGGCACGGCGTCGGCTGGAGGACACGCACAAATTTTTGACGGACCTGGAGGCGCTGCGCGACCAGGCTGTGGGTGTGGAGGAGGAAGAAGAGGAACCTGGTCAGTCTGATCGGACTGTCAAGGTACAAAGCTAATGTGCATGTTTAGGTGGGAATGATTTTTGGTTGATAGAACTTTGAAGCTAATGCCTTGAACGTTCTATTATTATTATTTTTTGTATTGTCACAACTTAGACTGGACTGCAGAGCTTTATTGCGACGGTTGGCGCAAGGAGTTGCGGTGGTGGCGACAAGGACAGCGAGCGACCACCACAACCAGGCGCATTGGGCACTCTCAAGGACTTTAATCGGCTTTTGGAGTCACTTACATCATGATACGGGAGAAAAGATCTACACCAGGAGGGGCAATTCGTTGTCGTCTCGCCAAATATACCATTCATCAAAAAAACAAAGCAAACCCATACGTGTACAATAGTGCTCATTTACAACCGAAATACAGTTCTTTATTAAAGTCGCCTTCAAAGGGAGATGTGAATAAGGGTATAATCTGCTTCTGGTTGGGATTTGGACTACGTTAAAGGAGGAGAGGACCTCCATTTTTTAGTAGGTTCCACCGATCACGGATTTGCATCCATACGTCGACTTTCCGACGGGACAGTCCTCTTTGGTCGCGCAGCATCGCATGCAGTAGATGGAGCCGTCTATTTGCACAAGGAGCAAGAAACATTGGCTCAGGATACAACACATTATTTAACGCTCAAGTTGTAGTGATACCAAAAAAAAGGGGAGGGACTCTTACCAGGCTCGACCATGTTCACAAAATACTTGTACCCCGCGCACATGGCGCCTACGGGAGCCTTAACATCATACTGGCCACCACCGTCCTTCTTGTTGAGCGCATACTTCTTGGGCACCATCTTGCCTGTGACCTGGACCCAGTCCTTTTCCGTGTCGCGCTTGAAGTGCGCTGACTGGATGAACCCCTCAGGGAAGAGCTGGGCGCCGGGGGCGTTGTCGAGCTTCTTGGTGCAGAAGGCGATGGCCTTGTCCTCGTTGTCCGAGATGTTGCGGTTGGAGTCCTGGGGAGGGAGGAAGAAGCAGAAGTTGTCGGCAGACTCGACAGCGGCGATCTGGCCTTTCTTGGCGTCGACGGTATTGGGGCAGGAGGCCAGGAGGGCAACGGCGGAGAGGACAGTGAGAGAGAAGAAGGCGAACTTGGCCATTATGTGTAAGAGGTGTCTTTTTTGGTGTGGGGCAGTGGGAAAGTGTAGGGGAAGAGTGTGGGCTGGAACCATCGCTTTTTATATTCAACATCCTTCCCACAACTGTTTGCCTCCTAGTGGATTGACGATCCACAGGAGAAAGCCTTTGGGAAGGAGGCAAACTCCACCGAGAAAAAAGACTGTTCTTATCACACCTGCATGCCCTTTGTGACGAATCAATAGAGTACGAACAGACAGGAAGTTGGAATTCGCAGTCCAATGGTTGCTAGGCTAACGAGCTCTCTAGCTTCCCTGTCGTAGGTCAGTTTGGAAACGAAGCTTCCATCGATAGCATTTAGGCGACATTCAATTTTTCAAGCACATGAAAGCTGGCAAGTCAGAGAGTATCCTGAAGAGCTAAAGGTGCGACTGATCGACCTGCTGTTCATCGCTGAATTGGTTTGAAGGATGTGCAAGCAATCGTTCAGTATATCTGCCCTCCCTTCTCGCATCACCCACACATTCAAAAATGTAATAATTGCTGGGAAATAATACAGTGCGAGGAAATAACGCTGTACTATTGAAGCTATTCGGCTCTGGTCAAGTTCGCAGGTCGCTGGCTTACCAGCCAAGGGGTCCTTGGCTCGAGACCGGCCTGGGTCATGTCTACTGAGAGTACTAACAATTCTAGATGAATAAAGTACATCGAAAAAATCCTGAATAATGACTACGTCGGTTTACGCTCTCATCGGAGGTGATATAGTTGACGTATTCCAGTAGTTTTGTTTTTGACTTGCATTCTGGGTTTATTGTATTCCTCTACTCGCGTCGTCCACCATTCGGGCCTTTCATTCAAGGCACTTTTTCTGACGTGGTCTAAATCAATGAAAGTTGATTACTACGAGAGCATTTGTAGCACTCCAACGGAATCTTGTGAAAGCATGGGAGAACACAGTGAAGCAGTCTGCTAGGTCGCGATTTTTTTATTACGGTTCACGATTGGTATCGATGCCCACACTGCATCTGACGCCTCGACACCTTTGGTGGGCACCCAGACTTGTGCACGTTGTGGTGTCGAGAGAGATGACACTCTTCATCCAGTGCCCAGATCGCTTCTTCGCGCTCGAACTCATCCCAATCCATGTCCTCTACTGCCTCCTCCATGTCCACAGGCTCAACGTCAAGCGTGCCAATGTAATCGTAGTCAACTCCATCACTCTTGTCCATCGGACAGTACAAATCGTGGCACTGTGGGCAACCGTAGCAGTTCTCGGGGATCAAGATATTGAGCCCTGGGAACCATTTTTGGTACTCAAGCGGCGTATGCCCGTCAAACGTTTCTCGACTAGCAGCGACTTTCCCGCTTCCGTCCTCTGCATCGACCAAGATGGGGAGTTCAAGCGAGAACAGCGATGGCCAGTGCACCCTCATCCATTCAATCTCTTCTTGACCAACACTGTGCACCAGCCCAGTCACCTTGAATGTCTTGAGCTGTTGCACTCCTGCGAGCTGGGGGAGACCGCAGACCCGATCCATCGAGAGCTGGAAAAAGGGCGATTCTTCAACCACGTACTCTCGGTTGACTCCCAAGTAAAGGTCCCGCAGACTCGGTAACGTCCCGATCTGGTGCAGGAGCGAAGGCGCCAATTGTTTGGCAGACTCTATTTCACGGTCAAAGGTTGGAGTGTCCTCGTCGTCATCGAGGTAATAGCTGCCCATGCTGCGGTAAAGGAGTTGAAGGTTCAGTTTGCGAAGGTCCTTGCAGATCCAAGATGGCGATACTTCGGGCCCCGGCATTCGATGAAGAACACGAATAGTAAGAGATTGTAGTTTCGGACAACTGGAAACGATGGAGAAGCAATCTGCCATAGTGATTTCCTTGTTGATCCTCAGAGACCAGAGAGCATGCGAGTGGAAGGAGAGCATGGCTGAAAGAGGTGGGACATGGTTGGAGCCGATGAAGAGAGCGAGTGAGGACAATCCAGTCATGTTGGAAAGAAACTGCTTCAAAGCCTGCTCGGTCATGAACCAGGGGAAAATGTCTAGCGAGCACAGATTTGGAAAGAATTGTCGAAGTGTTGGTGCCAAGGTCTCCATGTTTTGTGAAGCCTGTTGTGATCCATCATCACTAGTGCCCCAACCGACTGGAGTCCTCTGCAACATGGGCAATAGCGTCTTCCAAATGTCGAACTTGAAGGCCGATAACTCCAGGCTCCCGTTACTCTCCAGTACCGCCAGGCAGGAACTAGAAGAGCCTTGTGTCCTTTGCTCGTTCTCCCATCTTCCTCCGCGGTTTGGCACAACGCGACGGAAGGGCTTATTGAGGACTCGGACCGAAACAGGTGTCTCTCGAGCTGGCCAAGGTCTTCCACCCGAGACCGCTCTCTTTGATCTGAGCATAGTCCAGTTATAAATCCGGAGGCTGTGGATATTACGGCACTCAACTCTTGAACAAAGTCGCACCCAGAGTGCGCCCCACTTCTCAGGATAACGCGACGGATCTGACGAGCTCAATGGCGTCAAAGAGACACTGGTCACTGACGGAGTTTCGTCCAGGTAATCCAGCAGACCTCGGAGCTGTGTCTCAGTAGCCTTGTCGTCCACATCGACACCATCGATGGTCACCGCACGTAAATTCGGGTTCACGCTCATTAGATCTACCAGGTCGTCGAGGCCGGGACATCCTGTACTATCGATTTCGTAGTGGATCTCGACCAAGTTGCGGCAAGGAAAATCGAAGAGGGTCTGTAGAGAGTTGAAGCCGTGGCAGGTGATGGCGCGGATATGGTGGGCATGATTCAATAGGCCCTTTCGGCCATGGTAGTGGAGCGAGTAATCGTGGTATTCGTGCAATGCCCACCACGATCGTGCGTTCGTCCTAAACGTGATTGCATCACTCCAAAGGATAGGAATGAAGGTGTCGTGCCAGTGGCGGTTGACGACAATACACTTGAGTAGATCGGTGAATGAGAGTGAGTCGGTGATACTTTCGCAAATGTGTGAGATGTGGAAAGGGAGATAGGACATGGCCTTCTTAGACAAAAGAGGAGTGGAAGTGTAACGAGTGCGACTGAGGATTTGCGCAATTATTTATTCAACCTTTGTTTTTGCTGCGCCTGCAGCCGCAATTTCTATCGTGTGTCGACGCGCCCCCTTTACGGTTTATTCACAGTCCCAGCTTTAGCGCAATTGCCTGCGTCAAATCCATCTAATTGTCCAGCTCTTGCTTGCATGCAGACTTGAGACTCGAACTATCATCCACGAACTCGCAGACAAAAATAACTACGGAGGCAGAAGGCGTCTTGATAGAAAAATTTTAAATTTTTAATATTTACAAATCACGTGATCACTATGTACGATTTGGTCGCCAGAACCTCTATTCGCGAAGAGTTCAAGAATAGTCTCCTCCTAGCACATCCTCGCAACCGTCGGTCGACTTGTTGACAGGGCAATCGGCCTTGTTCTTGCAGCAGCGCAAGCAGTAGATCTGGGTATCAGGTTCCACAATCTCGACAAAGGCCGAATAGCCCGCACACTTTGCTCCGGAGGGAGCCTTGGTATCGTACTGTCCGCCACCGTCGCTGGAGGGGAGGCTGTACTTGCTGCGATCAATGCGGCCTGTGATCTGGACGTAGCCCTTGCTTGTGTTGGAGACCCAGTGGAGACTCTTGATGAAACCTGTGGGCAGAGTGCGAGCGTTGGGAGCCGAGGAGATGGCGGTGTTGCAGAAGGTGACAGCGCTGTCCTCACTGTCCGAGATAGTTTGACCGGGCTTGGAGGGCAGGAAGATGCAGTACTGGGTGGCCGAGATCAAGGCCAGGGTATTGCCCGAGGGCAGGGCAGCGGCGTCAGCGACGGACGAGCAGAAGATGGCCACAGCGGCGATAGTCAAGGCAAAGATTGACTTTGTCATTATGAATTTTTTTGGTGTTGTGTGTGTATATGTGTGTGTGTATGTGGAGAGAGAGAGTGTTTTTTAGGAGTAGAGAAAGTGGAGATGTTGAGATGAGTGTGAAATAGAGGAGAAAAAGTCAGTAGTGGGTGATGAGTGGTCTGCTTTTATACGAGTTGGTGGATGGACATCAGCGTCTTTCTCATTTGTTCACACGGATCCACGAGAGGGTTCAGTCTTTGGGGATGAGTTTATCCCAGTTGTTTTTTCTGTTTCTCTGCTCTTGAAGATAGGATAGTGTGCCCTTGTGCCCTGCCTCTTTGCGATCTATCTTCTCTTGCCCCCTTGCCCATCATGATCGCATGTCTTTGCTCTCTTGCGGTCTGTTCTCGGGTTTGTTTGGGTGAACGCGCACTTGGCCTTCCACTCGCTCGCTCATTTCGATGCATTCAAAATCCGTTATGTCATGTCCTCAAAAGAAAAGGCTCACAATCCGGCAAAGTGCACTATTGCATTTTTCTCAATCCCTCGGTGAACAGTGAATGGTGAGTGCGGCCTAATCGCATGTGCAGACAGCTAGTGGCTACAATATGAAATAACCGATGGGTGTTCTCTTGCCATCGTCTCTTCTTGGTTCCCTTGGACCAAGCTAAAATGGACCATCTAAGGCATGCCTCGGTTGAGCAAGAGGACAATGTAGAAGAGGACAGCAAAGACGCCTTTCTCTTTCTCAGGTCTGCTCGTTGCTTATGGTAATGCTGTCGTACAACCTGCACAACACAATCTGAAAATAGAAAACAAACAGCTGTTGACCACCATCGGAAGACATGTCATGGGTTTATTTTTTGTTATTCAACGGCTTGCAAGCGAATATCGTGTCAAAGTAGCAGTTGCTGAACATGCGATCAAATATTGGCTAAACTAACGCCTGCGCTGGATGGATCAAGGTGAACGGGCCAGACATCTCGTTTTTTTTTGCGGGACTGAACATGGCTACGCGCGTTGTTTTGTCTGGAATGTGGTTTATATTTAGCAACAAAGGGCGAGCTGTTTTGCATTAACGCCGTTCTCTCTTTCTTTTCTTTGTGTGTGTGGGGTTAAACCCTCTCTCAGGATTTAGAGAAAGCGAGTCCATCTGGTCTGCCTGATTCGAGGAATTGTTGTGGGTGATGTGTCATGAGGACATTCTTCCTTTGTGCGGACGCCCACAACAGGGTCCGAGTGTTAATCCTGTCTCGAGCCCTTTTTCTATCTCATCTTTGACCACTCTCGAACCTCACTCACCCCGCCTTCACTTCTACTCTCATCGCCGTCTTTTTTTACTTTGTTGTTTCTCTTCCCTCTGTTCTTTCGCGAAACATTTGTTTGTGTGGTTGTCAGGATAATCATTCCTCCAACGCCCTCGCTTTCATCAGGAAGGAAGTGAGGGAGAGAAAGGAAAAGATGGAGAGTAAGAAAAACAGAGAGAGCGCGCGCGCTGGGGATCAGGAATGACAACAAACATTTTCTCACAAACAAACCTATTCTTATCGGACTGCAAAAAACAGAGACGCATGGGCCCTGTCTTCCCTGTCTTCTCTCTTTCTTCCTCCTCCACCCTCTCACTTTCTCTCGAATCCAAAATAGGTGTGTGCCTGATGGACCAAAATAGCCAAGAATGGCGGACATACATGCACCCCCTTTCACCATTCATCGCCTCCCTTGAACCCCTCACCATTCGTCAGAAGGTCCGAGTTCTTCACACCTGTCCGAGAGTTGAGGGCGTAAGGAAAACGTGGTCGCTCAAAGCCGAGTTCTATTTTCAACTCTTGAATACTAGTAAAACGGTAGACAGATCTTCCAAATATAGAGCATAGAGCTGTTCAAAGAGCCATTCCTTTCACAACGCCATATTCCTCAGACAGGATAGATCACATCGTAAACAAAAAAGAAACATGTATTAGTCAATGGCCTATCGGATATACCTCTCTGCTCTTCCTTGTGGCTGCATTCAAACCACGATCGGTGCCATCGATAGAAAACGCATCCGTTATAATACACCAGCGCCACAACTCGTAGGCCAGGGTACCACCAACACTCGGGTGCATGGACATCCCCATACTCTCGGAACAATTCCAGCTCCATTGGGTCCTTAAGGTCCTTAAAGATTGAACTCTCAATCGTCTCCGAGCAGGCGCCAATGTTTCACCCTTTACTCCAGCTCAGACCGTCCTAGAGTATGCTTCAATCCCGAGATCGCCAAGTGCCTCAATTGGCCCACACCCGCAAGCTGCATGCCGTCATCGTGCTCTAGATCAAGTCAGTGAAAGAGCGAGCCATCTGCTGCGTCCAGCCTATTGAAGCTCATGTACGGGTCCTAGCGGTGGAGGTCTAAACCCTTCCCTCCACAGAGAGAAGATAACCTTCGTTGCCTAGGCGCACCTTAGTTAGCCTTTGACGAGTCGTTCGTTCCCGGGCCAACACTTTTGATCAACGCGCAAGCTGCAAATGCTAGGCGAATGTGAGAGCCGGACGATAATACAGCGCATGTGGTTATCGAGATTTGAAGGGTGGTATCCAGTACAGTGCTCCATATCGCGAGCAACCAGAGACGGGGTATAGCAATAACCCATGTGACGGTGGTGGCATTCTCTTGCACGCCTTCGAAATGTATGGCATCGCGCTAATGACGGTTGAAAGGACGCCAAGAAGCAAATCGGAAAAGCAGAGAGTAAAGGTGAGTTGTGAAGATGCCATCGCCAGCACTTTTTTGTGCAAAGAGAAGGAGCGCAAACTATAATTCAAAGGACGCGATCCTTTGTTCCGAAATCCGAGAAGAGAGGAACAACTGCCCTTTCTTCGTTTCCTTCTTTGTGACACCCACACGTGTAGAGCGCTGCAGATACTCGATTGCTCTTGTTTACTCCATTTTGTTCAACTTCATCATCCCTCGGATGGAGACGCATCTTGCCATCATCCGCAATTGTGAAACCAGCTAATGCATCTGCATCTGTGTCTGCATACATGCCTGCATTGGTGGCAATTTTTCATCAATATGAAATAGGAGATCGTCGCCCCTTCGGACAAAGAATCCAACAACATTGCAATCGCTGTGAATGTTGCTGGGTATTTTTGTTCATGGCAGAGGGATTGGATATGAAGGCCTAGCGAAAAACAAGTGGACTAATCTTTAATGTAATATACCTCTATGTGGATAGCGAGACTAGTTTACTTTAAACACACATGCCTTCCCCCTTGTCATGATCGAACCATGCTCACTGTGCCTGACTTTTTTTCTTTCTTTTATTTGCGCCATGAATAAAACGACGAGTGTTTGCTGAGAGCTGAGTAGTGTCTTTCTCTCAAATTGGTCAGGCTGAACCCAAAACCCTGCTTCGAACCATAAATCATCAGCAGCGCTGTCCAACTGGTCCGTTTTCGACGAAAAAGAACAATGGCTCAACACTGCTAAGGCGCTCATCAAACGGCGTTCAAATAACGATAATGGCTCGGTATTAATAGCTGCCCACGACGGGTCCCGGTGGATGGCTATTTCCATTTCCAGGGTTTGTTATCCACCCAGGGCTTTATCTCACCTGCGTGTTATTGTGCTCATTCCACCACTGTTTCGTCTTCTTGTTCGTCTTACTCGCGGAAGAGGTTATCATCCGCACAAGGTCGTATATTTTTAGTAGCCTTACGCCCGGTCGTCAAGTCTTGGAAGTACATCCTCCGATCAAAGTATATAAACAGGGTCCAAACCGGTGTCTGTCCCCACATCATCTCCTCTGCTCTCTCTTTACTCCCTCCTCACCTTTGACCCTCACTAATCATGCGTAACTTCCACATTATTATCGCAGCCTTCCTGGCGTTGATCGCCATGGTTGCTGCTGCTTCCCACACCACTACCACTAAGGCTGTCGCCCACAAGCCTAAGCATACTACTATTAAGAAGCACACCACTACCACCCATGCCAAGAAGCCCAAGACCACCACTAAAGCGGCTAAGAAGACCACTACCAAGAAGCCCAAGACCACCACCACCACCAAGCCACCCAAGACCACCACTACCACCACTACCACCACCGTTCCTCCCACTACCTCCACCAAGCCCACTCCTACTCCCACCCCCAAGCCCGGCAAGCAAGGTCAGACCGGTGTTATCCTGAGCCAGACCGACTTTTGCTTGTGGTTGCCCCCTGGTAAGAAATTTCTTCAACGACCAAAAAAAAAAAAAAAAAATTAAAATTCTTGTACCCACATCTAACTTTTCCGTTCCACTTGTTCCTCTCTCGTAGTCTACGGTGGTGACATTGCTGCCAACGAGGACCGTGCCGTCTCCTTCTGCACCAAGCCCAACATGCCCGGCGCTGCTAACGCCGGTGTCCTCCCTGCCGGTTTCATCCAGTCCGCCCACTTTGTGTCCAACACCCAGAAGGGCTACGTCCAGGTTACTGGCCGCCTGAACCGCGCCAAGTACGGCCTCTCCGCCAAGGACGGCGGCGGCCAGTACGACATGCGCGCCCCCGTCGGCGCCATCTGCAACGGCTACAAGGCCTTCGTCCAGCTGACCGAGCCTGATGCCCAGATCTACTGCATCCGCTGCTGCATGAACAAGGCCGACTGCCCCGTCAACAAGTCGACCTACGGCTGCGAGAAGGTTTTGGGTGGCAATTACGCTTAATCTCTTTGCGAATAGAGATCCCAGTACCCATGCAGGCATTAGACTTCAATGAAATAAAAAAAAATATATTAGAACCTCAAACAAGGGACCCGGCTCAGCCGAGATAGAACCTTCAATTGGATGAAATAATGTAATTTCCAAGCCGGGGGCTTGCCTTGAGAGCGCTTTATCTCTCATTCATCTGTTGGGCACAGACATGGCACCCACGGACTATAGGTTTTGGTCAATTGCGTTTGTTCCGCTATACATTGAGTGAGTGAGAAGATACAAATGCGGCGAAGGACGCGTTGTCTTGTGTTTCTTGTAGATTAGTACAGAAGTGCTGCAGCACAGCGGAGGCTGGATAGTCCAATAGACCAATGGATCTTTTCAATTAGACAAAGGAGCAACAAACTAGAGTGGGGACTAGACTGGTTTGTGAGCAAAAGTCCAGTTGTCGTTTTTTATTGCATTGCCACCTGATTAATCATCGAGCGTGGCTTGTTGTATCATGGCATGTCGGTTCTTGTTTTGCCAGGAAGAGGGGGCGAGTATACGCAAGAGGCACGATGATGTCAAAGACCTAATGGGCGATGCTGTTTTTGAGGTGAGTATTGCTCGGGGTGCTCCTCCTTTTTTGTGCAACGATAAAAAAGTGTGGAGGCAGAACAGACAGACAAAGGAGATGGGCAAGCTAGTCTACAACACGAAACAGAAAAGCAAACGGATTCCCCTCCTGGCATCTTACTCAACAAACGTGGCCTGGAGCGATCGATTGTCTCCTTGGATGCAGAAACAGCATGATGGTCAAAGTTCAGTGGATATGTTCCTCCGCCTCCCATCTGTCCTCGTTTAGTCGCCGCCTTTCAAAGAATTTTGGCATGCTCACGGTGCCGCTGTCTGGCAAAAAATTCTGAAACGTAGATGGAGAGAAAAGGCATGGTCGGCCGAAAAAAAAAACGATAGGGGAGAGACAGAAGAAGAAATGTGGATGGATGGATTAGTGTGTTTGTAGTAGATATGCAGGAGAAAGAGAAGAGCCGAAAAGTCCACTTTCGCGGAGGGCCTCGATGACTAATGGTCTAAAGGACGTCGTAATCGGATACACTATGAGGATATTCCAGACCGACGTCCGCAGCACAAAAAAAAAAAAAAAAAAAAACGGTTTTGTGGGCTAATCGATGGTATTATGCGAATGTTTTCTCGATCTGCAAAGTCGAGGAGGCAAACGCGGAAAGCAACAAAAAAGCAAATAAAAAGGAGTCATCGGGTCGATCGGTTCTCAATGGTAGCTTGCTGTCTTTTTTTTTTGTGAAGCAGTAGCGGTTGTACAAAAAGGCAAAGTCGTGGCACCATCTCAGGTATTACGTGAGGCGGCATGGCCATGGATGGAATGGAATGGCCATAAGCCCGAATGACGCCAGTGGACGGAGACCCAAGCATGATGAAGAAGGAGACGAAGGAGGCGCTTGCACTGAGGGAAAAACGGAAGAATATCCCCGTTTGGGATGGACACCTCTTCTCCGAGCTGAATCCAAGGGCCAAGTACATTCGAGAAATATGTGGCATGTTTTGCTTTCTTCTTTCTCTACTTCCTTTGTTTTCCACATTTGTTTATATAGCACCTTTTCGCTTTGTCATCCTTACTTCTCAACCACCAACACCATCCAACTTCCAACTCCTCCAACCCCCATTCCTTTAGTTTGTGCCATCCGAGAACAAACCACATATATCCTTTCGCGCACAGGTGAGTCTCAATCTGCCCACGGTCGTGCTGCAATTTTTCTCTCCGCTACATCCAGACTCCCTCTACTTCGCACTCTCATAAAGGCGATCGCACGGCACGGAGAGAGGACGGATAGTCTTTTTTTTTTTTTTTTTTTTTTGCCACCTTTTTATTGTTGGTGGGCGAGGTAGTAAAGTAGGCTTTGGTCGAGACAGTGGTATCGCCTAGCTGTGATGGCATGGAAACAGGGAATGGTGTGCTCGGACGCATGTGCCTGGGTGGGGCAAAAGATGACTCACCTCGACTTCCAAACGCGAGTTTTCTGGTTCCTTTTACCCCTCCTGCCGTCGAAACCGTTTTCTGGGCCTCGGCAGAACCACCAATCCGCATTGTGGCGCTCTCGCTGGAGCTAAGTGGGGGAGGCGAGTGAAACTTTTTTTTTTGTTCGCCTTGTTTCACAAAAAAATGTGCGGGCTAGTGTGTTGTTCGGTGGGCACTATCCTCTTTTGCACATCTCTCGACGGGCCTAATGAGCACTCTTTGTCCGTGTTGTTTGCATAATGATGGATGGGACCAATAAGAGCGAATGCTGAGCGTGTTCATCTCGAATACATGGACCATGAACATGTCGGAAACTCCTTGTGTTTGTTGAATAAATGAGCAAAGGCAAAGGCAAAGGCAAAGGCAAAGGCAAAAAAAAAAAAAAAAAGGTAGGGCTTGGCTCTCTCTTTGGGGGACCAATCGAGACGCCGCATCCAATCGCGGCTGAGTCTGTGGGCGAGCGAGAGTGGAGCGACGAGAAGGAGGGGAAAGGCAAACGTAACACATCCCTCTTCCTTCGCTTCTCTTTTCTTCACGCCAATTACTCACATCTCTTTCTCTCTTCCTTTCTCACATTACAACCGCACCAAAGCCAACCAAAAGAACACCAGCTCATCGCCACCCACTTGACTTTCTCCAGGTCAAACGCAAGCAAGTCATTCAAAGGACCAAAAGACCATACCACGTATACCACACCGCAGTCGCTAGCACACCAACCATGTTTGGCCAGCAGAACCAGCAGCCAAAGCTGCAGTTCCCAACTAACTTTCACCTTCAGCAACAGCAACAGCAACAACTTCTTCAACAGCAGCAACAGCAGCAGCAGCATCATGGAATGCCTACTTCAACACACCCTATGGCCATGCCCGTGCCCTTCCCCAACCACCACAGCAACAATAACGGAACCCCCAACAACTCCTTTGCCGCTGGAACAATCGACCCAGGCCTCCTCCAAATGTCGATGGGCCGCATGGACTTCTCGCAACTCCACAACCTCGGCCAAGCAAACAACCTTCAAACAAACAACATGAACTCGCTCTTCCCACCGTCCTCGAACTCATTGGGCAACCCGACCATTATGGGCCGCACCAGTGCTCTAGGCAACAGTCTCGGCTCCTCCTCGAGTAACCCCGTCATCAAGCAAGAAGCTTCCTCGCCCGACTATCTGGCCTCAGAGATGGACTTTGGCGAGCCTGGCAACATGCTCTCTCCAGGCTCAAGCTCGCCTCTGAACTCACCGCTTAACGACTTTGATAGCCCAGATGATTTTTCGACACCGAACAACGCGGCTGGCTCTGGATCGTTTGCCAAGCCTGCGCCGCTCAACATTCACCCAGGATCCTACGGAGAGTCACCTGGAACAGGGTCTCTTTATTCACCTGGACTCGAGTCTGACTTTTTCCCGGACGGCGACTTTAGCTTGCCCAAGAGCACACGACCCCTGGATATGAAGTTTGGTCGTAACTTGCAGCAGCAGGCGTCTTCGGTCCCATCACCGTTCCACAGCATGTCGATGCCCGTCCACCGATCAGACTGGTTTGGCGCTGCGGATGGACATGCCGTGGGATCGTATGAAAGCCCCTCAGGGCTTCAGTTTGCCGCTGGCGAGATGAACATGATGGACAGTCTCTTTGAGGACGGCGCCGAGCCAAAGTAAGTAGTGGAATAACACGTATGCTGGCGAGAAGTTTATTACTTGGCAAGGAGAAGGAAGGTGTTATTGTTGCCGCATGGGCGTACCTCTCTTTTGGTCCTCGTTCTTCCTTTGTTGACCCCCTCCTTTGGATCCATCCGACCTCCGCATCCACGGGGAAGCGACAAAGTGTTTGGATGGATGGTCGGTTGTGTTGGGGTGGGAAAAATAGTCTTTTTCTCTTTTCGCTTCTTTTTTGAGTTCGAGGATTATGCAAAAAATGCACCTTTCGAGTCTCTTTCTGCTCCTTCTGTACTCTTGGGGAGATAACTTACACGGAGGAGGCGAGATCTGGATCTTTTTTCTTTTTGCTCCTCGCTCTTTTTGCTTGGATCGTTTTCTATCGCAAAAACATGATAGCAAAAAGTGGAGAGCATCTGCAAGAGGCGAGCTCGGTCGACAAAAAAAAAAAAAAAAAAATTCCCAAGAGCGAGGCGGAAGGCAGCGAGTGGAGAAAGTGGAGGGTGTGGTGTCTGAATGTGGGTAAACAATAGCAAACGACACGACCGAGGTATCAATTAAACTAACGTGCTCTCTCTATTTTGCCTCCCCTCCTTCTCCACATTTCTTTCACTCTCTTTCTGTCAACCTGTCTCTTATTAGGGGTAACAATCGCGCCCTGTTATTAAACGAGAAGCGTCGTCGTCGTCGTGAATCGCACAATGCCGGTAGAGTGAAATATACATGTTTTTCTTTGTCTTCCTCATGGACATGTGTCATCAACTATTACTCATACCTATTCGTACATATTTTTCTTCAACTGATAGTGGAGAGACGTCGTCGCGATAACATCAACGAAAAGATCCAGGAGCTCTCGACATTGTTGCCGGATTGCTACGTGGATGCAGCCAACAAACCCAACAAGGGCGTTATTCTCCGAAAGTCGGTGGATTATATTCGCCATTTGCAGCAATTGGTCGCATCACAAACGAACCGGAATATGGAGCTCGAGGCACAGTTGCAAGGAAAGGGCCATCCCGGCTCTGGAGATGGATCTGGTGGTCCTGGTGGCATGGGAGGTCCTCAGTTGCAGCAAGGATTCGGGATGATGAGGCTTGCCAACGATGGCCAAAACTAGAGAGTTCCTCCTAACCTCTCTTCTCGAGGCATCTTGCTTGCTCTTTTCCAGGAAATACGACCAACACCCGATCATGCTTGTTTAGGACGATTTCAACAGCACCAGAGGCGACAAAGAGTTTACCAAAAAAAAAAACACTCACCTTCACGGGATTTTTGGCATCTCGGCGCACTCTGCAGACTTGGAAATCGACCTTTTTTTGATAATACCCACTGAATCGCAACACCTTACCCATCGCACATTTCGCTTACCAACCTCACATTTATGATGACGCCAGACTCTCTCTTTTTTTTCACCTTGTCACGAACTGGGCATACATCTTTCACATAGACATATAGCTCGTTCACCTTTTTTTCGCCTTGTAACTTTTTCACATCACCACTTGTATATTTCTTTCTTTTTTGTCACGAATAAATGATAACGAATAGCATGGAAGATCAAGTTTCTATCCTACCCGCCAAGGAAGGACGTGTTCGCTTTCTTTCTTCGGTGGCTTTGCTTCTTGCGACCGAGTCAAGGTACCTCCTCTCATGCATGCCCCAGGCACAATCACCCAGTCCAATTTTTCCCATCACCGCACAAGGAACAAACTTGATATCCGTAACAAAACAACAATTATAAAAAAAAAGGCAAAAGATATCTTATCAGACATGCTGTCCATGCCTATCATGTCCGTCCACATCTTGCGTTCCTCTTCTCGTTGTCTTGCACCTATGATGTGATAGGGCCATCCCTGGTCCTGACACGGTCCCCTCGCTCGACCACCCTTCGCTGAGCGCTGCTCTTTTCTATTCTCCGCCGAAAAAGAGTTGTCAGCATAATTCGGTGGATGGCACAACAACAACTCCAATCTCTGACTTGTTCTTTTTCCCTTTTTTTTCTCTCCTTCTGATTTCTTTCCATTCACCCCCTTCTCCCATCATCCCTCCCTGGCATCACGCTCACCGCACACGTAGCTAGCTTGCATTTCTCGCTCTTGTCCGGGTAGTTTCATTGGTAGTCTCGTCCCTCTCCCTCCCTCCTCTCCCCCAAGCAATCCGTCATAATGACCTCTCCCGCTGCATTCCTGCAAGAGGTCCAGGACAACCTCCTGCCCGCCTGGTTCGGCCCCAAGCCCGCCTCGCCCTTTCTCGACTACGGCCTGACCCACTCTATCAGCGAAGCCTCGGGGATCCCTGAGCCTTCCTTGCGCCTGCTCCTCACCATCCTGGCCGGCTACCCCATTGCCATCCTCTACCGCCTCATCTTCCTCAACAAGACCTCATCCATCATTGGCCAGTCTGCCCGCAACAGCTTCTTCCTCGCCACCGGTCTCTTGCTCTCATACTACTTCAACTCGTTCGACATCATCCACCCCTTGACCACCGCCGTCGGCACCTGGCTGATCTGCCGCGTCGTCGCTGCCGTGGCGCCCAAGAACCGTACCCTGGCTTCGACCGTGTCGTTCTTGTTCAACTTTGGATACCTTCTGACCAGCTACAAGTACGCCGCCACCGAGGATTACGACATTTGCTATACGATGCAGCAGTGTGTGCAGTGTCTGCGTATGATTGGCTACGGCATGGATTTCATGGATGGACAGCCCAAGTCTGCCAGCAAGAAGAAGGACGCCGTGGCGGCTGATGCATTGGCCAGCTTGGTCGAGGAGAAGAAGGCGACTACCCCTGCTGCCAAGGCTGAGCATGGCCCTGCCACCGTAACTGTGGCTCCTTCCCCTACTGGTGTGACTTCTGTCAGAGACAAGACCCCCATCTCATTCGGTCGTGACATTGCTTTGGCCGAGCTGCCTTCGTTGGCCGAGACCTTGGCCTATGCGTTCTTCCCCTTTGCCTTCTTGGTCGGTCCCCAGTTCTCGTTCTCGCTGTACAAGAAGTTCATCTCGATGGAGCTGTTCTCAGTGGCAGTGCCAGCCTCGGCCGGTCAGGATCAGGTGCGCGAGGCGGCCGCCGCGACTGCAAACGGAATTCCTCAGGGCTCGTTGAGATATGCGACCAGATGCTTCTCGCTGGGTGTATTCTACTTGGGATTGGGACAGGTTCTGGGAGGTTACTTCCCCACCGCTGCTCTGCTCGGCAAGGCTTTCTTGGAGCGATCGTTCTTGGAGCGTGTCTTCATCTTTTGGTGGACTGGCAAGACTGTCTTGAACAAGGTAAAGAAAGAGGAAGGAAAACTAGAAAACTGTGAAATCTGGACACGTTTACTCAGGATGAGAAGGCTTGCACAGATGGACATGGGATGACTTGTACTGTTTTCGTAGGACGATCAGGCGAAAAAGAAGAATCGTAGGATCATGGACTGCACTAGGTGGACCCACACAACCTAGTTGATTACAACACCTCGGAACTGAAGAAATCGTCACTGTTCTTCTTTGGTTCTCACGACTAATCACCTCTTCTTTTGTATTGATCTTATAGTACCTTGGAATCTGGACCATTGCCGAGGGACCTTGCGTCCTCTCCGGTATCACCTTCAACGGCTACGACGCCCAGGGCAAGCCCGAGTGGGACGGCCTCCGCAACGTCAACCCTCTGAACTACGAATTCGCCACCTCGCTGACCCAGATCGTCACCTCCTTCAACATGAACACCAACTTCTGGGCCAAGCTCTATGTTTTCAAGCGCTTGCGCTTCCTCGGCAACAAGAACCTGTCCGCCCTGGGTGTGCTTCTGTTCTTGGCTATCTGGCACGGTACTCATCTGGGATACTTCTTCTGCTTCGGTCTTGAGTTCATGGACATGGAGACCGAGCGCCGCTTGTCGGTCCGTTTCGGCCGCCCCATCAATGCCTTCATTGCTCGCCAGACCGGCGTTGCACACGCGGTGGCCAAGGCTGCGTGGGGTGTGGTGACCTGGTTGCTGACCACCAGTGCCTTGTACTTTGCCGCTGTGCCTTTTGATTTGTTGCAGCTGGACAAGTCCCTGGCTGCGGTCCAGGCGATCAACTACCTGGGCATCTATGTCATGCTCGGCTTGCTCTTCTTGGATATCTTCTTGTCGGTGGTCATGCCCAAGAAGCGCTCCAAGACTGTCAAGACCGAGTAGAGAGGACGAAACGAAAGAGAAGGATCGAGATGTATATACAACAAGGAGTCGAGACACATGTTTATATCAGGAACAAGACGAAGATGAACAGGTATCATATACACACACACAGCCATTATCTATGGATGTGGCGAATAAAACGACGAAAGTGACGTCAAGTTTTAAGCATTCAAAGCGAGAGTTTTTTGTTTACTTGTGTTTAATAAGTGGTTGAGAAAAAAATACTCATTTGTCTACAACTTGCCCCCCCCGAGGACAATGTTTGCTATCTCGTCAATGCACAGAACGAAGCAACAATACATGTACTCTTTCTCTCTCTCCTCCTTGACTACCCATCGCTTGTATGTGTGTGTGAGCGATGTCTTTGTTTTATGCCATGGCCTGTCCGCTTAATTCACGCTCCAGGTCCTCATCGACCTCCATGGCCGACGCCAGGTGGTTGACAGGCGCCTCCTCGGCCACTGCGGGCTCCTCCACAATCTGTTGGCTGGCCTGAGGGGTGTTGCGGGCTGCTGTCGTGGTCGCATTGCGGTCCGCGGCCGACAAACTGGCTGCACGGCGCAAGCCTCCGTTCTGTGGTCCCAAAGCCTGTTCCTTGCTAGCCTTGAATGACATAACCTCTTGAGCAATGAGTCCTAATACGTTCAAGCAATGTCAATTAAGATAAAAACTGTTAAAGTCAAAGAAAAGAATAACGGCATAGGTCAAATAAAACGAGATCGAAAAACAAATACATCCAGCCAAGGACTTACTCTTCATCTCGTCAATACGATCGGTCACCTCAAACTCAAAATCAAAGACCTTCTCGTGGACGGGCTCATCGTCCTCCTCGTGGTAGGCAGCCAAGTAAGGATGGGCCAACGCCTGCTCAACCGTGATACGTGCTGCTGGGTCAAAGTTCAGGAGCTTCTCGAGCAAATCAATGGCCAAAGGACTGGCCCGAGGGTATAACTGCTGGAAGTGGATCGTTGGCATCCTGGGCAAGGAACGGATATATGCCTGAGCCTAAGAAGATCAAGGTCAAAAAGAGAGAAGTTCGATTAGCCAATGGGTCATAGCGACATAGGATTTGCGGGTATGGATAAAAATAGTCGTGCTCGCCAATTGTTCTCCACAAAAGACAAAGAATTGGACTGCGTGCGTGAAGACATGAAGATACGATGCAGGATGTGTACATCCAAGATTCCCTGCAGGGACAGCATCCACAAATAGAAATTGGGCGTAAATGCCTGCGAACGGACAACAAAAAAGTCTTTTTGTTTCTGCCTGTCTGTCCGTTGTCCCATGTTCCATGTGTTTCATGTGTGTTCTGTTTGTCCATGTTCACAGCACAGGTATCTCTTCACCATATATGCACATAGTCCATTATAAATAGCTACTTCAACTGTCGCTCGTGTGTTGGGTTGCGAGTTCGACTTGGGTTGGTGGCTATTGATAGCACACACGCCTAAAAAAATAAGAGCTGTTTCCCGGAAAATGTGGACCGTGAAAAACCTTAATCGAGGACTTACTCTCTCACTGCCAACACGGCGCAATGTAGCCTCGTCAGGGGTACCCAGGATCTGGAGAATCTGGTTCAGCTGGTCGACATAGTCGCGTCCCTTGAACAATGGCTTGCCTCCCAACATCTCGGCGAAAATGCATCCAACAGACCACATGTCAACTATTGAAAGTTTTAACATGTGTTAGGCATCAGTACAGCATCGGATGAAAATTGACGTGAAAAAAAAAAAAATGAATGGTCCAAGAAAAGAAAAAGACATACTGGCTTTGGTGTAGCTCTGGAAGCTCAACATGATCTCAGGAGCACGGTACCAGCGAGTGGCAACGTACTCGGTCATGAATCCAACGTTTGACTCTGCATCGTCACTGAATCCACGCGCCAATCCGAAATCACAGATCTTGAGCTCGCAGTCGGCGTTGACGAGCAAGTTGCCGGGCTTCAAGTCACGGTGAAGAACATTAGCCGAGTGGATGTATTTGAGGCCACGGCAGATCTGGTAAATAAAGTACTGGAAGTGAGCGTCGGTCAAGGGCTGCTCCGATCGAATAATTTGGTGAAGGTCGGCCTCCATCAGCTCCTGGACCAAGTAGCTAAAAGGCAAGAAAGAAAAAATGATAAAAATAGCAGAGCAAAAAAGGAATGAGTTATCCAGCTTTTTGTTTCTGTGTCTTGTCCCCAATCGACCAAGCCATGGAACCAAGCTCGATATGGCCCTCCGAACAACAATAATTACATCTCGTTGAAGTCCATGACGTTGGTGATATCCATGTCGAGGATAGAGGTGATCTATTGATAGTTCATGAAGGTGAAGATAATGCAAGTTAGCACACGGATATACATTGGACATTCTAATGTCTGGTGACCCCCGGGATCAAAAAAAAAAAAAGAGGCCATGGCGAGGCGACCCGGCGACTCGTTGGCCAGAAACAAGGAAAATATGTCATTTTGATCAGTTCGAAAATAGACATTTTGTTGCCTTGTTTTTCCACTCGCAACAAAATAAAGCCCCGCACCCAAACCTCTCCGTCGTCTCCTCCTTCGTCCTCCTTTGTCTTTTGTCCGTTGTCCCCCCACGATTCGGCAGCCAGTGAGTGGCCAGGTTGTCCTTGTTCAACGCCCATCACGTCTGTGGTGTTTAGAGTTTTGGCACGAACAAGGACACACCAGCGAGACAAAGAGAGAGAGGTGACGGAGGAAGGGAATATGAGGTAGGAGTGAGATTGAAAAAAAAAGAAAAAAAAAAGTGTGTTGTGTCATGGCACAATGTGGAGAGCGATGTTTCCTGTTCCAACGTCGATATTGTGGCCAATGGGCCATTGGGCAATTGGCACAGCATAGCAAAGTAAAGAAAAGGTTCTCTGGAAAAAAAGATACATACGTTCTCATGTCCTGAAAAGTGTCTCAGAAGCTTGACTTCACGCAAGGCACGCTTGGCCAGAATGGCCTTCTCGAACACTTTGGTGACCTTCTTGATAGCAACATCCTCGCCAGTTTGAGTGTTCTTGGCAGCACTAGAAAGAACAATAGGCAGTGATGATTGATAAGAGAGAGAAACACACAAAAATGTATCGTTAGATCGTTTTCATGTTTCGCACAAATGCCAGGATCCTGTGTTTTGTCAACATAGATATCCTGCCCTGCTGAAGAATGTTGGCGAGGGGACTGGGGTGCAGGGCAAAGCAAGTCCCCAGGTGTGCGACAAGAGATTGGTGCGTGATGTCGGCCAATATCCCAATTGCCTTGTTCGTTCCTTGTTCCTTTCCTTTTTCACCCTTATTTCCTCTGTCGTCCTTTTTTTTTCTTTGGACAGTCTGCGTTGCGCTTGCGTTTGTTGCGTTGCGTGTTCTTGTCTGTCGTTCCTTTTCCTTCTTGCTTTTTGTACGGCTTTTTGGGTCGCTTCCAGTTCTTCTTTTATTTCATGGGGCTCGAAGAAAAGAGACAGAGAGCTTACTTACCAGACAACACCATAAGCGCCTTGTCCAATCTCACGGATGAACTGATATTTAGTATCGACAATGAACTGCTGGTTCAACACGGGGAATGAGTGGGTAGGCATTTTGTGTTGTTGTTGGTCGGATATGAAAGTGAGTTGTGGTGGTTATGGTTCGTGAGTAACTGGTTTCGTCCCGGGATCTGCAGGCGGATATCAAAGGAGAGAGGTCGAGTAAGGTAAGGCAAAGTAAGGTAGTTGGTTATTGTCAGTTAATCGGAATGAAGGGGACGAGAAAAAGAGAGATGGGATGTGATGTGAAGAGAAGAGAGAAGAAAAGGAAAGAAGGAAAAAGGTCAGGGACACAGTTTGACTTTTAAACGCTTTCATTTTCCCATGAATTGAAATGTCCCAATAGAAAACCAAAGTTGGACCCTTCCCTTCGCTCTTCCTTGTCGCCAATGGGTGACCCAGGTCAAGAGGGACAGGGGGGAGCGTGTTGCACAATGTAGAGTGAGGGTGGGAGTACGGAGCCATGGGTACACCGCTTGCTATCTCATTTGCCTTTTGCTGATGGAGTCACAGCCTCAGAATTGGCTCCGAACAAATCAACACACACACACACACACACACACACAGACACACTAACACGCACAGGAACAGGCCACCAGGCAAACACACTGCAACCACACACCACATTCGCAAGCAAAGGGGTGGAAGAAGCACAAATTGTGAGCGCACATTCGCGAAGACGTACCTCGTTTTTATAAATTATTAATTTGTGGGATGGTTGGGTCAAACAAGAGTCAGGAAGAGTGTTGGGTGGGTGATGTTGCTGGAAGGAAGGAAGAAAGGAGTTTGACAACAAAATTGTGAATGAATTAAAATGTCAAAGGAGAGAGTTGTGGGGAGAGGAACATGGGCCATGGAGATGAGAAAAGAAGGTTTGCCCTCAACCCACAGCGAGAATCGAAACACAGCATTTGCGATCCATCCGTCTTCCAGATGTCGTGTCCGTGTCCTTGTCCTTTTAGTCCTGCCAAAGGAGCAAAGCCCGATGGATGCAGGACTAAAAAGAAAAAGAAAGGCTGGTGTGCATAAGAAGCAACGGTGCATTGCTTTGTGGACCTTCTGGCTCATGGTATGGCCACGCACAAAATCGTAGAATTGGAGACTCGGAAAAATTGACTTCAAGGATCCAGACTGCCTTTTTCCCTCAGATCCCGTAAGCAAACTGGTAGAACACGAAGGAACGATGCCCCCGAGTAGAAAATGAACCATCTCACGCGAATATTGCACATGTTTTTAATTAATCAGTAATAAGATCGCATACTTCAGCTGGTTGTATCTACTTGTTCTTTTTGGATTCGACACGCTGGTCCTGAAGTGCTGGTTTACTTGTGGCAACTGGCGCAATAGCCTCTGGATCCTCTTCTTCATCCTCTGCTACTGACCCAGGGAATCCATGCTGTGCCAGCTCTTCCTCCGTAATATCCCTGAACTCGCCCGCAGGAGGTGTATAGTACCACCAGCCCGTGAGGATCTGCAGGAATGACACGCCAGCGCCACCTTGCCTCCACTCCTGAAAACAGTTCTCGCTGTTAAATCGCAGGCATGATCCGCCCCAGCTGGTCAAAATAAAATGGTCGACAGGATCGTAGATATGCAGGCAGGGCACACTGCGCTGCTGCCATTCGTTCAAGATGTCGAGCTTGACGGGGTCGTTGTAAGGAACAGCCAACCATTTGGGGTGGGCCTTGAGCGTCTTGTTGAAGGCAGCTTCGGACAGATCCAGCGAGAGGTAGATGATGGCGAAGTTTGGATGTGTCTCCAAGAACTTATCCACGAGCTAGTAGTTAAAAGATGATACGGCATCTGTTAGACTCGACTCCCTTGGCAAGTGGGCTTTGTCTTTCTTCATTTGGTCATCTGTTCTTACAACTGCGAGTTCCTGGCAAGCGGCATAGCGTCCAGCACCTGCGGAGAGAGAAAGTAGTATGAAGGTCAATATAGGATATCTCGAACAGCGTTCAGTATGCCAGTCCTCGATTTTCCTCCTAGCAGCTTCAAGAACGTACTGCAGAGGAATCCGATTGTCTTGTTGGCGACTTCGTAAACTGGGACATGTTTGCCCTTGGCATCCTGCAGCTTGATCCTGAAGAGAATTGACCCTTGCTTGTCGATCGTTGCCTTGGCGACTCTTTTCCTGGTCTCGGTCTGGGACTCTGGGCCAACAGCTGCGACCGTTTCTGAGTCGGACTTTGCAAGAAGTGGCTCTGATGACATTTATGATGAGAGATTGTGTGCGGCGATGTAACGAGAAGAATGAAGGAATGAAGGAAAAGTGATGGAGAAAGAAGCGAGACCAACAAGAAACAAGCACCACTTTGGGAGTGTTCGAAACAAGAAATTCTCTGTTTTGACACCTTAAAAAGTGTGATTACTCGCTGTCCATTGGTGCGCTTCTTCCCACCCTTCCACGAAAGAACGTCCATTTGTTGCGTGGCCAAATCGAAGCTCGATCGCCTTTTTTTATGGCGTTTGCTCTTTGGATAACACCATCCATTCTACAGCTCACGGATGCATGGATAACGTACGTTTCTTTTTTATTCTCCCTTTCGATTCATTAAATACGGCTTGTCCTCAACTCGGTCTTTCAAACCTGCTCAAGACCATCAGTGCGAGACTTGACCTCGGCTGCGATCTCCTCAGGCGTCATGGTTGCAATCTTTGTTCGCACCTCCATCAGGATGATGCCCAACATGTTCTTGCCCTTGCCATCTCCACCATCTGCCCAGTAGCGGTCATTCGAGGTGTGTTCTAAAATACAAGTTCATCATTGTTGCCACCAAATTAAACAAACAAGGTCAATCTTCAAGTGTCCCCCAAATAACAGATGGGGTTTCAACGTATGGATGCGTACCAATCAGATGTTTATCTCCCGTCTCCAGAAGCACCTTGGCCAGTGCTGGATGCTGTAGGAATTTTTGCAGGACACAGTCGCGCATCAGATCGTCCTTCACGGCCTCCCAGTCTGGACGCAGAGGCCACGACCGATTACGGCCCATTTTGGCCGCATTGCCAGGCGTATCTGTGATGCGGATAAGCTCGTAGTACTCGTGGTCTGCCAGGTGTGCAAACTTTTGAGCCTGGAAGTAGTGCTCGGTCGTGGGCCAGGTCAGCCCGTCCAGCGCAATGGGTGAGTAGTAAAAGTTGGAGAACTCGCCAAAGCGATCGTTTTGGCGGTAGAATTTGATGGTTTCTTTCATTGCGAGAGATACGGTTGAGTAGAGAGACACGGTTGAGTAGAGAGATACTGAACGAGAAGAGTAAGCGAAGGAGAAGATCAACGAGGGTCTAAATAAGGCTGAGAGAGTGAACATAAATTGGTGGCAACTTGGGGTAAATACAAGATGGCAAAAAAAGTGCTCCGGAATGGCTAATGAAACGAAACGACGTAATGGATTGGAGGCGCAGGTGCAAGGGTAGGCAGACACTCTGTCCCGAAAAGGTGTTTCTGGTGGCAATCCGCAGCGGGTATTTTCAATCAAACTGGAGTCTAGCGAATTGTCTATAGCTGGAGCGGGATGGAGCTGGGCTGGATGGAGTTGGATGGAAAGAGATTGAGTCACATTTCTCGTTGTCACGGTCTTTCTCCGTCTTTTGGTCTCGTGCAACCCCTCCTGTTTTCATCGTCTCTGGTCTCTGGACACGGGCAAGGAGGTGTCGATTAGATCGCGTCTGCCTATGGCAGTGGTCACCAATACACACATCGGTAGCCGTGCACCCGTTGCGGTGATCTACGATACTATCGCCGGCTAAAGGCAAGCATCGCTGTTTGTACTTTGTGGTGCTGTACCATCCACGTCCATCCGCTTCACGGACATGGATATGCCTTTACGCGGACAAGGAAAAAACGAAGGTCCACCACACGCTCTGATTGGACACGACATAAGCTTTTTTCTTCGTTTGCTGAGGCTGGATTGGGGAGAAAGGGTGCCCTTTGGCCCTTGAAAAAAATCGTACATTTCCTTCTGAGCACTTTCTGTGCCTCGTCCATACACGTTGTTCGAAAGAAGAAAGAAGAGAAGCTGGCTTTGATATCCATTGCAGAGAAATTGGAGGTGTTCCCGCAGAGTTTTCCTTGATTAGGATATGATGCTCGGTAATGTAGTAATGAGAAGCGAAGCGAACAGGGAAAAAAAAATATTAATAGAAAGGGCAAGGCTATGCTCCATGCAGGTATCGCAAGTCAATTAGCAAAGAGGAGACGGGGGATTGGGGTTGGGTTGTTCTTTTTCGTTCAACTTACTGTATGTCGACCTGCCAGGCTGAAGTGAATGGCAGGAGAAGCGAGAGGCGAAGGGAGCGAGAAAAAAAAATGAACAGAAAAAACCTCTTCTGAGAGCTCGCAGCCCAACACGATGCGAACTGAGCGTGGAGAGTGAGAATGTCACAGAGAGAGAGAGAGAGAGAAAGTGGCCAGAGATTGGGTAAATAAATCGAGGTGCATCAGTGGTCCGCATTGGTTTGTTGCGGACAAATCCGAGCAACGAGGAAGAGAGCACCCATCTGAGCCAGGCAGCGTCCCACTCATCCACTCATCCACTCATCCATCTGCAGCGATGAGGTTGCACAAAACACGCTCACCCAAATCAAATAAGCCCAAAAAGGGTTGAGCGCAAAAAGGGAATGAGTGGAGTGAGCTTGGTTTGGTCTCATCATTCCCTTCTTCCGTTTTTCAATTCCCTACTTTTACTTTTCATTCCTCTCTCTCTTTCTTCACTCAACATCATCACTCATCCCAGCTCCTCCTCCCTCCTCCTCCCGACCCTGCAGCTCGCTCCTCCTCGTCCCCGTCGTTGTCCTTGTCTGACCATTCCTTGTTCCTGTGCCTGACCTGTGCCTGACCTCTGAACCCTGCCCTCCCACATACACCCTCCTACTCCGTTATCAGCAAAACATAGGAGCAAGCATAACACAGATGCTTCGATTGGCTGCCTGTGTCTCTGGGTAAAGGAAGCAGCTACTATCTTTGTTCCGTTCCAAGGACAACGCCAACCTCATTACCTCATGTCACTAATGCTGATAACCTCACTTTGGATGGACATCTCAACTTTAGCATCTACGTCTGCTTCTTAACATGGGGCTACTTTCAGGAAAAGGTCTCAACAACACCATATGGACAGGATGCAGTCAAATTCAAGTACTTTATCTTCCTCAACATGGTCCAGGCATTTGCGGCCTCAGCAACAGCCTTTCTCTACCTCAAGCTCCAGGGCAAACCATTAGCCATGCCTTCTAGGATGCTCCTCGGCAAATACTTCCAGGTCGCCCTCCTCAACGCAATTGCTTCGCCCTTTTCCTACGCCGCCCTCAAACACATCGACTACCCAACCATGATCCTCACAAAGTCATGTAAACTCATCCCCGTCATGTTCATGAACATCCTCCTTTACCGCCGCAAATTCCCGACCTACAAGTACGTGTGTGTCGCCTTGATCACCCTCGGCGTCTCGGGATTCATGTTGCTTGCACCCTTTGACGAGCACAAGGCCAAGAAGGGCGCCGTCAACAGCTCGCTCTTTGGCATGGCCCTCGTCATCATCAACCTCACCATCGACGGTGTCACCAACTCGACCCAGGATCAGATCTTCCAGACCTTCAAGGTCACTGGCCAGCAGATGATGTGCTTCATGAACCTGTTCATGTCTGCTTTTATGGCCGTCTGGCTCCTCAACCCTTTCAACTCGGAATTGAGCAATGCGCTGGCGTTTTGTCAATCCCACCCCGCCATCATCAAGGACATTGCACTGTTTTCGATCTGTGGCTCTCTCGGACAGTGCTTTATCTTCTATACCCTGGAGCAGTACGGATCCTTGGCCCTCGTCACTGTCACGGTCACTCGCAAGCTGTTCACTATCCTGGTCTCGGTGTTTGCGTACGGACACTTGATCAACGTTAGCCAGTGGCTCATGGTGGGTGTCGTGTTTTCGGGTATCGGACTGGAGGCCTATGTGAAGCGGTCTGAGAAGCTGGCCAAGATGGAGGACAACTTGCCAAAGCACTCGCCCAAGCCCGACAAGGTGTCGTTCAGCCAGGTGGAGATGATGAAGAAGGACAAGATCGAGGACATCAACTCTACGTTCCTCAGTGGGATGGCGTCTTTCTTCAGCGGCAAGAAGAACAACTCGGGTCACTACAACGGATTGTTGCACCCAAGTTCGGCGGCCCATCTTCAGCACCCATATGGACATGGACAAGGGTATCTCCAGCCATCTCATGCGCACACGCAGCTTTCACAACCACCATCGCCTTACCAGCAAAACCCATCATTATCACAGATCCCAGTGACGATCCAACAGCAACAGCAGCAGCACGAGGATACAGTGAGCTCAACACCGTTCTCGATCCGTGCTTCGTACGTCAGTTCAAGTACAACCCAGGCCGGCATCCAACAACCCAGCGCAGGTCGCCAACGCACAAGTGTCATTGCACCCAAGCGTCATTAGGTCATGCCCCCATCGAAAGCAACACATTATTAAAATACATCCTTCATAGATAAAAATTGTACTGCACGCAGTTGTTCGCTTCAGTGAAAAAAGAAGCAAAGATATTACGGAGGGGTCCTTGTCCAAATCCATGTTGCTTTGCTTGCCCTTTCCACCTCCCCGAACCATGCCACCTTCGGCGTGCACTGTCAGTCGGGGTGGCCGATAGTCATTGACCGCCTTCAGTGACGGCCCAATATTCCTCCACTTGGGGTCGGTCTCGAGCCAAACGACCTCTTCGTTTTCCCTCCTCTCCTCTCTGCGCTCACCCAGAGATACAGCGCAGGCCGCAAACTCTTTCAGAATTTGGCTGAAGGCCTACGAGACTTTGACGCGAACCTGTGCGAGCTCCTTATAATCGAGATTTTGTTTACACTCGCAGTCAATACATCGTGGCCAGTGTCCTTGTCCCAGCTCAAGTGTCATGTCCACGCGTCTGATGATAATCATCCTGATACGAGCTCCATCCCCCCCCCCCCCAGTGCGCCGTCTGTCCTTTGTCCAGACTGATCCATGCAGACGGTATTGTTGACAAGGAAGAGTAGGCCTTGGTCAGTTGAGTCGGCAATCTGCAGAGATTGGCATGCTCCTAGGCACCCTGATGCCTCATATTATTGAACGACCCACCGTCCGAAGAGAAGGAATCGATACCACCACACTCGCAACTGATAACAAGAAGCGATCTTAGAGGCGGCCCATTTTGGATGGGGCGACAACCCTCGCGAGACTTTTGAAGACTGTAGGGGGGCCATTCTCAGAATAGAGATGGTGGACTCTGGATTTGATTTCGGGACCGCCAAGAAAGCAATTTGCAGCTGACTGCTAGCAAGCTCGGGCTACAGTAAAAAAAAAAAAAAAAAAACATTCTTCTCAACCGAATAAAATATATAACTCTTCACATTCTCATGGACATCGTTCATAGATAAACTTGAACGGAAGCAACGAATCATGTCATTCATTGTAGGACAGGGCCTTTTCTTCTTTTTCTAAACACTTGCTTCCTGGAGGGACTGGTACTCGTTTACGCTTCCACGCGCAAACGCCTGCTGGCCAACATGAGCCACCTGAGGAGCAGATCCGTCCAGAGAACCCCAAGCGCCACCACCTGGTGTGCAAATCAGCAATCTGTCTCCAGCCTTGACATGAGCAGTGTTCTTGCCAGACAGGTTGACTGTTCTGAACACAGTTTCGACCTTGCCCTCGTCTTCCACAGTGCCGACCTTGGGCTGAGTCCGCTTCTGGACCCAAAGGTTCTTGCCAGACTGGCCAGGTCCACCGCCATGAATACCGTAAGGCTGGAAGACGCGGCGCTCACTGAGAATTGACACCTCCATGGGTTCCAAGAACTCGATATCGCGGATCAGACCTTCTCCACCTGGATGAAGACCCTTGCCGCCGGATCCGGCGCGGAGTGCAAACTCGCGAAGGATGACGGGGTACCGGCGCTCCAAAATCTCGGGGTCTGTGATGCGAGTGTTGGTCATATGCTAAGCAATACAACAATAGAGGGGCAAACATGTTAGGGCTTGAGCATATGAGTAAAACCATGCTATCAGATGGACAGAAAATTACGTCCGCAACTTACAGTATGCACTCCGCTCTGGCCATTCCAAGTAGGACCGGCACCGGCACCTCCAGCGATGGTCTCATAGTATCCCCAGCCCTCGACGACCTTGGTCTCTCCAGACTCCGTGTCCACAGACTTGCCACCGACACCAAAGGTCAAGTTGTTCATGCAACCCTGTGAGGCGCCACAAACCTGGAAGGCCTTCAAGATGACATCGACCAGGCGCTGGGAGACCAGGACGTTGCCTCCAACAACGGCAGCGGTCTCGGAAGGGGCCAACATGGACTTGTCCGGGATGCGGATTGTGACAGGGCTCAAGCAGCCCTGGTTCAGAGGAATATCCATAGCGACCATGCATCGCAAGCAGTAGATAATTGCAGAGTGGGTGACTGAGGTGGGCGCGTTGCAGTTACCATAGACCTCCTCGCTTGTGCCTTCAAAGTCAAAAATGGCCGATCCGTCCTTGGGGTCGATCTCAATATGGAGATTGATGCGACTTCCGTCGTCCATGTAGTCGGTCGCGACCAGGGCCTTGCCCTCAGAGCGACGAAGAGCTCCCTTCAGCAGGTCGCGGACAGCCATTTCGGCGTTCTTGCGGATGTGCATCATGTACGCCTGGACAACATCCAAGCCGTATTCCGAGATCAAACCCTTTACGAGGCCAATGCCCTTGTGGTTGGCTGCGACCTGGGCCTTCAGATCCGAAACATTGTCGCGCAGACAGCGTGTACCACTGCATCCAGGGTACTTGGCAGGCTCGTCCACCAACAGCTTGGTCAGTCCGTCGAGATCAAAGTGGCCCTTGGAGACAAGCTTGAACGAGCGGATAGCGGCGCCCTCCTGATACAATTCCTTGGAGTTTGGTGGCATGGATCCTGGCAGGATACCTCCAATGTCGGCATGGTGGCCACGCGAGGCCACAAAAAAGACAATCTTTCCTTCGTTGAACACTGGTGTGATGACGGTGATATCCGGAAGATGGCTTCCACCGGCGGCAGGGTGGTTAGTCAAGATCACGTCGCCCTCGGTGATATCGCCCTTGTAGTACTCCATCTGGTACTTGACGGCGTGCGAGAGTGAGCCCAAGTGCACAGGAATGTGGGGTGCGTTAGCGACGAGTCCACCGTCGGGGCCAAATAATGCACAGGAGAAGTCGAGGCGCTCCTTAATGTTGGTCGAGATGGCTGTCTTCTGGAGAGTGCGGCCCATCTGCTCGGCAATCGACATGAATCGGTTTCCAAACACGGCTAGCATGATGGGGTCCATCTCAGTGGTGATCTCGGTCTTGTGTCCGTCACCGATGGTGATGACAACTGTGTTTGAGGTGATCAGACCGGTGCAGAAGGGCTGGATCAGGATGGCCGAGTTGGCGTCCATGATGATGGCAGGGCCTGGGACGGTGGTACCAACAGCAAGTTTCTCCAGCAGGTAGGTTGGAGTCTGGTCGTTGCGGCCGGTCTCAAAGTAGATACTGGTTGTTCCCTCAGCCTTAGAGGGGCCCACGGGCACAGGCTTCAGGGTTTTCATTTCCTCATGGACCGACATCTTGGAGCTCTGTGCCGACTTGCCGATGCCACGGACGCGAATGTCGTCAACAATGATGTCGCGGTCAGGAAGAGAGAATCCAAACTCATACTTGTAGTTCCTGACAAAGGCCTCGGCAAAGTCCCAGTCGTCCTTGTCCTCGGGCTTGAGGGTCATCAGAGCGCAGTCAGTACCGTTATAACGTAAGTTGAGATAAATCTCAAAGTCAATATTCTCGTTCTCGAAACCTTGCTTTCCGAGCTCCTGCTGGCACTGCGAAACAAGGGTATTGATTCTTTCTTGCAAGAGTGGGAGAGCCTTCTTTGAAAGGGTCTCGGAACTGGGCTCCTGAGCCTCGTACACGACATCAGCGAGCGACAGACCATATGCAGAAAGAACTGAGGCGTACTTGTGGATAAAGATGTTCGAGATACCCAAAGCACGGGCGATGGCGCAAGCGTGTTGTCCTCCAGCGCCACCAAACACTGACAAGATGTGCTTGGACGCATCGTGACCTTTGGCTTCAGTCAAAGCGCGGATGGGGCGGCACATAGACTCGTTTGCCACCTTAATGAAACTAGAGCGAGCCATAATATTTGGTTAAGGATTTGAAACTGAAGAAAAATGTTCATGCAGCAAAAAGCGGAAGCTGCTTACCCATAGGCTACTTCGTCAACAGACATGGGTGTCCACTGGAGACCATCAGATTCCTTGTCCTTGGCCATGTATTCATTAATCTCCTTGGTCAACGTCTCAAACTTGGAGCGAGCGATGTTGATGTCCAAGCTCTCGTTCTCCTTGGGTCCAAAAATCTTGGGGAAGTACTCGGGGTTGAGTCGTCCCAAGACCAAGTTGGCGTCCGTTACGGTCAATGGTCCTCCCTTGCGATAGCATGCTGGTCCTGGGTGAGCCGAAGCACTCTATGATACAACATCATAATGCGATCCATTAGTAAATATGTTCCAGACAAATCATTTTTTGTCAATGGAATGCAAGCGTACCTCAGGTCCGACAACAAAGGTTCCGTTTCTGAAGAAGAGCATGGATCCTCCTCCAGCGGCGACAGTGTTGATATCTAGCTGAGGAGCTTGCACAGTGACACCTGCTGTCGTGGTTTCAAAGACGTGCTCGTACTTGCCGTTGAAGCGCGAGACATCAGTGCTGGTTCCGCCCATGTCGAATCCGATCACTGGGACACCATCCTTAGGGTCAAAAGCGGTCATTCCGTAGCCGACGACACCGCCTGCGGGACCAGAGAGAATGGCGCGCAGACCTGAAAAGTGGCTCACGGGCACAAGACCACCGTCACTCTGCATGAACTGCAGGGACACGTTCTTGGTCAAATTCTTGTCGAATCCACTGACGAACCCGTCGACGTAGGTCTTGATACAGGGTGTGAGGTAAGCGTCGGCTGTGGCGGAAGTACCTCGAGGGACCATTTTGATCATGGGCATGATGGCGGAGGAAAGCGAGATATGAGTGAAGCCGATCTCCTGTGCCAACTGCCCAACAGCCTGCTCATGATCGACAAATGTGTAGGAATGAAGAAGGCAGACGGCGATACTCCTGTAGCCCTCCTGGTATAATTCCTGAAGTTGACCCTTGATCTTGGCCAGATCTATAGGGCAGAAACAAATGATATCTGGTCAGTCGACGAAGTCCATAGCTAGTATTGCCGCGTTAAATTCTAGATCATGCTTTTACCTGGTCGCTGAAGCACATGCACATATTCGCCAGAGATGCCCTTGATGTAAGATGGATCGTTGAGGTCAATGTTCTCAACAATGCCCATTGGGCTTGATGTGTATCCAACAAGCGTAACTCTAGTATGGCCAAAAAATAAAATTAGTGTCCATCTACGTCATGTTATGCAACTGCGCTGTTCCGGTGAAGGATAAAAAATAAATCGTCACCTCTCTTCAACTTCAACCACAGTCTGGTAGAGGACATCCGGCTTGGTGATGGACAGGTCAAAGATCTTGGGACGCGACTGGTTGCCTAAGAAAGAAAAAGTGTAACGTCGGAGCAATTAATATCGACACTTTGGCGTCTATCCAAGCGCTTTTCCATTGTCCTCAGCAGATCCTTTACCGATCAGAAGTAAGTCCTATGTTCGTGAGAAGGAACGAAAAGAAAGGCGTCCAAGAAGACGATGTAGCCCATTAGATACTGGTCGAAAAAGAAAAAGAGCTCCAAGCGGACAATACAGCTGACTAGCATGTGCTCGGTAGCAAATCATGCAAACAGCGACCACATGTCAAGTTCAGAGGAGGTAATCTCTACCTTGAAGCCCTTGGTAATCAATAGTGCGCAGCGTTCGCCTTTGCGCTCCAGAAGGGCGTTTGTTGCCACCGTGGTTCCCATGCGAATCGATTCTAAGTTAAATATCGCGGGTGCAATGCAAGAGAGGGTTAGCCGTCAGTCCATGCATTGCATCGCTTTGCTTCTCGCACAAACAAACGCAAAGAGGAGTCAATCTTCCTACCGAGGTTGTGGGTGGCAACAGGTGTGTCTCGGGGATGAGGCTCCCCTGTGGCGATTTCGAGGATGCGGCGGATGCCTTCTCTGGGTGCATCTGGGTAGTTGCTTGGGTCCACAGAGAGCAGCTTGACGACGAGCTCTTTGCGACCAGTAGGATGCTCCTGTGAAACAGGGACGGGGATCGATGCCACACAGTCGGTGAAGGTGCCTCCTCGGTCGATGCACACGCGGATGCCTTGCTTGTGGTTGGTGGACAATGACATTAATGTAAAGAGGTGGAGTAAAAAGAAATGGGGCTGGAATGGGAGGAATGGACAGTTGAGAGATGCAGAAAAGAGGGGAGGAGTGAACTGTGGGAAGAAAGGTGGAAAGAGATAGGTGGGAAAGAGACCGGTTGGCAAGAGCTCGCTGTCCATCTCCCTCGTCCCTTGGAGGCGATCTGTCAAGGGACAGAACAGTCACTTTTGGGATCGTTCCCTTGTGGGGAAGTCATTCGCACCCTTCTTTTCCCACGAGCACCACGGCTGTCTTCCCGCCCCTTCTATCCGTCGCTTCAGTCCAAGGCAGCCAGAAGACATACTAGACATACATGAGGCGAGAGTACATACACGCCATGAGGCTCATCTCCGACAGGTTGGCCTTCGAGTGTCACATCGATATTTTTCCCAGGAAAGAGTGCCTTGTGGAGGAGTGAAAATAGTTCTTGGTCTCCTATCCGATCGCTCTCACCTTGGTCCTTCGTGCGTGTGTGGACCTGGCCTGGCCATTAAATGAGCTCCCTGGAAGCGCCATAGCAGATCTACTCGTTCAGCCCGCGGGGGACACTCGCGCCTTTCCTTCAAAAGCAAAAGGACAACTCTGAACGCATTTGGAGGCACGGGTGGTCACACTCAAGGCTTGTATGCCTCTCTTGGATTTTCCTGCTTTGGTCCTCCGCCTTCCCTGTGTGCCTGATTTTTTTTCTTCCTTTTCAATCCAATCACCCCAATCAAAAACACGTCCATCCTCCCACCTCCCACCAATCTTTTCTCCAGCAACGAAAAAGACACAATACGCTTTCTGTCCAGAGAACACCTCTTTTAATATCTTTACTCGGACCTTTATCACTCCAAACAAATATTGATCAACATTTCGACCAATTAATCTGCGCCTCCCGCTGGAACAAAGGCGTTGCATGTCCTGGAACGACTTCTTGCCCCAGTTGGCTGTCGAGCATGAAGTGCTCGAATCACTCTTTACCGAAATCGGCACACCCGAGAACGAGAAAGCAAGGCAATGTCAGGCACTATTCGACAAGTTCTTAGAGACCATTAGGGAATGCATCGACATGGTTGGCAAGGACAAGACTCGACTCACACATGAAATTGACCGAATGTTGGAGAGTATTCGAAGCCTGACTGATCTTCTCGGCCAAGACGAGCAAGCCGTTGCGTCAGTGGTCGAGTCCTTTCAAGGAATGGTGAGTACCTTAACCTTGGCTAGTTCTTGCGTTCGTGTTCACATTGTCTTGGAGTTCACCACTGACCATGAATGCTTCCCCATTTCCATTTTGAACAGACTCTGTGGGATAGACACGAGGTCCTATCAAACGAATACAGCTTCATCTTGGAGGTAAGGAGCTTGGAGCCATGGCTGGGTCTAAGGCGCGAGTCTGCTTGAACTGTTCACTTGAAGTCTGACGCTATACTCTTCCTTTGCTAACGCTCTCAACGACAACTAGCACTATCAATCAAAGTTGGGAGAGATACAAGCGTTGCACCGAGAACTGACCCACTATGGCACTATCCTCGGACCAAGCTTTGTCAAGCCAGCACCCTACCCTGACACAGGAGCCAGGGTCACTTCTGATGCTCAGCAGCAACTCTTGGACGACATTGCCGCCTGCAAAATCGAACAGGTAATTGCATAACGGTTCCTAATGTATAAACTCACGCTCTTTTATCTTTTAAGCTTATCCGCACCTCAAGTCACTAACGACATGCTCAATTGTATTTTGGTCCACAACTTCGGTAGGCAAGACGCACAACAGTTGTCGAGTCAGCTGTTGTGGCGATCAGGCACCTCTGGAACGAACTTGGATTCACAGCATTAGACAAGTTTGACCGAGAAGTGATCAGTGTAGATCTAGAACAATACCCGATATCTGACGACACATTGAGGCGACTGGAATCAAAGAAAACGAAGGTTTGTCACTCGATTACGTCCTGCTTGAGCCGAAGTCGTTACAATCAACGGACGAACCTGTAACGCCTGTACACTTTTTTTTTTACTCTGGTAGTTTGAGGAGGAACGTGTCAAGCGCGAGGCTCTGGTGAAGGAACACATCGCAGATATCACCAGACTCTGGGACAGACTCCGGATCGACGACGAAGAGCGAGAGGAGTTTATGACAACGAACATTGGACTGACCATGGGTACCATTCAAAGCGTAGGTGCTACGCTCTGCTATTCCTCGCGTTTTTCATGCTATTCGTAACCTTAACATGTTTTATTATTTATTTCCATCTCGAATAGCAAATAGCAGAGCTGCGTCGACTGGAAGAACTCAAGTCAGAGAAGTTGGCGGAATTCATCTTGGACGAACGGGATGCCTTGCATCAACTATGGGATCGGCTCTGTTACACCAAGGACCAACGCGAACGTTTCGAACCCCTCGGCGACAACAGTGTCACGGAAGCTAATCTGGCAGCGCACGAGTCTGAGGTTGCACGCCTCAAAGAATTGGTTCAGGACAACGAACCCCTCCTCGACACGCTCGCCAAGTATATGCAATTTCTGAAAGACATCCGGGAATTCGTGGCCTCCTCCATGGATTCACAACGCCTCTTCAAGGCTGAGCCAGGACGTTTGCTCCGCGAGGAAAAGTTCAGGAACTCGTGCCAACGAGAGTTCCCCAGAATCAAGAACCAGCTCGAGATTGCGTTACAACAATGGCAGAACAAATACAATGAGCCATTTCTGGTCTACGGCGAGAACTATTTGGAGACGATAGACTATCACGCTCAGCGGGCCTGGGAGAAACCAATCAGCGAAACAGTAAGTTGACGCTTTGTTTTTTCTTTCACCAATTGTCATGATCACTATCAAACAAAGGTCGACTAACTTTTTTTTAACGGTGCACCATTAGGAAGACAAAGAGGATCATAATGGAAAATCAAACTCCAAGGCCCCCATGCCACGGACACCTACGTCAACACGCACTGCACACCTTCCAATGGGACGACCAGGAACCCCCTCAAAAGGATCCTTCATGACGCCTACAACTCCTACACGGTCTCGATCTGTTACCATCCAGCCTGTATCCAATCCATTTTCTCCTAGCAGGATGGCCACGTACCGAGCCAGCAGTTTGCAAGTGCAGTTGTCTGGAGCTGGACCAAAGCTTCGAAGCGAGTCACCCTTCGGTCACAAGCTGCCTGGAACACCAACGAATATAAATCGATACCCAGGGTCGACAACAGACTATGCCAGGAGGAGTAACTCGGTCATCTCCATATCGTCGGCAACGGATCCTCAAGAGCCCACAACACCCACTCGTCCTCGGACCGCCCGCCTCGCGACTTATGACTTGACAGAAGCATTTGAGGAGGAGGAGGAGGAGGTTCAGCCACGGGATCTGAAGAATGACCTGCGGCAATTGAAACGACCCGCTGAAGACACCCTCTCTGATTACTCCAATGGTGCGCGCCACAAGGATCCAAGGATTTTCCAGAACTCGAACCACATGCACAAACATCTGTCCTCGTCAACCAGCTCATCAAGCCTCGAGCGGCGATCTATTGTCACTGTCAACAGCGACATCGAGGAGGAGGAGGCCGACGTCACGCAGAACAGCGTGGTCGAGATTGACGGGGCCGACTTGTTATCATTTCGGCCCCAGTCCCTATCGAAACGAGTCGTAGTTTTGCGAGAAAACGACGAGGAGGAAATGGATGGGACCGTCTACGAGATTGAAGACGATGGCTGGGAGACCGAGAATGACGATTCTCCTTCGAGGCACTCGAAGCAATCGAAGAACAAGTCAAAGTCCACTTTGTAGGCAAGGCCGTATTGATCTAATTTGCAGCATTTTTTTCTTATTTTCATGTACCTTCTTCTGTTGTTACCCCTTTCGTAGCTTTGCTTCCAGTTTTATAAATTGTACAATAATACTCCTTTCTTTATTGCGGGTACTTGGCAGCTCCACGTTTCATGGTCTCCAAGAGAGTTGCCTTGATACGGGGCCAATCCTCCTCAAAGATGACATAGGCGTAGAACGAGACCCACTTGTTAGTGCTGGGGCACATGAGCTCGTCCTGGAGGATGTAGGTCAACGGGGTCCCGCAGGACACCTCCAGGAAGTGGCGCATGCCGTCGTTGGGCTCGGTGGTCTCGTATGTGAGCTAATTGCAAACATCCAAAGCGTCAAATATATTATCCGCAGCGAATAAAATTGTTAGTCACCTCACTCCAGCGATTACGAGACCCAGGGTTGCTTTGGACGTTTTTGGGTTCCAGCCAACCAACAGGGCATTTTATTCTTTTCTGTTTTTTTTTTTTTTTCCTTCTTCTTACCTTGTGCATTTTCCGCTCCTCGAACAGATCGCGCATGACCTCATACAGAGCCTCGGTACCGTACCCGTTGTTCCAGTACTTCTTCCACAGAATGATGCCCACGTCGGAGTGGCGCTCGTCCACGTGGATGTTGTTTGCGCCACAGACGCCGGCAAGTTCGCCAGTACGTTTGTCGTGGATGTAGTAAGTCGAGACCTTGCCCTTGGCGATGCCGGCCTCTTGGAGCTCGCGGCGGTCGACAATGTCGGGTTTGGTCCAGCCGTGGGGCTCCTTGGTCTTGAAGCGCAGGTAGGCCATGGTCTCGACGTCCGAGAACATCTTGCCCATGGCCTCGTCGTCTGCCTCGGAGGGGGGGTCGAGCGTCAGGCGGGCGGTCTCGATGGGCAGCTGGATGTGAGGGGCGTCGTCTGGGGTCATGTTGTTCTGTGTGATCGATGACGGCATTTCTTGGGGCGAGAAAGCTTCAGGGGGGAGGAGAGAGAGAGAGGAGGGAAAGATGGAGGGAGTCGTGGAGATGGCGATGATGAACAGAAAAGGAAAGGAAAAGAGGAAAAGAAAAAAAGAGAAAAAAGAGAAAAAAAAAGAAACCATAAAAAACGTGGGCGGATAACGAATGAAAAACCTGATGGGTTCAACTGCTCAAGGGAGGGTTCATTTGGGAGGGACTGGCACCCTTCTGAACTTGGCTGAACTCACTGCGAGTCACCCGGTGTCAAACTGTCAAACCCAAAAGGGAGAGGGATGGGGCGGAGAGTTTTTTTTTCTTCACTTCTCGTCTGTCCTTTGTCTCGTTTTTTACTCTTGCGCATGTACATTCATTTTCAACCTCAAATCCACCTGAGCAACCCTGAGCAACCCTGAGCCATGTCATCCATCTACGCCTACTTTGAAAGCCTCGCCAAAGAGCCCTACTTCCTGCCCTCGATCGTCATCTCGGTCTCCATCGCCCTCCTCATCACCTACCTCCAGGACAAGCCCAAAAACAACGACGACAGTCAATCCACCGACAACAAACCCACAGCATCATCAGACCCCCAGCAGCCCGCCACAGCAACAGATGCAGCACCAAAGCCAAAGGCATTCGCCCTACCCACCACGTAAAACAAGATCTCGGTTCAACAACATGGTAATTAGCGTTCATTAGCTGTTAGAAAACACAAAAGCTCAGACAATGGTTTTGTTCTCGCTCCTTGAAACATAGAGAGCTTCCTCCCCCAAACACAACTCGCGTGTTCACCCACGAAGAGTTAGCCAAGCACGACGGCAAGGACCCCGAGGCTCCCATCTACGTCGCCATCAAGGGCACTGTCTTTGATGTCAGTGCCAAGCGCGCCATGTACGGCCCTGGTGCTGGATACTCGTGCTTCGCTGGCAAGGACGCGTCCAAGGTAAAAAAACTCGAAGAAAAGAAAGGACTGGGGTCGGGATAGCCGGTTATCCGCTTTAGGAATGCTTACCAACTGACCCAATTAACATGGATCTGACAGGCTCTTGGAAAATCTTCGCTGAAGATCGAAGAGTGCGTAGCCGACTACAGTGACCTGACCGAGAAAGAGGTAAGAAGAAGTACATCTAACATCTTGGCCGCAAAGCGCGATGCTCGAACTGCGAAGCTGACTGCCATTCTCATTTTGTTATCCACACCTCT
Organism: Podila verticillata NRRL 6337; assembly: GCA_000739165.1. NCBI lineage: Eukaryota > Fungi > Mortierellomycota > Mortierellomycetes > Mortierellales > Mortierellaceae > Podila > Podila verticillata. The sequence goes on from KN042422.1 coordinate 1,282,438, forward strand.
TATAGCTCAAAGTTCTCAACGACTGGTATAGCTTTTTCGAGAAGAGATATCCTATTGTTGGAAAGACTGAGGCATAGATAAATAAAAAGATTAGATCATATCATAAAAACCCCCCATTTCATATAACTTCTTGCCGTGGATGCAACGTTTTCACGGGCGACAGCATTTTCTTCCTCGAAGGATTCGAGCGAATGTCCAGAAGGCGGTCAGAATTATACTGGCATAGACTGGCCCTTTTTATTGAACGACTAAGGCTCGAGAAACTACTCGTCTTCTATAGGGAGATCGTAAACAAAGCTTCTACCGAGACGGAAAGCCAGGTACTCCTTTGCGTTCATGTGGCGCGCTTCCTCAAACTCAACAGCCTCAGCTCGCATCTCCTGTGTGATCAGTGGGCTGGGAATCGGATCCAGCCTGGTCTCGTCATTCGCGTGCATGAAGCAAGCGATCGAGTACCGCGAGCTGGTCAGCTGCTGAGGGTTGTACATGACGCGATGCTTGGTTGACTTGAGCAAGCCGTTGGTCCACAGCTGGAGATGGTCTCCAATATTGACAAGGATCGTGTCCGGGATGACGGGGGCTGCAACCCAAGGCACGTTCCTGTGGACCCTTGAAGCTTGGACCTCGAGACCTGCAATGTCCTTTTGCATTAGCAGGGTGATGGACCCATAGTCGGAGTGGCTGCTCGGGCCATCGGAAGAAAATGGATGCATTAGGTTAATTGACGTCAGATGTGGTTTGATAGGAAATTATGCCTTTGGTCAACAAAGTGCACATGGGGATCAACTAAAGCATCAACAACCAAAAAAGTGGAGCTTATGTATGTACCTTCCGGCCAGAGGTGTGCTCGGATCACCAGATTGCTGAGGATAGTGTAGGAAGCGCAGCGTTGTTCCGGAGCTCTCTTCCCACGCATGGCTCTGGTCAAAGAAGTGTCGACCCTGGGCAGACTCGGGCACTTTAAGCGCAATAGCAAAGCACTCCATGATACTCACGGCCAGCTTGTGAAGCTCCTGACATTTGACCAGTAAATAACATTTTCGCATGAATATCCTCATCCTTTTACTTGCCAAGGGAGCGCTAAGTTCCGTGGGAGGGAACAAAAGGGAAGAACAATCACTTACCTTGAAAAAGATGCCCACTTGCTGCTGCTCGCTTTTGTCGCCGTGAACAAAGTAACTGGTCGAGTCGTCATCGATAGAATACTTTCGGACATTGTATGCTCTATTGCATGAGAAGAGTTCAGTTAGTCGAATAGAGCTGTCTTGTTCTTTCAAAAGTGCTCGTAGATACTGTTCGGTAACAATACTCTTTCAGGTCCCCAACGACTTGGTGCTCAGGATCGAGTCTATGTTCAAATAATGAAAAAAAAAAAAAAAAAAAAAAAAAAAAAAAAAAAAAACGGCACTGTTAGTTCTTGCGCAGACTATATATCACGTTGTTTAATAAAGTATCTGACAGACGTCCAACCTCTCCGACTTCATGGGCGAGTAGCCAATGTTGTGGGGACCGATAAGGTGGTCAGTCTTGCTCCGCAGTGGCTGTTGGAAGAAGGCCTCGCTGTCTCTGAACATGCGGTCGATAAGGTCTTTTGGGACACCATGGTTCTTGAGGTAAAAGAAGCCGATGTTTTGAGCTGCCTCGCCAATCTGGCGAGCACACTCCTCGGGGTCCGAAGCGAAGAGACTGAAGTCGACGACAGGGATGGTTGGGCCCGAGGTATCCTTGGATGCAGATGTTGTTGTCATTTGAAAGGGTAGGGGGGCAAGTGGCGGGAGCAAGGTGATAGAAATGAACAGAAGAGAACTAAAGAAAGAAAGAGGGAGAGAAAGGAAAGGCGTAAAATGTGAGGAAGTGGCTTGCCTTTCCTTTCCTATCCTTGGCCTATGAACCAAAAATGTGAATGCGCCAGGGAGAGCGGGTGAGAGCACAGTGACTGCGACTGGGAAACCTTAATACATTTTTGTCTCTTTTTTTGTGTTGATCAATGCAAAAATGCATTCACGTTCAACCCCTCCCACACTTTGCCCGCACGGCATTCCCCACTACTAGTCTACCATGAACCCATTGAATGTCAGGAAGGCATTTGTCTACGACAAAATCATCAACTGGTTCCCGGGCCACATGGCCAAGGGCCTGCGACTCATTACCGAGAAACTCAATTCTGTCCAAGTGGTCATTGAAGTGCGCGATGCAAGGATATCCTTTTTTTTTTGACCTGCACAAAACGACGCGTTTCTTTGCTCTACTATGTTCAAAATATTCAACTCTGGCTACCATACACACTTAACTCTGAACATACATGTTTGTTATGCGACCTCCTCGTCTTCTTTTTATGGTTTCGTTTCTATCCAACACATCCCGCTATCGTCCATTAATCACAAGTTTGAGCCAATAGCACAGAAAAAGGACCGCCTGATTGTGTACAACAAGACCGATCTTGCTCACCCAGATACCGAGGCAGTAAGCAGAAACGTACCTTTTCCTCATACGCCTGCTTGTTGTATCCTTCTATTCAGTGAGCCTAATTGTTCATGTTTGCCCTCAACGGAAATACGATATCGTTAGGCGATCACAAAGGCGTTTCGGGAGTTCAAGGGCCAGGATGTCGTGTTTACAAATGCGGACCAGGACGTGAATGTCAAGGGCATCATCAAGTACCTTGCCAGTGAGTTTCGTGTTGTTTGTCGCACAATGTCACGCGCGACTGAAACTGTGTGCGAGGATTTGTCAAGAAGTCTCACACACCAACCCCGGTTTGTTAAAACTCATAGAAAAAGCCAAAGTATCGGGCACTGCCTCCGAGAAAGAGCTGACAACTATGGTCATGGTGGTAGGGATGCCCAATGTCGGCAAGTCGTCACTTATCAACTCGCTGCGCCGGATAGGTGTCAAGAAGGGTAAAGCTGCGCCCACGGGAGCCATTCCTGGTATCACAAGAACCGTCGCTGGAACCATCAAGGTGCTCGATTCACCTAAAGTATACCTGATTGATACACCCGGTGTCATGATCCCTCACATAGCGGATCCAATCTCTGCCATCAAGGTGGCACTCACTGGTATGAACTCACGTGTCTGTATGTTGTTTGTTTGAGTATGTGGACAGAGCTGATGCGGCAATATGTTTTTTAGGCGCCATCTCGGACCATTTGTCAGACGAGGAGGTCATTGCCGACTACCTGCTGTTTCAACTGAACCAAGCGCAGGACTATGGGTAAGGATAATGTAACTTGATAATATTGTCTGTCAGTATTGTGATGCTAAAAACATATTCTTTCTTTCAGCTACCTGAAACTGTACAACATCAAGGAACCAACGGACGACATCAAGGTCTTCTTACCCCAAGTGGCCAAGTACATTGGAGCGCTAAAGAAGGGCGGCGAGTACAACTTGCCTGCAGCAGCACAGTTTCTGATCAAACAGTACCGGTTAGGCAAGCTGGGGCGGTTTACACTGGACGACATCCAACCAGAGTCATTAGAAGAGTTCCTGACCAAGGAAACGGAGGACAGTGTCAGTCGGCGGCAGCAAAAGAAGGCGGACAAGATCGAAGAGCGCAAGATCAAGCGCCAGATCCAGCAGCAGAAATGGGAAGAGCGTGAGCAGGCCAAGTTGTAGCTGTAGGTGTTTGTCTCAGCATGGATGCAATGCATGTTCTTTTACCATGAAAAATAAACTATACTTGCACTTGCAGGCTGTAATCGCGTGCTTCCTTTGTCCTCGTGCGAAAACACACCGAGTACAGAGCGAAATTTAGGCGATGGCATCATCTATGGTTTGTGCACGTTGATTGGATGGGCTCATCGTACACACGAGCTCGGATCTCATCAATTGTTCTTTCCTTTTTGGCGCGTGTCTTGTCTCTCTTTCTTTTTTGGGGTTCGAATCCAAGTCAAGGCAAGAAAGCAAGGGAGGGACTCACTTCCAGTATGTCGATATAGCACAGTTTCGCGATAGACGAGGATATACGTCATGGTCATGGCCATGGTTGTAGCAAGAGTAGTCTGGTTTTTGCATGACAAGGAGGACATGGTGAAGGAGGCCTGTTGGCTTGTGAACTAACCAAATGATCTTTGACCCCACCGTTGATCCAAACCTTATTGTACTATCTGCTCTTTTTCAACCTCCACTTCCACCTTCCACACCTTTCGACTATTTCACGTTCTCACTTCTTCCCCCATCGATTTTCATTTCTTTTCTTTACTTTTCATCCTCATCCTCATCCCCATTACTTTCCCTTCCATCTCCTTCATTGTCTCCCCTCCATATTCTCATTTCAGCTGAACACAAGAAACCTCTTGGACATCACAATGACACAGGAATCACATTCGGTTGAGCCAGTCAACCCTGCTCACAAGGATCATCTCAACGTCGGCACCGAAAACGATGAGCTCGTTGTCGAAACCTCATGGCAGCAGCAACCCCTCCGCCTCCCCGCCTACACTCCCACCTCCGCTGCAAAGGAAACAGCTCAAGACTCACCGCCAACCACTCCGGTCGATGACCCCATTCACATGTCCGGCTCTAAGAAGCACTTTGGTTTCTCCTCGCGCCAAAGTAGAGCCTCGACCATCTTCCCTTGGCAAAAGCACAAACCGGCTGTCTGCCACCAGTATGCACCTCACCGCCCTCCACTGAGCAAGCGCTCCAGCTTGGCTGGCCTCAAGGTTCTGCCTGCCATGCACCCCGATCCAGTAAAGCAGTGCCCAGATGAAGAACTAGATATTCTGTACGCTAATCCGATCGTGATAGTGTGACCAAAATAAGAATTGGGCCTTGCATGAAAAAGGAAAACGAAAAACGCAGCAAACTGACATGAGCTCAATTTTTTTTTTCTTTTTCTTGGTTTGGAATAGCACATTGAAGGGCGAACGTCTTGCCAAGAGGACACTAGAGCTGCTGCATTTGATGCAAGTGCAGGACTGGTCTGAAGTCACGGATCATACACAGCTTGAGCTCGATCGGATCAGTGGTGCCATGACCAACTGCATCTTCCTTGTCAGAGGACCACCCTCAGAGGCCACGGAAGGCAGACCTCGCAAGGTACTGTTGAGAGTCTACGGTGTTGGTCTGGAGTCCCTCTTCTCTCGAAACAATGAACTGCACTGGCTCCACAACCTGTCGATGATGGATATCGGACCCTCACTCCTTGGAATCTTCAAGAACGGACGATTCGAACAGTACGTCGAGTCGACCACACTGACCAAGGAGGACATCAGGAACCCCAGGACGTCACGCCACATCGCCCATCGCATGTGTGAGTTGCACAACATTGTCAATGTTTTCCCCCCACCGGAGGGAACCATCCCTCAGTCGCAAGGGAACATTGCCAAGTGGATCCCCTTGGCCAAGGAGGCTATTGAAAAGATCTGCACCAAGGACCCGTCCAAGCGCGCTGTCATGGACGAGTTTGACTTTGAAAAGTTCCTGGTCGAGGTTGACGAAGTTCATCGCGAGCTGATATCTGTACACTCTCCTCTCGTGTTTGCTCACAATGATGTAAGTAAGACGTTTTGACTGATCGGTATGTATACAATCGCATAGATTCTAACCTGATCTACTCGATACTCATGTTTAGACACAATACGGAAACATCCTTAGGGCACTGGACGAGGACGGCGAGTTGGTTGTTATTGACTTTGAGTATGCTGGATACAACACTCGCGCCTTTGACATTGGAAACCACTTTTGCGAGTGGACCGCCGACTACCACTCGGATCGCCCCTCAGTCCTGCACCCATCACGCTACCCCACCAAGGATGAGCAGTTGAACTTCTTGGAGGCCTATGTCGAGGCCGAGATCGCCATGTGCGGATACCATTTGACCGCTATCAACATTGCCAAATACGCTAAGAAGCGCCGCAGCATCTCCGCCACATTGTCAGAGAGCCTCTTAAGCCTTGCTTCCAAGGCGACTGAGGTGATTACAAAGAAGACAACAGACAGCAGCGCACCAGCACCAGATGTTCCAGTCACCGCCAAAGGCAACAGTGCCGCCGAGAACGACCACACTATCCCACGCAAGACGTACGATGCAGCTGACGGTGGCGGAGGAGTGTCCAAGGCGGAGATCCTGGACAGTATGTACAGGGAGGTCAACAAGTTTGCACTGACCTCACACATCATGTGGGGTCTGTGGGGTCTGATCCAGGCGACGCAGAGTGAGATCGAGTTTGACTATTTTGAGTACTCTTTGCAGAGATTGACCGAGTTTAGACGTCGCCGTGATGAGTTCATGTCTATGTGAACAGCTCGTTCAGCTAAATAAAATAAAAAAATAAAATAAAATAAAAAAAAGCTTGGAATATGGTCATCTATTTTTTTTATTTTGCGAGTAGTAGATTTTAGTTGGATGACAAGAAAGTCTTCATGTCAAACTGCTGGCCATCGCCCTTGAGGACCACGCCCTTCTCTGTGACGATTGCCGAGATTAGCTCTGCAGGGGTGACGTCGAACGAAGGGTTCCAGACACCGATGCCACGCGCAGCGACGGCAATCGTTTCCGAGACCACTGTTCCAGCGTCCTTCTTGAACTCGGTCGAGGGCGCCGCCACGACGGGTCCGCGCAAGGTGGTGACCTCGACCGCGGGACGAACTTCGATATGGATCTCCTTGCCTGAGTCAATGTTCAAGTCCACGGAGGTCGAGGGTGCCGCAACAATGAAGGGCACGTTGTGGTAGCGAGCCGTAATCGCCAACTGGTAGGTGCCGATCTTGTTGGCAGTATCTCCGTTGGCAGCAACGCGATCCGCGCCGACCACAATGGCGGCGATCTTGCCAGCGTTCTGGGCCAAGAGTGCCGAGGCCATCGAGTCGGTGATGAGAGTCGAGGGGATGTTTTCGTACACGAGCTCGTAGGCGGTCAAGCGCGATCCCTGGTTGTAAGGGCGGGTCTCAGTGCAGTAGGCGTGGGTGAGCTTCTTTTGTCCTGCCAATGCACGAATGATTCCCAATGCAGTGCCGTATCCTGCTGTGGCCAATGATCTATGTTGGAAAGTAATGAATATTGACTCTTGATAAGTCTTCCAAGTTGCTTCCTAGATATGCCATGATTCCTTGGCGAGACCTGAGTCAAACGTTACCCAGTGTTGCAGTGGGTAATCACACGCAAGTCCTCGTCACCCTTCCAGGCACTGAGAATGAACTCTGCTCCGAAATGTCCAATGTTCATGTTGTCCTTGACATCCTCCTCCAGCATCCTCTCCGAAAGCTCCAGGTATTTGTTGACAATCTCCTGTCCCGAGGTGGCTGTGACCGCGGCTTCACGAACACCCTTGGCCAACTTGTGAGCGGCGTCAAAGAGGTTGACGGCGGTGGGGCGTGAGGTCTTCAGGAACTCGAGCGACTCTTCAATGAAAGCGACAGCATCCTGGGCAGAGGTCAAACGCGGCGCAGTGGCGGCGTCGACCAGGACGACAGCCAGGGTCAAGGCGGCCACAATGGCGATAGCGGGAGCGCCACGGACCTTCATGGTCTTGATGGCATCATGACCCAATGCCAAGGTGGAGATGGGGATGTACAGGGTCTCGTGGGGGAGCAGGAGCTGGTCAATGATGTCGAGGGATCCGCGCTGGTAGCGGATGGCCTGAAGAGTTGCGCCAGTCATTGTTCAAGTGGTAATTATGTTGCTGGTACAAAAGGTGAGCGAGATTCTTGCAAGGAGGTCTCTTTTTTTGTTTTTCGCTGACTCCGCCCGTTGATGCCATTCGCAGTCACAAAGGTGCAGTCAACCATCCACGCGAATCCCTCAAGGCACATCATTGGACCCTAGGTTTACGGTGGCATAGTTGTTGCTAGTTCAGGATACAGGTGTGGACACTTCACGAAGAATTGCCTCTGGGCTCGAAAGGTCAGGAATCTAGTCGATACTTTGCCACCGGCCTTCAAAAGCGTGCGTGTTTTTGCTGAAGAGAGAAAAGCTTAATTCGTGTTGGCGTGGGCGAAGTTTCCAAGCCTCCGTGTTGGATTGTCGCGCTGTTTTCATATGGTCGTTCCTGCATCATGGTGTTGCTAAGTGTCTCTGGCACCAGGGCGCCGAATACGGGAGTCTGTTTACTTTCGACCGATAACTTCTTATCCTCGCTTATCGTTCGTCTTTGTTTTTGTTTGGTTTATTTTGATCAGTTGCTAACAAGTTGCATGTAAAATGCACGGACACGCCTTTCTTTCTCCTTGTTGGCCACTTGTCACTCCTTTGAACCGCCTCCACCATCTCCACCCACTCGATTAGGACAAGGAAGCAAAGGAGGCATGACAAACAATCTTTCCGATGGAACATCAGGTTCATTCAATCTGTCGCCTCCCACAGTAATGGAGTTCACAGTCGGTCTTAATTGCTTCCCAAAGCGCTCTACTTTGTGTCGGATTCACTTAAAACATCGTGTCCATTCAAACACCTCTCCTTCGTTCTTGACTTTCAAAAAAAAATAATAAGAAGAAGAAAACATTCCCACACCCACTTGACTGAACCTTGACCATGCCTTGGAGCCCTTCCACTCCTTCGGCAACAACTGCCGGGCTTGCTCTGGCTGCATGTGCCGCCTACGGAGTTCACCAGTATCTGGAGCGCCGCGTCAAAGGCACTCTCGACCACATCCACACCAACGACACTCTGTACGACCGCGAGAAATACGGCCACATCCTCAACTACGACAAATACTCGCTCATCCTGCATGGCCAACCTACCTTGATCCTGTCGGGCGAATTCCACTACTGGCGCCTGCCCGACCAGTCCCGCTGGCGTCCGATTCTGGAGCAGTACCGCTCCGCGGGACTCAACTGCATCCGCATCTACTTCCACTGGGGGTTCCACTCGCCCGCCCAGGGCAAGTACATCTTCAAGGGCAACCGTGACATCGACTACTTACTTTCGCTCTGTGAGGAGATTGGCCTCTACGTCCTTGCTGCCCCGGGCCCTTACATCTGCGCCGAGACTCAGGCGGGAGGGTTCCCTATCTGGCTGGCAGCCAAGCGTGAAATCCGCCTACGGCACATGAAGACCAACTTTTGGAGGGAGTACGACCCTCAGTTCATGGACTACTGTGTCGAGTACTTTGAGAACATTCTGCCGATCCTCGCCAGGCACCAGATCACTAACGAGAATGGTACAGGATGTGTACTGGCACTGCAGATCGAGAACGAGTCGTTTCAGCATGTGTTTGGGTACCCCATCGGACTGCACGACGACATGCGCGTACTGGCCCAGACGGCACGGTCTTGTGGTATTACGGTACCTCTTTTTACCAATGACGGGTTTGAGGAAGGGTCGTTTGTTGTCAAGGATGATCCTCATCGAAAGAAGAAGGACTTTGGGATTGATCTCTATGGCTTTGACAAATATGTTGGTAAAGTGGTTGACGTATGTCGAAGGAGTGTGTCGAGACCAGAGTATGAAGCCATATTAACATCTCCCATGTCTTAACTGATGGACGTCGATAGTCTTCACACCAAACAGTGAGCCGACTTCATGGGTTGTAGGCCGTGACCCGTCTCATCTGGAAGAGTGGAGCCCCTCGATCGTTATGTCAGAGCTGGACAGCATGGAGAAGAAAGTGCGCGCGTTTGGACACGCCAACTCCAGGACACCTATCTTTATCCCCGAGCTGCAAGGAGGATGGTTCAATCATTACGGGATCCAGTACACCTACGACGCCATCTACCGCTTCTACGGCGACCAATATACTCGGCTCATGCTCGACACCGTGGTCTCTCAGGGTTGCACCATGCTCAACTTTTACATGTTTTACGGAGGCACCAACTGGGGCACCATCGGAGATGCGTAAGCTTCATGGATCAATCTCCTTGGAATCAACCATTTACTCGCTTCTTACTATAACTTGCTTTGTATTGAACTCTCTTCTTCATGGCTACTAGTGATGTGTACACGTCATATGACTACAGTGCTTGCATTCGCGAGTTTGGTTTGATGTCTGGTCGGCTTCGCAAGCTGCGTCTTGGACTATTGTTCCTGCAGTCGTTCTCGGATGTCATGGTCCGGACTGATGCTGTCCCTCCAAGGTCTCATACCGTCAAGTCATCCTTGGCCAACACCATTTGTCAACAGCGGCGATCCTCTGGAACCAGCACGAGTAGCTCGGCGGAATTGACTTTTGTCCGCAATTTTTCTTCCGAGCGCCTTGATCGGTTTGAGCTAATTCTTGCACCAAAGACCAAAAGGGAGGCTCCTACGCGACTGTCATGCTATCTGCCGTACAAGACATCATTTGTAGCTCTGGGAAACTACACAACTCTGAACAGTGACGTCCACTTGGTCCTCTCAGCAACCCCGATCCATATCCGCGGCTACTCAGGCAATAAGGAAGTGTGGATCGCTGCCCTGGCAGAATCCGGTCCCACCGAGATGGCCTTCAATGGATCCATGGTGCTCAAGGAGTCTGGATCTCAGTCCTCCTCTACTACATCCGGCATCAAACTGCGAACCTCTGCCACAGACAAGAATCTTCGCGTTCTCTCCGTTCCCGAAGGTACCACGAGCGGACACGTCGTGCTGGCCAGTGCCCAGGAATCGAACACAAGGTCCGAGCTGCATATCATCTTCTTGGACCTGAAGATTCTCATGACTCTGTATTGCTACTACGACAACCGTCATGTCGCAAGGAAGAATCAAGAGGGCACGTCCAACGGTATCAAAGCCTCAACTCCCCAGCTGGTCACCTGGGGCTCCTACAACACCCTTTATAGCCCTCACAGCAAAGTCTTGACCGTCGATTCCACAGAGTCTGAACGCCAACTCCATGTCCTGTCGTTTGGCTCGTCGCCAAGCCATGTCACTGTCGAAAACTCTATCTACGGATCAGGTCTCCAGTACCAGGCCTATCCTCTCAAGGGCTCCGAGAGCATGAAGCTCGATCTCAAAACGACCTCTCTCTGGGTCCAGCTGAACGAGAAGGGCATCTACCTCGACAACTGGGAGACACGCGCGACTGACTTTCAGGCACTGGAATGGAAGGACTGCCCACGCTTGTCGTCGTCCTCTGACCGGTTCAAGTACGTGGCCATGGACTACCACTTCACTTCCGGACATGTCATCTACCGCGGCCGCTTCAAGACGCTGGAACAACAAGGGTCCAAAGCGGACCAGCGCGTGTGGATCAAGGTCAATATCCGCCACCGGATGACAGCCTATGTCAACGGTGTCTGTATCGGGTCCCACATGGTCTATTCTCGCCAACTGCTGACCCCCGGCGCCAAGATGGGACTCGACCCCAATATCTTTGGCCTCGGAAGCCATGAGATTCTGATTCCTGAGGAAGCTTTAGCTACCTCGGTTGGTCACGGTCAGGGCATGTCTCATGCAGACAAGGGGTGTCACGACCAGGAGCACGAGATTGTCCTGGTTATCGACTCGTTTGGCTTGAGCCGACAACCCTTTGTGGTGGACGACATCCGCAACCCACGCGGACTGATCTCGGCCCGGGTCCGGGGCAAGACTGTCGTGAAGGGCACGGAGAGTTGGCAGATCTCAGGTATTGATGTCAGGACACTGGATCAGGCCTGTGAGAGCACCGGGTTCCAGGATGAGCACTCAGAAGATGGATGGAGAAAGTCGCTCAGTATGAGCGGCCCTGTCGTGCAGCCCGACGATGGAGTGACCTGGTGGCGTGCACGGTTTGCTGGACCTCCAACAACACATCGAGGGGCTGCGGTGGCGAATATTCCACTGTGCTGCCGCATGGAGGGCGAGTTCTCAGCTATGATTATCCTGAACGGCGTGCTTGTGGGTCGGTACTTTGGCTCAGACTCGCCGCAGCGAGACTTTTATCTCATGGACGGGCTGGTTCACAAGGCCGAGTCTGAGCAACTGAACGAGATCAAGGTAATGATCTATGGCGCAGCTGTGACCAAGGCAGGAGGGCCGTTGATCCGGATCTTGCCGTGGATGGTCGAAGATGCTCAGGGCCAGCTAGGCCAGTGGAGCGGCAATGTGTTTGCAGCCAAGGAGCAAAACGAGAAGGCGGGAGAGATGCAGGTTGGATCGTTCTGGACGATGCGCGAGTTGTTCCCTGTAGGCAGCGAGATTTGAGTGTTGAAGAAAGTGGCGTCCTTGGCCTTAATGCAAACATATCCTCAAAAAAAAGTAAAAAGGATATGCGAACATGCACCATTTGTCTCGATCGTCTGGCGGTTCTGTCCTTTTGTATGGAATGAGCAGAGACGCGCCTCTATGCGTTACATTCCGAGTGTGTGTGACCAGGAAAACGAAAATAGGGATCAACGGTATTGCAGTGGATCTAAAAGAGGGGTAATACCCTGGCTCTAGTATCCTAGACTGGAGAAGGGTGAGAATACGCTTGTTCTTGGCATCCTTGGCATTCTTGCTTTTCATGGACATCGGGATCCTGGATCAGCTAGAACAAGATGTCCGATGGTTGAAAGGGCGTTCATGCCATAGGCTGAAACATCGGCGTCGGCTTACTGTGGAGGTTCGCACCCTGCGGGATGTGCTGGTAGTTCCTGCATGTGCGGGAAGGACCATTGACATGGGCTTGACCCAGGGCATCGATGCAGGTAATTCCTGCGTGAGCGGGATGGATCATTGACATCATGTCCCTTGACAGTGAAACTAAGGGCACCAGAGACTCCTGAAGGAAAGAGAACTCTTAAGGACATCAGGGCAACCAGTCATGCAAAAGGAAAGGAGATCGATCACCGTAAGCTACTGATTTATGCAAAAAACACATAATCGCTCATCCTTAATGCACTTGTACTTACTAGCAGCCCCTTTTGCTACTAATAGAAGGGCGAGGAAGGCTCCTGCTCGCTCATATATAAACATGAACAGCTTTTTATCTCTTGCAACCACACACACACACACTTTTCCTTCACTTCTTCCACAACACAAAAAACAGCAAGAGAACCCCAACCTCGCCACAAGATGTCCCTCGCTAACACTCGCGAAGACCTTAAATCGTTCATCCCGGACAAGAGCATGGTCATGCCCGTGCACCAACAAGAAGACATGCCCCAGATCGACCGCAACACGAGCGCCACCCGCGTCACCGGCAAGGACGCCGACCCCACTAAAGTCACCCTCCTCGCTAGCGTCGTGTATGGGGAGAGACCGTCCTATGACCCTGCGAGCGGGACGGAGGCTGAGGTGTGGGAGGTTAGGGCGAGGGAAATCATTGCCAGGCAGAAGGAGGAGAAGAGGACGGAGCAGGAGGAAGTGGAAAAGAAGATGAAGAAGGCCACTGTAGGAGAAGAGAAGGCCGAGGTGGAGGAAAAGTCCAAGAGGGGCGAGTACGATCATTTACTCTTTGAGTATTTTGCGTGTTATCCGCGAATCTGAAATATATATATAAAAAGCAAGAAGCCACTGATGCCAAATCTACAGTTGTATGTTGGGTAGATCCGAACTACGAAAAGCACTAAACAGTTCCAGACTTTTCGTTTCATCACAGCTCAGTGATATGGTGTTTATTGCACAGGAAAAGCGACAGAAGCTGGAGAAGTTGAAAAGAAGATGCCGTATTATATGTTGTGATGATGCTCTTTGCTTCTCTTTCTTCAATCCTGGTCCATGTCGTCGGGTCCCGAGCCTGCGTCGTCCTCGGACATGGGCCTGCTCGCGTTTTCTCCTTCAGAGGCGTCTCCATTCTGGTGATCCTCGTGTGCTCCGCTGTGGTTTTCCTCCTCGTCCTCGTCCTCGTCCATGCCTCCCATCTCTTCATTCTCCTTGGCGACACGTTGCTTCTCCAGCGCAGCCTTCAATGTCATTGTCTTTGGGATCACATCTATTCATATATTGAGACCCATGTTCAAATGTTAGTGATCCTATTCATCCGCACTGTTTATCTATGACAAAACAAGCTCTACGAGTTGCATACCTTGCAGGAACTCGAGAGAGTCGTGTTGTGATACAGCAGTGGCTAAAAAAAAATGTTTTCGCAAGTTTGTGCTGAATGTTAGCGTTGGTTTCTTCCCTGTCCTCTGGGGCGGTTTTGTTCTCTTTAATCCCGATATTGCTGGTCATTATTTTAATCCTTGTCCTCCCGTCTTACCGAGGTCCTTGTATGCAATCGTCTTTCTTTTTTCCATCTTTGCCAGGTTGAACGCCTTGGTTGTGAATGACTCCAGGAAGAGTTCCTAAAACATAAAAAACGAAGTATCGAGGTGAGCCATCGTTTTTGACTCTCTCCATGAGAGATACTGCTATCTCATCAAAGGTCATTCTGAGGAAAACGTACTGTGGCCATGGAGATCAGGAAGACGGCGTCGTTGCTGACCATGGTGATATCCTTGTCCTCCTTGATGATGCGCTTGACGCGGGCCACGGGCAGCTGGGTGACGCCCTTGGCCTTACCCGCGTATGATGGTGATGCCGATGCTGATCCTGATGTGGATGCGCTGGACTTTGGTTTTGATTTTGACGCCGCGGGCTTCTTGGTCACTTTTCCTGACGGTCCTGCCATTGTGCTTAAGTGATTGATTGTTGATTTCCTTGGGAGGGGGTGATCTGTGTTTGAAAGTGTGAATGCGAATGCGTTTGGAAATGTAAGAACACGTCCACAGCCACAATAGCAGTCCTGTCGCTGTCTGTGTGTTCTGTCTGCTTCACAGCTCGTCTCCCTTTTGTCGTCCATAATGAAATAAAAATCAGCCTAGGGAAAGAGCATTCCAAAAAACGAATGACGGGATGCGCGTCGGCTGTTGTCCATAGACTCTTAGACTAGCACAACATTGTCAGAGGAAGTGAAAGGACGAATAAAAAAAAAAAGGGTTGGTGGATAGATGCGCACCCAAAGCATTCGCCCACAAAGTCCATAACTGACGCCCAAAACAAAAGTAAAAAAGTAAATGTCCTCAAGGTTCATGAAGTGTTGGCCTCTCCTTCGTTCTCTGTTCTCCTCTTCCCGACGCGATGCGTTCCTCTTTTGTTTTGGACCTACACGGAGATGGAAAGTCAAAGGAGAAAACATCGGATGATACTTAGGGAAGGATGATCGGTGGTAAGGACCCCTCCTCCCTATGCAACACTCCGAACACAAAAGCGAGAGAAGAGATCCTTGTAGAAGCGGAACGAACATGTATCACTGCGCATTGGATTTATTTATTTCCTTTTCTTTTTTTTTCGTGGTGCATGGCATCGGACATGTTTTTGGCATGCATGGGTCCTTTGTCCTGTCCACTTCTCTCTTTCACCCCCGGTTCATATCTTGATCCCTGCTGACCAATTGAACCACCCAATGGTCCTCTTTTTTTTTTTTTTTATTTCTGTCGTTGCTTTGTTCCCTTCGTTGCATGCAGATGCAGGAACATGCACAAACACACCACATCCTTCCTCCTCATCCTTTCATCACCATTA
The DNA here is from genome assembly GCA_000739165.1 of Podila verticillata NRRL 6337. Classification (NCBI taxonomy): domain Eukaryota; kingdom Fungi; phylum Mortierellomycota; class Mortierellomycetes; order Mortierellales; family Mortierellaceae; genus Podila; species Podila verticillata. Next base: position 1,297,763 of record KN042422.1, read on the forward strand.
TCACCATCATTCCCTCGTCCAATATCGTTGACACGGTCATTGTTTTTTTTTTAAATTTTTCGACGCCCTTTTTGCGCCAAATGATGTCAGGGACACCAAAAAAAAAAAAAAAAAAATCCTTCTTTTTTTGGTGCTAGTCTGTTTTGTTCACTTTGAGGTATTTGTATTTATGTTGTTGTTAATATTACTTGGGATTTGTGGAGAAGACGGATATACAGAAAAGAAGAGCGGGTGAGGGAGGTACGGAGTATTAATGACGAGTGGCTACGAGTACATAGAAATATAAATAAAATAGATGAATAATCCTCTTGAGGCTGTTGTGGCTGTTTTACAGCTCAACAGGCAGCTCAAGCTCGCCGCCCAGGTCCAGCATCTGCCGAGCCTTCATGGCCCTCGCCGCCTGGTCCTGCTGCTGCTGCAGCGAGGCCGTCGAGTGTCGTGGCGATGGTGCCGACGACGACACATCCGAATGGTCGTCATCGTCCATCATCAGCTCGGGCATGTCTTGCCTAGGCGAGCTGGCAGTCGATACAGGCGATGAGAGCAGTGAGCCAATCGACTCGGACAGCGCCTCTGCCAGGTCTTCAGAGCTTGTCATAAACGACATGTGCGCTTGGTTGTTGATGTTCTTGACAGGGGTGGTGGGGTAGAAATCGTCCTTGCGTGGTACCATAGGTGGCGCTTCAAGATGCACCACCGGCGCTGGTGTCCAATGGCTCGGGAACGAGGACAGTGTATGGCGCTTGATCTTGCTTGCTCCCGGTGTCGAGAACATGCCCGGGCTGATTGTCTTGTGTGCTGAGAGGAAGGTCTGGACCCGCTCTGGAGGGGTGTTAAGGATCGTGTCGAAAAAGTCTTCGTCATTGTCCCTGAAGTGGTCCTTGTAACCCTTCTCGAGGGGGACCGGGGTCACAAAGGCGCCCTGGTCGTCGACGTCGCTGAGCTGGATGGCCTGCTTGGCTTGCTCCTTTTTCTCCCGCTCGGCGGCCTTTTCCATGGATCGCTTGGGGTTGGTGGAGAAGAGGCCGGAAGAATGAGAAGAAGAGGAGTTCTTGTCGGTAGAGGGTGCGGGTGCAGCTGAGAGGTCGTTCGAGTCGGAGGATGGGGTGGATGGATGTTCGGATCCAGGTATCTGGGCAACTGTGTGTCGCTTTGAGGAAAACATGGTCTTGATGGAAGCAAGGCCTCGTCGTGGCCTAGGGACCTCTGGTGCGAGGACTTGTGTGGACATGTTGAGATGTGGAGTGTGGAGTGAGTGAGGGAAGAGAAGAGAGATGGGAGAGAGGAAGGACTCTAAATGAAATCAAGGACAGATGGAGCTCAAGTGGGTGGTTACGGGAGGATATAGGGGAGCAGAAGCAATTGATGAAAGGATGGAAGGATGGAAGGAAAGAAAGAAGAGCAAAGCAGAGGAAAAGGTGGCAGGATAGAACCAAGAGAAGACAACAAAAAAAAAAAAGAAAAAAAAAGCGTCAACAAGGGTTGGCTTGCTGGTGAGGTAGTTGTTTTTGTAAAATAAAAATGTTCAGCTGACGAGAAACAGGACAAAGGATAATGCGCCGTGGGCTGAGGTGCAGGGTACAGGTGCTGTAATTGGGCCAACGAAGGCTACAGGACGACAAAAGAAGAACCTGGTCCAAAAGAAGAGCAGAAGCACAAGTTCAAAGAAGGTTGTTCAACAACAAGCTCAAAAGAAGGGGTGGTTTTGATGTCTATAGTTCAACAAGGGTTGCAGGGTTGCAAGGATTGAGATTGAGAAGCTGCAAATTGGAGATGCCTTTGAGCGGTATAGGGTCGATAGTAAACAACAACAAAAATAAGGGCGTTGCGACAGAAGGGTGTGGTGTGTAGGGGTTGGACAGAGGACAAAGTGCGATGCGAGGGGATGCAAACTAGGAGATGGATGGGTGGAAGGAGACGAGAGCGAAAAAGTGTTGCCCTATTTAAGGACTTCTGTCTTTCGGGTACGGATGAACGAAGGGCGGGATTGAAGGAGTGGAAGAAGCGACAAAGGGCTTTTAGAGTTGTGGATCGAAGGAACTGAGAGTTGCCGATGACGATATGATGGCATTGCCTTTTTGAGGTCTCACTCTGTCTCCCTTTCAAGTTCTCGCTCTCTTTTCTTTCACACACATACACTCAATTGTGTGGTCCGCTTGCTCCGGCTGAAATTTTACCAGGCTGCACTTGAGGTCGAGGGACCACCTTTATTTGTGTTGTGCCCAACAAAAAAAAAGGCGCTTTTTCTTTACTTTGTTTTGCCGCCAATGGATAGATGGGGATGCTCTAGCTGTGGACTGCAACTGAGTCTCGAAGCTCCTACAAGATGGGATGCCCCTGACTGGGCACAACAGTCTCAGTCCTCCAAAAAAAATATTCTTATTTAACTTAGGAGTTGTGGTTACTCACTTCTTCATGCTCCCTTTTGAAGAGTTATATACATTTTTACATGTTCGGACCACACGATCCGACAGTTGGTACACAAAGCGAGAAAGGGAGGGTGGGAGGAGACGAACACAAAAATAAACATGTCATTTTGTGCAGGGTTCATTCGCTCATATGTCCTCTAACTCGCTGTGCAGTTAGAGATTGCGTGCAATTACAAAGGGTTCGAGCTTATTTCCAAATCGGGTTGTTTTTGGGCTCAGCCCAACAAAGCGGAAGTGTCTCTTGTTTTGATCAACCAAACAAAATCTGTGCCTGTGGCATTCATTCACCTCCATTGGCGCAACGAGTCGCTTAATTTCATCTTTTCCCCAGCATTCTCCCACTCACCGCCATCGCTCCATCTCATTCCTTGCAGTAACCGTCTAATCACACATCAACAACACAACAATTCCCCACTCAATGGCCCAGATTACACTCTACCCTTGAAGAGACACACCTTTTTTTACATCGCACTACCTCATCTTCAGATCACCTCCCTCCCTCTCTTCACATGGCAACGATACCCAACCCCGTCACAACCGCGCTGGTCGAAAACACCGTCCAGCATGTGCCCCAGAAGAAAGTCACGCTGGGCCCTGCCAACGTGGTAGCCTACATGTTCCAGGGAACTGGCGTCTTTATGTGCCTTGGTATGAGCAAAAAACGGATCGGGGATTTTTTTTTGCCGCACGCTTGGACCCTGGATTCTCAACTAATGTAACCTCCTCCCTTATGTTCTCGCTGAATAATGGTCATATCTTAGACATCGTTGCTTGGCCCATGGAGGTTGCCAGAACAAGAATGCAGGCCAGCAAAGATGTATGTTTCTCGAGCTGCCTTGCAGTCTTTCAATGAAAGGCGCTCTGGTTCTCGATCGATTTGTTAACATGCCCATATTGGGACCATCCTTCAACGTCCTCCCACTGTGGCGACTATAGAATCGGCCACAATCAACCTTCAAGCTTCTGCGCGACATTGCGAGGACGGAAGGTAAACACACCCTGCGACTTGTACACAGCGCGTTCGAAACAATTGATGTGACCATGGGAGACTAACCGCCCTAACACTTGCCACCTTAGGCCCTACAAAGCTCTTCCGCGGTCTTGGTCCATTCTGTAAGAATATTATCCAGTGAACTGGTAGACAAAGACATTGTCTATTATCAGGAACTAATCAGGACTTCCTCTTGGTACACCTTCTTTAGTGTTGACATCGTTGCCATCACAAGCAGTATACCTTGGCGTGTACGAGCACGCCACCGCCGTCATCGAGCGCAACTTTCCCGATCGTCATAATTCCAACAGCGCACTGAGAGGTGAGGATACTGAAATCCGTGATCACAAGGACCTGACTACTGCAGCATGATCAAAATTCTAAATTGACCATTTTGTTGTGTCTTTTCCCGCTCGTACTATCGGTCCTAATTAGAAATCGCTGTCGCTGGGTCGGCTGGATTCCTTGCAGAGGCTGTATCGGCGTTTTTGTACGTCCCCACTGACATTATTTCACAGAGATTGCGCGTCCAGTCTGAATCCAAAGGACGAGCACATATGACTAGCATAGGTAAAGACGGAGGGCATCATGTTCACAGGAAGCACGGGATCTTTTGTTACGATGACACCACTCACCCAGGATTATTGTTCTCTTGTCAACTAGACATTTTCAAATCGATATACAAAGCGGACGGAATTCGTGGATACTATCAAGGGTTCTTTGCGACGCTGCTTGCTTTCACGCCATACAGTGTCACTCATTGGGCAGGATACGAAGCCACCAAGAAGCTAGTGTACAACCACTTGGCTGCCAAGGAACAGAAGGAGATGCGGCTCAAGAAGAACGGATTCTATACCAAGTACCAACTGTCACAGAACAATCTGTTCATTGTTGGGTAAGGAGCAAGCGACTTTTACAGGTCTTTTGCTAAGTGATCAGTGAATATGGACCAATATATGCTAATACTGCCCCTTTGGCATTCTATATGTTAGACTATCGGCGTTGAATGCAGCGATTCTCTCGCTAGTGATCTCGTCGCCTTTTGACATGGTCCGGGTCCGTCTACAGCTTTTGGACAGTGTGCACCAGCAGCAGGCCGAGCAGATCCAGAAAGGCTGGTGGGCGATGGCCAAGCTGATTGCCAAGGAGGAAGGCGTCCGCGGCTTCTTCAAGGGCATGGCACCCAAGATCATGGCCGCCATCCCTAACGGCATCGGTTACCTGTTTGCGTACGAGTACATAAAGGAGAATCTGGAAAGCGAGTCGGCTTCATCATCATCGTCGTCACCGTCATCTTCATCCTCATCGTCCACTGTGTCTATCTTCCCTCCCACGTTTTCGTCCGCCTAAGAGTGGCAAGTTATTCCCTCATGTCGCTTTCCTTTCTCTTGTTTCTATCTATATTAGACATTTTTTTTTCTTTATTTTGCAGTTCCCTATTTCCATTATTATTTCCTCAGCTCTTTTGAATCTAAAAAAAAAAAAAGTTACCTTACCCATAGCAACCCTCCATTTGTATAATACCATTTATTAAAATAAAAAAAAACATAAAAGTACCACCTTGTTTGCCTCCCTTTGGTGACGTGTGGGGATGCCACCATTGACACTCCAAAAAAAAAAAAAAAAAAAAACTGCTCATGGTTTGCTTTTTTTGTAGCTTTATTCGAATTTTTTTTTTGTTTGTTTGTTTGTTTCGCTTTGGTTGTTGCAATGTATGCAAGGTTCTTGATCGCAAAAAAAGTCTTGTTATTTTTTTCTCGTTCGTCTCTCTTCTTTTACATGTCCTCGAGAGAAGCGATGGTACTGTCCAGCTCCTCCTTGATATTGTTGTACTTCTCAGTCAGCTCCTGGACCTTGGTTTCGTAGGTGTCCTTCTCGTGCTCCAGCTGCTGGACCTTGCGCTCAAAGTGCTCGGACTTGATATCCATCTGACGAAGCCTAGAGTTGTAGTTGAAATATGGAGGAGAGGGTTAGGGAATGAAAGCTTGCGATGACCAAAGGAGAGGACCCAAGAAGTGATTGGTCGAAACGAAAAGGGGGAATGATGGGGGACAATGAAAGGCATATGCCTCGATCCAGAAGGGGACCCAAGTGGATGTTATGGAAATGGGGGATGGAGGGGTGGGATCACATTCACTGCTCAGTGAAATATGAAATGAAAAGTATAAAAAAATGTGTAGAGCCAATCAGAGCTCCATCTTGAACCTTCTCTGAACTCTCTTTCTTTTCTTGGGATAAATGAACGAGGACATGCCAATCAGACCACTCCCATGGAAGTATGAAAAGTATGAAGAGGATACCATGGGGCCATGCTCATGACTGGGGGATGCTCACACTCATTGGGCATATGGGAAGGGTAGGATAGGGTTACCACAGATATCATATGGTATGAAATGAAGGACTGAGGATGGCTCTCACTTTAAACCTTTTAATATCTCTCTCTGTTTTCCATTTCTTTCTCTTTTCTCTCCACGATGATGTTGCTCAAGGGCTCCCCGGGGTTCTTTTTTTGGGTGTGGCATGTTCGAGTTGGAGAGGATGGAGTGTCGTAAGAGGACATGAGGAAACATGAAAGGGAGTAATGATGGATTTTTGTGATCATGAGGCACATCCGTCCGTGACAAGGAAAATGATGAACACCTGCAAGCTCCATAACTAAAACGTCCATGTGTGCCTGTGTCACGAAAGAAAAGGAAGGGGGGAAGACTAGAAGCTTCGACGGCACGTCTCTCTCTCTGAACATGATAACACTTACTTCTCGGTAGTCTCACGGAGGTTGCGCTCGGCCGAGTCGAGCTCAGACTCGAGCAGAGAGACCTTGCGCTGGAGGCCCTCGCCAACAGTCTTGGTGGTCTCGCCCTCGTCCAAGTTCAACTTGGCTTCGGCAATCTTGTTCTCGGCCGCCTCGAGCTCCTCCTCCTTGCGGGCGAGCTGGTTCTTCAGTGATGTGATCTCGTGCTCCTTCTGGGTGAGCTCGTCATTCGCGCGCTTGGACTCGGCTTCGGCAGCGTCGGCACGGGCAGAGGCGTTGTCGACCTCAACGCGGAGGGCAGCGAGTTTCTATTTTTTTGTTGTCAAGATAGATAGAGAGGAGATATAAGCATGGTGCGAGTATGCATGGTGTTGTGAATGAGACGCGCCCTGGCTTTCTTTCATTCTTTCTGTAATTTTTTTTTTCCCCGGAAGGGTATTGCATGATTTAGACTCGATGCTGCATTCCATATGACGAAATGAAGTTTGGCTCAACCATGGACCATGGGACGAGAATTGGTTGTTGTGTTACCTCCTTGAACTTGTCCATGTTTGTAGATGTATGTAGGTTGGGGTGGTAGGGTAGGGTAGTGTAGGTGGGTGAGTGATGAGGATGTGATGAATGAAAAGAAAAGAGAGATGAAAATGCCCAAAAATGATAAACAAATATATGTGAAACTGGGGTGACCGAGAAACTCAAGTCAGTGACCTCGACGAGGTGAGCTGACCTTTTTTTTTTAAAAAAAAAAAAAAACAGAATAAGCCGCAGGAAACCGATGGGGGGTGGGGGCACATTTCTCAGGTACAGACGACGCGAGGAAGACAAAGAGTGCATCACACAGACCGACAGACGGACATCCACACTTGTCCACGCCCCTATTTTTGGTCTTTTCTCTTCTCTGTCATCCGTCTTATCGCATGCCGTTGCTGGTCCATAGAGATCTAATACTACCCAGAAGAGCACGAGTAGTGACGCGAAAGCTATCGAAGAATTCCTATGCATCACGCAGCTGCTTTTATTAAAACTATTAGAATAGATATTTTTAAAAATATTGAAAGCTCTCGTCCGAGGGGGGTGGTGTCGCCTGGTCGCGGAGTGTGTAGCCCTGATGTCCAGCATCTTTGGCATGGTGCACAGGCACCTGGATGTGCATCTGTACTTTGTGCTTGCGCTGACTCTGCTGTCGCGACCGTGTGTGCACCAAGGGCTCTTCGTCGTCGTCATCGTCGCCATCGCCATCATTGTGTTTTCTTTGAGGCCCTGGCATGTGTGTGTGGATGGAAGAGAACAGTTCCGGGTGCTTTGCCATGGTGAACGAGGACGAAAAGGGGCGGTGGGGCGTAGGCAGATCTTCTTTGTGTACGGACTTCCTGGAAGAAACGTAACCTTTGGGAAGAGACGTGGTGGCAGAGGTAATGTTGTTGGAAAAGGCAGTGAGGTCAATACTGAGGTTGGGGCGAGGGGGTCGCACAGGAGTTGGGCTTGAAGGGTGGTTGATGTTCTCAAATTGGAGGGAAGTAGGAGTATTGACAAGGGTGAGGGATGGATCATGGATGGATGAGTGAGGGAACACAAACTCGGGATCGTGGATGGGCAAATGGGAATAGCTAGAGCCGTGAAGACTCAGTGAGGGATTTGAGTGTGGTGGCGTCAGTCGGTCGAGGTCGAGGTCGGGATCGCTTTGGCGAATTTCCTCAGAATCTCGGGACTTGATCTCGGGAACAGTCTCTGATGGAAAGTGACCTTCGACAGCCTGGGAATCGAGATTGGTTGCAGAGACACCGTCCTCGGAAGACAGTTGAGTGTTGAGCCAGCGCGAGTGGCGATTGACCTGGATCAAACCCAAAGGCAACTCGTATTCCTCTCCGCGCTCCTTGGTGTCATGGACGGCGAGCTGCTGCACGGTCGAATCGAAGGTCTGCTCTCTGACCTTGACTACCACGGACGTCTCCTCTTCTTCTTCCTGGACAGTCATGCCTGGCAAGAAACTAGATCTCTGGTGGCCAATGTAATTGCGTCCTTTACCTTGCGGGCGCGAGTAAAGATTCGATTTGACGACGGGTGTGTCGTCTTCAGACACGAATGGATGGTCGCTTTCGGTGTACCATTTAGAGAGTCGCTTAGAGACCAAACCGTCGTCAAACTCGTGCGAGTTGCGCTTTAATGTATATTCCAAGTCTCGACTGTCAGTTCTGGGGTGCTCTGAAACCAGTGGTTCGTTGTCGTCGTCTCTCTTGCCATCGTCCTTGCTCTCTGAGACTTCTTGGTTCCCTGGAACCAAGGTGGTCTCTTCGAGGAGCTGGGGTATTATCAGGCTCCGTCGCCAGTGATCAATGATGGCAGCCTTGCTAGGTTCCATGCTTGAGGCTGCAGGTACACCGAATCGCTGATGAACCATGCCTGCAGATGCTGAACGAGCGAGCTCGCGTTGGTTTCCCATCGAGGACACTGGGGTGTGAGAATGCGAGGCATGTCGCGTCAAGGGGTGGCGCTCCAAGGGAGGCGAGTCGTAAGACGAGAGCCCCGTAGGCATGTCGTCCTCATCGTCTTGCTCTTGCGCAGACCAGTCAAACCCCTGTGGCAAGAATGCAGAGACACGTGCCGGTGCAGGTATCTGGTAGTGGAGGAAGTTTTCCTTCGGTCTATTCAATGGAGGGCGCAGCATTTTGGGTGGCTGCAAGATCTGCACGTGTTGTGTTGTCGGTGTTGTGGGCTGGGTCGAGAACTCTTGGTCATGTTGGTCCTTGGGCTGGTGGTACTGCTTTTGCAAGTACTTTTGGAACAGCTGTGCTGACTGTTGATGTGCAGCCAGCTGGCTGGTCGAGTTATCCTGTTGGAGTGGTTGAGGCGGTTGGGATGGTTGAGGTGATGGAGGTTGCTGCTGAGGTTGTAGCGGTGTTTGCTGTTGTAACTGCGTTTGTTGTTGGTGTGGTTCTTGTGGTTGGGGCTGTTGAGGTTCTTCTGCCTTATTGAGCTGTTGTTGGAATTCCCAAATCTTGAAAAGTACAAAGTACCAGCGCTCGAGCTCCGTGTCCTTGTTTGCACGCAACACCAGGTGGCGGCCATCGTTGGTGCGGATCGAGAGTGCACGCGAACCGTCAGCGGAAGGGAAGCAGCGGAAGGATTTGGAAGAGGGTAGTAGCCTGATATCCGTCACGGATGTAATATTGATGAACCATTTTGTGTTTGGGTTCATTGGGTGAGGGTTACAGGACGGAGACATGAAGGGCGACGAGACGTAAGGGTCGTAGGTCATGATCACTGGAGCGCGGGGACGCTTGCCGACGCAGATCAGCACTACACGAGAATACGCGAATTAAGAGACAATTCGAGATGGTATGAGAGACGAAGTGAATATAAAAAATGCCTTGTGTTACACATGCATGCGTGCATACAAGATGTTCCAACTATGAGATGTGCCGAAAGGGGATGTTGCCATGTTGGAGCGATGGGGCAAGGAAAAAAAGATTATCCATACCTGACCCGTCAAAGGTGAACAAGCGCGATTGCCAGCGGTCATTGGATCCCAGCTTGAGCAAGTGGCCACTGTAGAGAGGCCGTGTAGGGGTGATGTCGGAAGCCTGTGGGTCCCATTGCGCAAGACGATCTCCTTTGAGTGGCATGGTGTCGAGATGGTTTCGCAATTACTATTAATTTTTAGAATGTAACCGTGTCTGTGTGGTGTGATATGGGGAGGGTGGTTTGAGGATAGATCCCTAAGTGATCTGGGGCACTACCAGCGCTTTTCTGTGTTTTCTGCTTTCGCTATTGTTCTTTTTTAGAACGCCTGCAAGACGATGGATGGGGTGGAAAGTGGAGAGGGTGTGTGCAGGTGAAATTGACAAAAAAAGACGGCCAAACAAGACAAAAAAAAACGCGAAACTGAGCTACAGAGCGTGTTGATGTGCGTGCCTGCGTGCGTGTAATGAGATGGGAGGTAAGGAAGAAGCGTGGCCAAGAAAGCGCCTGTCAAGGAATCAAGCAACGAAGCAGAGTGCAAAGATGGGACCGAGAAGCAAAGGAAAGCGGAAAGAAGGAACAAAAGGAAGGTTCTGGTGGATATTAAGACGGAAGGTGTGTCGACAAGGCAGAGAAGAGCAAAAACGTGAAGGTCAATTGTAAATGTAAGCGAACCAACAGCTCTCTGGTGGCGTGGAAAAAACTGAGAGCTGGAAAAAACGGGATGAGGGTTGGATTGGGCAAAGTTGGAGATACTACTTCTACTACAAGGACGAATCTAGGAGCCAATGAAAGGTGTTGGTGAAGTTGACGAAGAAGATAAATGCTGCGAGGCCTCACAGCATTGTTCAAGTAGGTATGTGGAAAAATGTATATACAATAGTAATACGTAAGACGAACAAAAGAAGAGAAGAGACGAAGAAAGGAAGAAGGAAAGGAAAACAAGAAGAAAGAAGAAAAGCAAGCAATGCAATGCAATGATACAGTTGAATTGGGTAACCACACTTTTATGACAGGAAGGCAAGAAGAAGAGAGAACTTATTCAATGGTTGCCATGGTTCCAGGAGGCTCAGTTAGGAATGGAGGTCTACAACAACAATTCAACAATACGACAAATGGATAGCTACGGTTTGTTACCTTGCCTTCCTTCCTTCCGCTGTACGTGCGAAAAAGGGACACACCTCTTTTTTTCTTCTGTTCGTGCGTGTGCATTGTTGGCCCCATGGACGAGGCACCTCCAAAAAACAGTAAGATGCCTTCTCGCGTTCATTTTAGTTCTTTGCTCGGCCGGACGTATGGACCACACAACGCCAACCTCCAACAAAGCACCCTCCCGGAACAGATCAAGACGAGGAAGGGCGAGGACGACGACGCGAGAAGATTACCATTGTTGTCATAAATAAATAAAACAACGGGCGATGCGGATACATCATTATCGTCAATATCATTGTCATTGTCATTGTCATTGTCATTGTCATTGTCATTGTCATTGTTAGCGAGGGCGTACTGATTTCTGTCCTGACCAATGTTTTTTTTTATTCTCCTTGAAAAAGAAAAAAAAAAAAAAAAAAAAAAAAGAAGAGGAGGACAGGAATGGGCGCTCAGTTGTTGGACGAGGCACCCAAAGAAGTGAGCCACCACTCGCTAGGACTTGGTGCCAGTGTGAGCACGATCCTTTGGTCGTATCATCATGGCATGTGTGTTGATGTAAGTGCATATTTCAAGGAGACATTACGAATGTATCTCTTGGTAACCACCACGAAAGAGCCAACAAAGGGTAAACACAAAGGCAAATGCAACCACTACAACCACAACCACACTCAACACAGTATGTTCAACATTCCACAGATGTGTGTGCTGTTTGAACTGACCGCATCGTCATGTTTGTTGTTTTGTTTCCCAGGAACCTTTGTTTTCTTTAGGTTTGTTCTCTCAGGCACGAAAGGTATTTCAAGGTAGTTGGCCACTTTTGACCAGACTAGACTAGACCAGTCGAGACGAAACCTGTTGAACTCCTGGAAAGATGGTGTGAGCGAGTGAGTGGGCGTGGGAGTGTGAGTTTGTGAGAATGAAACCCACCAACAAATAGGCAGGCTTGTGGCTCGTGTGGGTGGAGGAGTTTGAGGTCGACTATCGAAACCCAGAAAGCGGTTTGGAGTAGGACATGTCCAGGTTGTTCTTGCCTTTGATTTTTTGAGTTCAAACTGTCGCTGAAAGGCTGAGGGATATCTATCGCAAACAGGTATTCATGGTGGCGACACAACCCAGTACATACACAAGTATGGGCGAGGAGTGGTGGAAGGCCAAAGAACAAAACAGATCCATCTTCTCCCTCTCCATCTCTCCCTACTTCTTTGTGCCTTTGAGTGTGCCCAAAAAATACGCTCTCAATCTAAACACACACACGCTCTCTCTCTGACTGCTGTCTGTCTTCCCCAATGAAAAATGACGGCATGTTGCCTTGGTCTGGGAGAAGAAAAGAAAAGAAAGAGTCATCGGCCACAAACGAGACGGACATCCCCAATTCCACTGCAGAGCAAGAGTACGTGGCCCATGTGCATGTCAAATTGTGATATGAAATGCTCCCGCCCTCAGACCACCCCATCCTACCACGTACTTGACTTGCTATTTTCTGCCCCTGGCTTCCAGGGATGCCTATCTCTGTCAGCGTATCTAGCCTGCTGTCTATCCTCACTTTTTGGACAGCAATGCCCCTCCCCCCTTGACACCTTGACACTTATTTGATACCTCTGACACAAACAGGGCACAATAGCCAAGCCCTCGAGCCACAGTGCTTTGGACTGAGTTTTTTTGAAAGTGCTCGAGTTCCCCTGAAAAAAAAAAAAAAAGAAAGAAAACAAAGCGATGGCTGAGTTGCTTTTTGTTTGTTTTCTTTTTTCTTTTTCTTTTTTTTCTTTTTGCTCCTTCTTTGTTTCCTTCACTTTACTTCACTTCACTTCATCAACTCCACTCACCGTCACTGACAAAACCCATCGCCACCACTTGCAAACACACTTATACATTCACCCTCACCACCACTCTACAAACTCCAACAAAGCAAACAGCAAACAAACAAGCAGCCAAGCAGCCAAGCAACCAACCAAGCAACCAACCAACCAACTGTACAAAGCCAACAAACCACCAACCTCTCTTTTTTTCCTTCTTCCTCAACAAAGCACCTTCTCAACACAATGACTTGCACAATGACGAGCCAGAGCTCCACCTCCTCCATCATCTCTCAGGCCTACCCTTCGCCCTCCCTCTCGCCCGAGACCTCCTTCCTCCCCACAATGGATATGATGGACAACAACCACTCGACCCGCCGTTCCTCAGTCAAGAGCCTGATGAGCTCCGCCAACCCGCCTGCCTCACCACTCGATGCCCTGGTCATGGCCCTCGAGGCCACTGCCGAAGAGATGGCCATGAACGGTGCGCCCCGCTCAACTGCATCGGAGAACGTCGAGGACGAGGACCCTGATGCCACCGTGCCTTCGTCTCCTACCTTCTTCATGAAAAAGTCATCTGGCCCTTCTCTCCATCAGCTGCCTACCTTGGTCCTGCCTGAATCTGTCGCTTCATCGTCCTCAGAGGGTTCTTCAACTGGCGCAGGTCTCACTCCCAGCACTCACCCCGACCACGACCACCTTGACCACCGCCGCAAGATGTCCGTCAGCAGCCAGGGCTCAGTCTCGTCGACCAACTCGAGCAGCGAGCGCAAAATCTACGCCTGCACCGTTGGCAACTGTGACAAGAAGTTCACCCAGGTGGCCCATCGTCGTATCCATGAAAGGTGATTTTCTCATTTGATGACATGATCCTCCACATGTTATGTATCTCCCTCTACACTACTCTACCCTCTACTCGCACCACATCTTCCATCTACGCCTCCAATCGCCATTTCATTGTCTTGTGCCTCTTTTTCTATTCGTCCCGTGAAGAGCCGACAATGTTGGCCTATGGGCGTTATTCCCTTATTTGACCTCGATCACATATACACATATGTTATCGCAGCAATTTCTTCCCCCTTCCACCTCCTTCCTTTCTCCTCTTGCGCTGCCCTCTCCAGCCAGTCATGGACGGCCAACACACATCAACACCCAAAAATTCGTATGCCATGCGCCTCGCCGCATACGCAACACGAAAAGAAAAAATGCTCAAAAGAGAAACTAAAAAAGATGACGATGTCCCACGTACCATACACCATGCCCACGTTTTATTGCTCGTGCAATATCGTGTCCACATCTGCGACTGCCCTGATCTAAAACCTTTTGACGCCACCAATCCATTCTCTTGAGGTCACTAGATAACTGACTTGCTTTTTTCTCAATCTTAGGTCGCACACTGGGACTCGGCCCTTTGTAAGTCCCATCCATCCCTGACCTTCCTCTTACCTTCTTTGTGTTTTTGGTTCCTATTATTTCTGCCTTCTGTACTTTGCTGCAAAGATTGAACTTTTGGAAACGAAAATGGGAGCAGAAAGAGAAAAGACCAAGAAAGAAAAAAGGGAAATGGGGCCTTGTTTTTGACAACGCATCACCGAATCAAAATAAGCAAAGCGAGAGAGATCAATCGAGACCCTATCCACGACGAAAGGGAGTCAGGCTGTTGAAAAAAAAAGTAAGTGGGAGCAAGATAGACCTGGCAATGGCAAATGCGCGCACACATACACACACTTTTAAACGAGGGAAGGTGGAGCATGAAATGGGTTCTGATGGTAGATGTCCCCCTACACATCATTATCAAGGCTCTTGATACTCTTTCCCAAGGCCGGCGAAAGAGTCATCAGACCCAGCCCACCCACCCTTCGTTTCGTCCATTGCCAGTCTATTCTCTTTTGTTTCTTTCCTTTGTTCCTTACGCCCCACCCTTGCCCAGCCCGACTCCCGCTTTTGGCTCAGAAGCGAACTTGATTCGACCGCACAAAAGAACAAAAAAGACAGGCCCCGAAATTTGACGGACATGACAGCTCTTTCCAACCCATTTTCCTACATTTCTTATTTTTTTTTTTTTTTTTTTTCATTACCGTTGTGTATGAACTGTCGTCCATTGCTTTCGCCCGTTGCCGTCGCTCGCATCATCTCGATGTTGCGAGTTAACCCGCTTGTCCTCTCACCCAGGCTTGCGGAGAAAATTTTCTTTACTTCTATTCCTCGTTTTTTTACAGAGGCCTTTGGTTTTATTTTGTTCTCTTGGGATTGCCCATGTTGTCACCACGATAAAGTGACCGTGATGAAAAAGTTGATACAATCGTCGCAAGCACAGCATTTGGGGAACCTTGGGAGAGCTAGAAAGGAAGAGCAACTATGAAGAGAAAGAAAGTGATCTTGATTAGAGTGAAAAACACAGGAAGTGAGAGAGAGTGAGTTGTGAAGAATGTGAACAGAAGATGAACACTGTTTTTATCTCTCTTTTTACGTCTTCATGGATCTTTTTCTTTCTTTCTTTCTGTTCTTTTCTCTCGGCACATCTGTTCAGAACACGTTTTTTTCTCGAGTTGTTTTTTTGATTCCTCTCAAGAAATGTTTGACGAACATATCTAGATTTTGACGACTCACGGTCTATCCTTCTTCTCTTAACTCTTCTCTTTGTTGGGAAACGTTGATGTGGCTTATTTTACTTCTTTGCGGTTGCATCTTTTGGCCTATGCTTTTTTTTCTTGCGCTATCGTCCCACTCTACCTTTGCATTCGCTCCTCGTTGCCCTTTGACCCTTTTTATAACTTGACAATTGGCTTAATTTTTGGGGCCGTTGGTTCTTTGCGCTGTTGTCTTGTGTGCATCCACACATTTCTTGTGCTTTGTTACCATATCCTTGGCCTCGTGTGTTGCCATATCGTCCTTGTTGCATTGGTACGGTGCGGATCTGTGGGAAAAAAAACCGCCTTGGTTGCACTTTGACGGGTACGCCGCTTTTTTTTTTCCACTATGGAAATGCTTTGAAAATGATTATGATCTATAGGTTTGCCAGTTCCATGGATGCGACCGTGCATTCACCCAGCTCGGCAATCTCAAGGTTAGTACGATCTTTTTGGTTACGATGGTCTCATCCCTGTTCAAAGTAACTCACATAGTACTTCCTCTTACTACTTGTAGACTCACGAGCGCAAGCATACCGGAGAGCGTCCCTACAAGTGCCCGCACCCTGGCTGCGACAAGACCTTTACTCAGCTTGGCAACCTGAAGACCCATGAGCGGATCCACGATGAGGTCAAGCCTTTCATGTGCCGCCTTGCTGGATGTGGCAAGACCTTCAGCCAACTTGGAAACCTGAAGGTAAGATATCATGTCGTTAGATGCTAGACGACGACCACTAGAGACTGACGTATGTGCTGTATTGTTCATAGACCCACACCACAAAGATGCATCCTGACGTCCACATCAGCGACGAAGAGCTGGCCATCCGCACCACCTCGTACCATCCCATCCATGACCGTTCACCTCGCCCCGTTGTTAGGGAGGGCGTTGTCCAAGTGATCACACACTTCAACCCTTACCAGCGTCGCCCTATCAAGCCCCAGCAGTCTGAGGAAGAGAAGCTCCTCAAAAAGATCCGGGCCATGATCCACCATCAGCAGCGTGTCCGTGAGCTGGCCAACGGAAGCGACGTCTCGGACGACATGGAGGAGTAATATGGACCTTTTCCTTTCTGTTTGGACCGGACCATTATTTTTTTCATCATTTTTCTTTCTACTGTTGGAATGGGTCTGGTCTTTTTTAGTTTTTGATATCCTCTCTTCTTTCCAGTCAACCTCAATCTTGCTGTACCATCCTGTGCATTATTATTTTTCTTTTGTCTTTTTTCTCTTTTGATTTCGACCCCCACATACCCTTTCTTTTTTCGTTTACTTTTTTCTCTGTACACATACGCTTTTCCTCATCTCTTTCTCTGTTTGCGTTGCTTTCTTGCTTTCTTTTCTTCACAGACTTGTTCTTCCTAATTAAAGACGCTTCGCTTCGATCTTTGTTCAAATCATAATAAAATTACTGCCTTTTCATGCATGACCAATGCAGTGCTGCCGAGTCGTTCTTTCGGCGAAGCACAGAAATGCCTTTGAGCGCAGTCACATCGACTTTCATGCAAACTGATCCCCTTCCTTCGACTTTTTTTTCTCTTCCTTTTCTTTTGTCCTTAGTATACTTTCCACCTTATCTTTCTCCTTCATACTCACATTTCATTCGCGACGCTCAAGAAGGAACAAGGACAAGCCCCCATTCATCAATCAAAAGAACCAAGCAACCATGGTACGACGATACGCAAACAAACAACCGGAGGCATGTCGAGAAATTCAGGCCACCTTAACAAAACACAACGACTAAAGAGAGTTGTCTATCTGCTCTTTGGAAAAAAAAAAAAGTCTCTTGCAACCCAGTCGTATAACCCTCCTTCACAGGTGGTGCAGCTGCCGCAGACCCAGCAGCTCAAGGCGCTTATGACCATCATCCGTGATCAGAATACCAAGCGGGCTGACTTTGTGTTTTATGCCGACCGCATCATCCGTATTCTTGTCGAAGAAGGTAATATTTCACTCGAAGGAAAAGGAACCATGGGAGGTCGAAGAAAAAAAAGGGTCCGTCCAGGTATTAATTTAGGATGCCTTTTTTTTTTTTTATTCTTTTCCCTTGCTCGATAGTATTAAACCATCTGCCGGTTGTGCCCAGAACCATCACAACACCTACAGGTAGTGGACTTTTTTTCCCTTTTCTCTTCGTTTCTTTTCGCTGCTGTCTTTTTGGAGCTGGATACTTTGCTGTTATTTTCTCCATTAGTCGTCCATTCGTCCTAACTTGTTCTCCAATAATGTTTAATTCTGATTTAGGCGAGGATTACCACGGTGTTGAATTCCAGGGACACATTTGCGGGGTCTCCATTATGCGAGCTGGCGAGTCGAGTAAGTACAAAGTTGCGTTGTGATGCTTCGAATCCTTGAATGAGGAGAGGGGACGGAGGAATGCACCCCCTTCTCTCTCTATCTCTCTATCTCTCTCTTCTCATTCGTACTCGTCTAATTCGAGGCATGGACACGCGACCCCTTCCTTCCTTCCTTCCTTCCTTCTTGGGAACAGGGGGCAGGTGGACCACAGAGACGAGGGTTGCCTTATCGGAGGCCAGTGATCATGACTGTACATGAGAACAGGAGGACAACAACAAATACGAGGGACAGGGCCGAGAACAGGGCTTGGGCCTCTGTGTTCGTTGGTTGTTGTTGGGGAGTGCAAACATGTGTGGGCAACGCATGCGTTTGTTCAATATGGATGGATCACAGACCACGGAAAAAAAGGGTTTATCTTGAGTCTATGCTAATTGTCGCAAACTCTCTGTTTCTTTCGTTTCTCATTTTAAAACCTGAAGTGGAGCAAGCACTACGTGAGGTGTGTAGAAGTGTCCGCATCGGCAAGATCCTGATTCAACGCGACGAAGAAACAGCCCTGCCAAAGCTCTACTACCTAAAGTTCCCTCCAGATATCGCCAGTCGGTTCGTTTTGCTGCTGGACCCTGCACTCGGTATGAAGAAACGCACCTACACACAGCGGATGCAAAATAATAATAATAATAGGAAATGCGCTATTCTTGTTCTTTCTCATCTAACGATACTCTCTGCTTCCTTTATTAGCAACGGGAGGATCGGCCATCAAGGCGATCGAGACGCTGATAGACCACGGTGTTCCCGAGGAGAAGATCCTGTTCCTGAACCTGCTGAGCTGCCCCGAGGGCATCGCCGCCTTGGTCACCAGATACCCGGCCATCAATATTATCACGGCCGAGATTGATCACGGACTGAACGGCAAAAAGTATATTATCCCAGGACTGGGCGACTTTGGCTGCCGGTACTTTGGCACGGACAAATGAGCGAGAAAAGGATTTTTTTTTTTTTTGGTAAATGCGCGTGGAAAGGGTGTATCCATGTTACCAAGAGATCAGACTATAATAAATACGGTGGGCTCGCTCTGTCATTTGTTCAACAAATCATGTATCATGTGTTCAGCTAGGCATTGGTATTGTTCTGGAGGGATGCTCAAGAACAAAGTCAAAAACTGCATTCAGCAATATCATTTCCACTGTCACCTAACAGTCTTTCCAAGCACGGTAATCATTGCAAGAGTAGCAGAGCAGCGAGGAAATAAGAAATCTGGCGATATATGATCGCGCTTGTGAGTATCTTTTCTGCTCCAACTCGCTTCACAGCTTTCTTTCTTTCTTTTATTTCTTCTGTTTTTCTTGAGTTATTATGAATCATTAATTGTGGTGAAGGTTCGGGCGCGTATGCTCTTGAACAGAGTTTGGTGAGTACAGAAAACATAACACAACACACAACAGCCCAAGCAAAGAGCAGCGCAATTCACGATCTTTCTGCTGCGTCTTCATCCTCATCTCTTCCACTTTTCCATATAAAAACAAAACAAGCCCCCCCACTCCTTCCTTCCTCCTCCACTTTCCCTCCGTTTTACCATGGCCGATCCACCGCTACACATCCCACATATCCGCGAGAGTATCGCGGACACGTTGTCCATCACAGACCTGCTCAGCTGCATCCTCGTCAATCGTAACTGGTACCACGGCTTTATCCCAGCTCTTTACAAGGATACCATCACATACAGGTCAATCCAAGAGAGGCCATGGATGTACACCGACTTCACCCAAACTACTTATGGTCGGCAGGCACTGTCAAAGTACGCACACCACATCCACGCCCTCACTTGTCAAGGTCGCGACTCGCTCCAGTTCCTGTGCGCCTCGAGCTGCGTCAATTTGTTAGAGATCAATTACTTGACTGACAGCGACGCCTCCAACCATTGGGACCTCGGGCTAAAGGAACTTTCAGAGTTGATCACCGTTAACCCTCAACTACAAGCAGTCTCCATCGAGAAAATCGATATGGACGGTCAGGGCTGTGTGGATCAATTGTCGGCTTTCTTGGACTTTCTTGATGACCACCTGGAGATCTCTTGTGTCTACCTCGAGACAAAGAGCTTTGTTACCCTGGAGCAAATGTCGCAGTGGTGGGATGTTTGGGATCGCCTACTCGCTCGGACAAATTTGGATGATAATGTCAACAATCTTCACATACAACCAGCGATAGAACGATCCAGACGAGGACCTAGTCAATCTTGGTGGGCAGGTGGAAAAGGGGACAAGAGCAGGCGATGGGAACAGGATGCTTGGATCCAGCACTTGAAGAGCCACCCATTCCAGCCAGGCAGACTAGCGGTGTTGGAGCGACAGGACACCTGCGAGCTGCTTGTGCCTAACTTTAACACTCCTCACGACTGGTGCCCAACTCTGGAATTATTCCCCGGCATCCAGAATCTCTCAGTGAATCGAAGGTTTGGAACAGTTGTATCTGTTCTTCCACAGTTGTTCCCAGAGTTGGTCAGCATGAGCCTCTCTCAGTATGAAGGCGGTGGTAGGGCACTCGACGAGGCTCTCACATTTCTACCTGGGCTGATCTCACTGCGTCTGGGCGGTGTCAGCCACTTTTGTCTCACGCACGGGTTCTCTCGACGAGTTGGAACCCTCGTCGTTTTACATATTGGAGACCTCTACATAGAGGAGTTCTGGTGCATTGTGGCCTTAAGCCATAATCTGCAAGATCTCAATGCGCGTGCCATCTGGGTCATTGGCATGAACGATGGGGACATACCATCCCCAGAGTGGGCATGCGTGGGTCTTCGGCAATTGAGCTTCAAACTTCTTCAGGAACATGGCGAGCCTGATTATTTGGCCTACGATTCTCTTGCCCATGTCAACCAATTGATGAAACAACTGGTGCTGTCGTCTTCGCTCATGGCACAACTAGGATCACTGTACAGACTTGAAGTGTTGAAGATGGGATTCCATCAACATGATTACCCTATGATCGATTCAGTTCTTCTACAACTTTCGCTGCATCCATTGCGTGGCTTGTGTTTGCTCTCAGGACTTGAACAGTTGCGAACTGTGGCGATTTCAGGACTGGCGCACAATGTTGGCCGCCAGGAGATAGAGTGGATGAGGATCTACTGGCCAAGACTGACCTCGCTCGAGATTCCGTTCTTGCGAGAGCCACCAAGTATGAATGAGCAGCAAGAGTGGCGCACCTCTAGGGTGATGCCTGTCCCAGAGTACCAGAAATGGTACCCGGGCTTGACGATAGCGACTCCTGAACACTGTCATGTCCGATTGGCCGACGAGGAATGGGTCCGTATGGAAGACTACGGTGGATGAAATACGTTGTGAGACTCTGGGAGAAGAAGTAATTGACCACAGGGAGTGGGCGAAGCAGCGAGATATTTAGTCCACTCCTCCTAGAGACAACAATGAAGACCTTACCATATCCCCGTTGAAGGAGTTGGGTTGGACCAAAAAAAACACCGCACGGATGATAGAGAAGAATAGAGTGTCTCGCGATTAGACAAATCCATCGGGCACTAATCGTTCGGCAATAGGCATGCTCTGTGCAAACCTTGTCTCAGTCCCTCGGCAGTGCATGATTCTCAGGGGCTATTCACTTTGTTTGCTGTTTTTCTTTCCACACCCACGGAGCAAACAAAACTTCTCCTTTTCCTCCGACACCTCCCCACAGGCCAAATGTCCTCGTCCTATGGATGTCCCCACACTCATCGGAAGCACACGGGTCACAGATCGACCCAGTCCTTGCTCCACTTCGTTGTGTAACTGGGACAGAGTGACCCACTTTTTTGTCACATATACCAATCTAAAAGACTGGCCGATATCCAATTGGCCATGACCCATCGCACTAAAGCTTAACCTTCCTTTTTGTCTTTGTCTTTTTGCCCCCGCATTGCCTCTCAACTTTTCACTCTTCTTCATCCCCACACTTTTTCGACTTTCGATACACATCCCACCAACCCACCATCCCACCATGGCCGACTTGGCTCTTCATGTCCCCCACATTATCAACAGCATCACCAATTCCTTCGCTTTCTCTGACCTTCTCAACTGCATCCTCGTTTGTCGTCAATGGCATGATCGCTTTATCCCTATACTCTGGACAGACGCTGTCACCTTCAGGTCCCAACCCACGCCAACGAAGAACACTTGGACATATATCGATTACTCTCGCTCCCTCCATGGTCAGCAGGCACTATTATCGCATGCCCACAATATTCGAGCTCTTACTTGTCAGGGATCCAATACACTCCAAATACTCCGAACCTTGAACGGCATCAACTTATTAGAGATCAATTACCTTATGGACGTCGTGGATCCCAAGGTGTCCGATACGAGCCTTGGGGATCTTGCCAAGCTGATTACTCTCAACCCACGACTGACGGCTGTTTCCATAGAAAACATGGATCTAGACGATGACCACACCAGGAAAGAACTCTCGCAGTTCTTGGATATTCTTGACAAACACCCAACAATCAACTGTGTCCACCTTACTCCGGGGCAGACGTTTGACATCGCAGTTATCAAGTACTGGACACATGTCTGGGATCGCCTTGTTTCTCGGATATCGGCACCCAGCAGGGTACACAGCCTTCGGATCCAGAGCCTCACTACACGATCCAAACGAGGACTTCATACCCGACAGCCATGGAGAACAAGAGAGACTCCTATAACCGTCAAGATCGAGGACAGTGACCTGTATCGAGAGCGGCGTGACCATGTGGGAGGTCGGTGGGAGTCCGAATACCGCTTTTCAATGCCTCGCGATAACAACAACACGGCCGTGATGGAACGCGATGGATACCTCGTCCTAAGTCTACCCAGCTTCATTTCTTGGCCCAGGATCGCACGAGTTCTGAGGCGGTTTCCCTGCGTTCAAAACTTGGTTATCGATTCCGATCACATAGACGTTGGACAAGTACTTGGCCATGTACCCCGGCTGTTCCCGAATCTCTCCAGCATAGATGTGCGGTTCTCACATGTCGACCAAAGAACCGTCGACAATTTCATGGAGGCCCTCCCTAAACTGTCTTCTCTCAGACTTGATCTGCGAGTTCCAGCCCATCGACCGCCCTCGGCTCTTGCTCGCCACTACACGACCCTGACCAGTCTGAGTCTGATAATGCTGCCTATGTCGCAGCTATTCTCGATTGTCTCCGCATGCCCAGCCTTGATTGAGCTGACTGTTGACCATCTTGTCATCGAAGGATCCGAGCCCGACACCTCACCGCGTTGGATTTGTCCGCTGCAAAAGCTCCATCTGCACATCGTGTATGGTGTCGAGATGGGCTATGTTCTCAATGGCGAAGACATTACACTCAAGAGGGTGCGAGAGAAGCGGTCGGCAGAACGACTTGCACCGTCTTTCATGGCCCAGATAGGACTGATGACCAAGATGAAAGATCTCAAGCTGATGTTGCAGTGGGACGATAGGCTCGGTGTGCCACCCTTTTTCGACCTTTCGCTGGATCCGATCCGTGGGCTTCCTCAGCTTTTCGGCCTAAGGCAACTCACATCCGTAGCGCTGCTTGGAGCTCGGCACAATATTGGAAAGAGCGAGATTCAGTGGATGCGAAGGCATTGGCCGAGACTGAGCTCTCTTGAAGTACCGATCTTGCAGGGACCACTGCAGATTGGAACAACACCCATGGAGTGGCGAGATACGTACAAGGGCCAACTGCCTGCGTATGATCAATGGTACCCTGGTCTGAGAGTAGTGGTGCCTGATCATTGTTACAGCTGTTGGTATGGCTGCTGGGACGAGGTCAAGGAGGAAGAATGGGAGTGGCAGCATGTGGAGCAAATAGAGAGCAGTTGCGCTTGAAGAGCAAAATATAAGAAAGAATAAAGTATGATGCCATTCATGCGACTCCTCTCCAACACATCGGATCCACTATTTGGTGCTGTCAGAATATCACCCAACTATCTTTCTTTCGCCGACTTACTCAACTGCATTCTCATCAACTTTAACTGGCACAACTATTTCATTCCAATGCTTTGGACCGGCGACATCACTATGTGTGCAACTGAGATTTCGACTGCGAACAAATCATGCTTGCGTGATATGCCGCGAAAAAAGTAGCTCAACAAGTCTCACTTGCCAGGGAACTCTTAGGTCAGCTTTATCAACATCGTTGAAATGGAGTATGTTGCGGATTGGAAAGTCGACAATGAGTACAGTGGAATCACCCACAGCGAGTACCTGAGCCATGGCGAAACTATCACCTGGGTTCGTCTCCACCCGACGCTTGAAGCCATTTTCTCGATTCGCAACCACACATCACCTGTGTCTACCTACAGTTCGATTGTTTCTAACGATAAAGACAAAGACGAGTTTCAACGTGTCCACGGGAAAACTTGGCGTCGGCTTGTTTGTAGGATCAACACAGACAACATCCTCAGCACGCATGTCCACAAAGCCACCGAAGGGTCCAGCCAGTTGTCCAGCCTCAGAGAGGAGCCTCCTTCTCCCCGGTCTCCCCGGTGTGACGTCCTCGTTTATGCGGGACTTGGGATCACTGCTAAATTCGCAAGACTTGGACCTCAGCTTTCAAAAGAATTACTGGCCAGGCCACACACTATTTTGGAATTGTCGCTCGACACTGATCATGGACTGCCGCAGCTGTTGTCACTACAGAACTTTGGCGATCCATGGCGTATTGCACACGATCCGGCGGTCAGGGATTGAGTGGATGTGGACGCACTGGACAAAACTGCTGTTACTGGAAGTGCCAATGCTGCAGACGCCTTCATACGTGGGCAAGATTCCAGGAGCAGAGGCCGATGTGGTAATTGAGTGGCTTGAGACGTAAAAGGGTCAAGAACCTGACTATGATCGTTGGTTCCCTGGGCTGCAAGTGGTGGCGCCGGATCACTGTTTTAGATCTTGGGACAACCGAACGAACAACTTCGGGATCTGGAGTACGATTAGCCAGGAAGAGTGAAGTAGTATGAAATGGAGAAGTATCTCTGCAGAATTTAGCGAGGTCACCACTTATCTATTGTCCAAGTGTCCCCCTGAAGGACAAGCTTGGCGGACAGTGTTTTTCGGGTCTGAGTGCTAGTGAAAATAAAGAGCGGATGAAATTATGATGACTATTATCGAGGATTTCACCCTACCACCAGCATCCTGTGGGCCCTTTTTTTTTTTTTTTTTTTTTTTTTTTTTTTGGCCGTGGTAAGATTTTTAGGAACAGGTATGAGGGTGGACCAGTAACAAGGCCACTCCTTAGAAAAACTCACGGTCTCTGGAATTCAATTTACATGCATGTTAGTTTCTCTCGACTCGAGTAATGTGAATGGAGCGTGGCTGTGTATGTTTGCATGTGTTCTTCCTTCGGCATTGTCTTTCAGCTCTCTGTCCGTGGCAAAATGCGCCAAGGTGGTGGCGGTGAAGAGTGACTGTGATCAAGGGGTCAAAAAAAAAAAGAAAAAAAAAAAGGTATAGCCCCCTCTCGTCTCACCCTCTCTCCATCCTTGCCTTCACTCTCCTCCACACTCTTCCCACACTCCCTCCTCGCTAAAGACAGTGTGTCAACACTCCCGCATGGCTGACTCGACCCTTCAAATCCCTCACATCCTCAATAGCGTTACCGATCCTCTCTCTTTCTCCGACCTTCTCAGTTGCATCCTTGTCTCTCGCCAGTGGCACGATCTCTTCATCCCTATTCTCTGGACAGATGCTATCACCTTCAGGTCCAATCCAAC
Source organism: Podila verticillata NRRL 6337 (assembly GCA_000739165.1). Taxonomy (NCBI): domain Eukaryota; kingdom Fungi; phylum Mortierellomycota; class Mortierellomycetes; order Mortierellales; family Mortierellaceae; genus Podila; species Podila verticillata. Next base: position 1,322,988 of record KN042422.1, read on the forward strand.
AGCTCTGTGGGGCAGCTGGACATTCGACGATTACTCTCGCTCCACCCATGGCCAGCAAGCCCTTCTTAAGAATGCGCAACATATCCGCGCCCTCACCTGCTACGCCTCCCACTCCCTTCAGATCCTTCGCGTCTCTAACTGTGTGAACCTGGTGGAGGTCAACTGTCTTATGGGCAACTTGGATTCCAGCGAGCTAAGAACAGGCCTTGACAATCTTGTCGAGCTGATCGCCGTCAATCCTCAGCTGACAGCCGTTTCTGTCGAGAGTATCAATCTTGAACCTGAAGGCGCCAGTGATCATCTCTCGCGGTACCTGGACTTTCTTGACGAGCACCCGGCTATCACTAGTGTCTACTTCGACCCAGGACCGGATATTAGGATGCCGGTCACCGAGTACTGGAAAGGTGTTTGGGATCGCCTTATTTCTCGGGTATCAGCATCCAGCATTCACAGTGTTCGGGTCCAGAACCACACTTCGCGATCCAAGCGTGCGCTCAATGGCCGACGATCATGGATTGCTCGAGAATCACCGATCAAAGTCAAAATCGCCGACAGTGAGCTGCGCCGAGAGCGACGTGACCCAGTGGGAGGTCGTTGGGAATCAGAATACCGCTATGCAATGCCGCGTAACAACAGCAGCACTGCTGTGATGGAGCACAACGGACTCCTTGTGCTTGGTTGGCCTCGGTTCATCTCCTCGACTGAGTATGCAGCAGCACTGACGCGGTTCCCAGGGATCCAGAGTTTGTCGATCGATACCTCATGTCTCACTGTGTCAGAGCTTCTAGGGCCTGTCCAAAAGATGTTATCTAGTTTGATCAGCCTGGATCTCCGCAACTACCACGCCGACCAAGAGCCAGTGGACAGCCTGCTCGACAACCTCTCTGGAATAACGTCGCTAAGCCTGCATTTGCATAATGCCACTCAGCCAGACTGGAGAATCATTTCTCGCCATTATAGTGTGCTGACCAGTCTGAGCCTATCGATCGTGCCCATGGTTCAATTTTATGGCATAGTCTCTGGATGCCCAGTTTTGCAGGAACTCGCTATAAGTTGGCTTGAGATCGAAGAGTCAGTGCCTGAAGTTGCTGTTCGCTGGATCTGTCCTTTGCGGAAGATGCACTTTCATATTGCATACGCTGTCGACATGGATTATTCTGACACTGAAGATGAGATTGTCGTCAAGATTGAACAGGCGAAACAAACTGCAGAACAAGTGGCACCGCTGTTCATGAAGCAGCTGGGGATGCAGACGAAGCTCAGGGAATTGAGGCTGAGCGCACACTGGAAAGAGAAACCGGACTACTCGCCGTTCTTGCAGCTGTCTCTGGATCCTGTGTGCGGACTTCCCCAACTGTCTGATTTACGAGATCTGAGGTCAGTGGCGTTCAGTGGGCTTCGACACCATATTGGGCAGGACGAGATTGAATGGATGAGGAGACATTGGCCAAGACTTCACTCGCTCGAAGTACCGATCATGCAAGAGCCGCCATATGTTGGTGACACGGTTGTGGAGTGGCGGGACACGTACAAGGGTCAAGTGCCGGAGTATAGCCAATGGTTCGCTGGTCTGGAAGTGTTGGTGCCCGACCATTGCTATAGCTACTGGGAGGACACTTGGTTCAGAGTCGAGGAAGAAAGTTGGGAGTGGAAAATCATGGAGCGGTACGAAAGAAGCATGGCATTTGTCGAAGAGGACGAGCTTGAGGATCAGCCTCAAGCAGGTCCATAGTCGGAGTCACCAAGATCAACGATGCTGCGAAAGGATCATATATCTTGTCTAAATAAAACGTTCGCCACAGCGGCTGCATGCCGAGTGATGTCATTCGCATTGGGTAACCCCTTAATTGATGTTTCTTGAAAGGTTGAAACTGCGGGCCGAGTCGCAGCAAAGCTCACTCCCTGCCTTTAAAACCTTTTCTCTTTTCTTCCCTTCACATTTCACATTTCACTTCGCCCTCCACCACATACACGCACGCGCACAGATACCTTCTCTCAGCACAACAAATTACAAACAACAGCAAATGCCCTCAATACGCCTTACGCTCATCAACAACGCCAAACAGACACAACGCTCAGCCGTTGTTCTCAAAGTAGATCCAGAGGCCACAGCATCTGATGTCCTAGGAGACATCATCACCCTAGCCAAGAATAAGTTGCGGCTCAAGAAGGCAAAGACATTGTACCTGAACCACGGCGTAGAATTCACTGATCCAGCATGGCTGCTCAATGGCAAAGTTGCTCAAGACAGGTATGATTCCTCTTCGAACCTCATAATTCTTTCCGTCAATATATTGCTAATCGCAGAGTTTTCTCTGTTTTGCTTTGTATTTTTGGATACGTCATATTAGTCTGATCTTTGTCTCTTGTGGCGAAGGGTACGTCGGCCAAATCAAGGAGGAAACTTCATCATCACCAATAGCTACAGGAAGCAACGAAGCGAAGGAGAGTGATGTTGCCGATAATTTGCGCATGGACACTCTTTCACTCGAGCCAGAGTTCTCGGCCAGCATTGCGATCCTGGCCAAGAAGAGTTATATCGATCCAGACGCCAACACGCAGCTCAACCGCACAGCCATGTTGCCAGGGATGAGGCGAGTCGTTGGTCAGCCAGATCTGCATCCAGGTACGGCGGCTTTGATCATAATTTTGCATGGGCAACAGGACCTGATCCAAATATCTAACCGAGTTGTCTGCCCCTCCTGATTAACATTCACCCAGGCAATCAATACCCCATTGGAGCAACATTCATTACCCAAAAGTATATCTACCCACCACTCATCGGAAACGACATTGTAAGTTTCCAAACGTCTTTTTCTTTTGGTCACTAAGAGAGTCGCATATCGTAATAGCTTGTCTGACTAAGCTCTAAAAACCATTGAACATAGGGATGTGGCATGGCTGTCTACAAGACCCGCCTCTCCTCCGAGATCAAGCCCCAAAAGATCGTTGATAAGCTGCGCCAACTCGAGGGAAAATGGACCGAGGGCGACCCACAGGCCTTCCTGATCTCGAAACTGGGACCCGAGCACGCCGAGACGGGCAAGGCCCATCTGGACCAACTAGGCACTTTGGGCGGTGGCAACCATTTCGCCGAGTTTGTGATCGTTGAAGAACTGGTGGACACAGCCCTGTGCAAAGAGATGAACCTAACCATGGACAAGACCTATCTGATCGTGCACTCGGGCTCCCGCAAGTTTGGACAGACTGTCCTCGAGGCCTCCAACAAGATGCAGACCAAGGCCGAAAAAAAACTCCTGGGACTCGAGGCCGCGTCCGAGACCGGCAAGGCCTACCTGCAGCAGCACGACGCCGCCTGTGCCTGGGCACGCACGAACCGCGAGCTGATCGCACATCGCGTCCTAGGCCGCTTGAACGCCGAAGAGGACGCCGTCAAGCTGCTGGATATCTGGCACAACAACGTGGAGCAGAAGCTGATTCCTAGCATCGACCCTGACCACCCGTGCTGGATCCACCGCAAGGGCGCCGCGCCCAGCGATCGTGGCCTGGTCGTGATCCCTGGTAGCCGCGGCCACTTCTCGTACCTGGTCATGCCCGAGGGCGATCAGGACAAGAACGGGTTCTCACTCGCCCATGGTGCAGGTCGATTGTTGCCTCGTGCCAAAGCACTGGTCAAGCGGCCTGTGGCATCGAAGCAGGGGTCAATTGCAGCACTGCAGACGACTGATCTGGGGTCTAGTGTCATCTGTGAAGATTCAGATCTGTTGTTTGAAGAGCAGCCCGGAGCGTACAAAGAGATCACGGACATTATCGCAGATCTAGGTCCCTTTGTCAAAGTGGTCGCGATCCTTCGACCCATCTGCACGTACAAAATGCGGAATGAGCAGAGCGACCACAGAAAATAAATAGAACCGAGCCCCCCAATCGTCCTTTCTTTCTTTTTTTCTTCTCGAGATCGTTTATTAGTTGAAAAGTGGTTTATTGCTTATGATACATGTTTGGAGAAAAAAATCAGTGGATGCCGCCCTCGTTTGATTTTGTGTCGAGTTTGTCCGAGTTAGTGGGTTCCTGAAGTTCTGCAACGGTAGTAGAGAGATAAAAGAGTGGGTGGCGAATTTGTGTTTTCCGTGAAGACGACAAGCACTTTAACCGCGAGTGAGCTTTCCGTAGATGTGGAGAGCAAAGACGGAGGCAATGAAGGCCAAAGACAAGACGAGGACGACGACGGGGTCACTAAATAGTTTAGGAAAAGTAAAGTAACATCCAGTCAGTTTCAACATTCAAGAAATTAAAACTTCTCAGGGAACGCCATGGAAATAGGGGAGCATTTTGGTTGAGAAGGGGTGGGGAAGAGATTGATCGCATCCAGGCCAGATCGAAGCGACTGGAATGGAGCTATTGGATCATTCTTCGGTTCTCTTCCTAGAGGTGGATCGAATGCTGAGTGCAAGCGCATTCATGGAAACAAGTGGCAAGAGAGACTTACACGCGGAGACCAGGGGAGTCGTCGGTGTAGATGCGCATCATTCCAGAGGTGCTGGGACCAGGGGCACGAGAAGTCTGAGCCTTAGCGGCAGTGGTGCGTCTCCTATTTAGTTCACAGGGATTCGAGAAAAGCATGGAAGGGGGAGTAAGTATTGAAGTTTTTCTTACTGGGTTCCAGAATGCATACTGTTTTGTTCATCTGATCAGGTCCATTTGATGATTTGACGCTTCGATTCTTTGTCCGAGTTCTCCTGACAATCCGCGAGATGACGGGCCAATCAACGCACAACACCACTCTCACACTCTTTCTTTCTCATTAGGACTCGTCACGGAGGCTATGAATACGCACCTGACGGCAGCACCGCGGGGGGAAGCACCGGCGGGGTTAGGGGAAGGAGCAGAGTCAGACTAAGAACGACGCGATGATGGACCAGATGCGTGATGGATGGTTAGTGGACAGGTTTTCCATGAGAAGTGGTATTATTTCTGGTACTGTCACTTGTGCAGTCCAGCTTGCTACCCGGGAAATAGCAGCATCTTTGTTACCATTGTGTGTGTGGGCGTGGGTGAGGTGGATGGAGTGAGGAGAATGAAGAAAAGAAGGATGAAGAAAAAAAGTGCTTAAAGGTGTGAGAGCGTACTTTCGTTTTCTCTCACACCACACTCACAGGAACTTTGAATTATCGCCCCTCTGAACCAATCAAAATTCGCTTCGTGCAAGTTCAAAGAGCAAGGTTGTGCTCGTTATTTCCACCCGAGGATGTTATTCGCCTCGCATTAAATCCATGCACAGTTACAACGCCAACGAAACGAACCCTTTTTAAGTTGGTTCAAGTCGACTTGGCCTTCCTTTTTCCTCATTCAACTCCCAACTCTCATTCAACCTACACACAACATACCATCTAGACATGATGAGCAGCGCTTCCGACTTTTCAGACCGCACCCACCCCGACACCATCTGTCTCTTTGATGTCGATGGCACCCTGACCCCTGCTCGCTTGGTTCGTTCTTTTTCTTCATTTTGTCCACCCATCATGCCAGAAACAAGCACATGTGTGTATTGACCCAACCAAGCAAGCGTATTAACCTCAGAGCACCACTATCAACACTAAAACGCCTTTGTAGGAGATCACCAAGTCCATGGAGAACACCTTGAAGGAGCTCCGCAAGAAATGCGTCGTCGGTTTCGTTGGAGGATCCGATCTTAGCAAGCAGGTTGAGCAGCTTGGACCCAATGGTATGTTCTTGTCGATAGAAATTGAGATCAACAGGAGGTTCAACGTGGCAGGATCTGGTTTATCTCGGAATACTTTGGACGGAGTGGGTCAAGTATCCCAGGCTTTTTTTCCCTTTGTGGACCAATTGATCGCCGCACGCGCGTGGTGGTACATTGTACCTCCACGTATTCGAATCTAAGCGCTCGCATAATTCTATTAATTTTTTTTTTTTACAACGCTGTGGATCAATTGATCGCTCCACGCGTGTGGTGGTGCATTGTACCTCCACGTATTTGAAACTAAACGCTCGCATAATTTTATTATTTTTTTTTTTTTTTATAACGCCGTGGATTTCTTTTTATAGTTCTCCAGAACTTTGATTACTGCTTCTCTGAGAACGGCTTGACCGCATACAAGATGGGCGTCCAGCTGGCCTCCCAGGTAGGCGACATTCAGACAAAGGACATAGAGCGGTCAGCGAGGAGGAAAGAATCTATATCATGACAAGTACTTATCTCAATCCCTTCCTTTCGACATGCCATAATAGAGCTTCATCGGCTACTTGGGCGAGGAGAGATACAAGAAGCTCGCCAACTTTGTCCTTCGTTACATTGCTGACTTGGACATCCCCATCAAGCGGTAAGGAATCTATTGTGGCTGTCGCAACACAGACACTGGAATGACCGACATCTAGTCACAATTCACCAGGCGCTAACACGTATCGATTACTCTTCCGATTCACAGTGGAACCTTCATCGAGTTCCGCAACGGCATGATCAACATCTCGCCCATTGGCCGTAACTGCAGTCACCCCGAGAGAAACGAGTTTGAGAAGTTTGACTTGGTACGCCTCGATGTAGTGACCACTAGCAAGAATGAGGCACTAGCACCCAATGACCTGTTATCTAATGCTCTCTTTGTATCTGAACATATAGGAGCACAAGTTGCGCGAGAAGTTCGTTGCTGCTTTGAAGGAAGCATTCCCTGACTACGGTTTGACCTACTCCATTGGTAAGATGCCAATTTACTTGAGTACTTGAGTATTCTCGAAAGCGATCTTGTTTCAAGATCCCTCAGCACTCAACTTTTCGATCTTACACTACTTCCTTGAACATGTTAGGTGGACAAATTTCTTTCGATGTCTTCCCCACTGGCTGGGACAAGACCTACTGCCTCCGTCACATTGAAAACGAGAACTTCAAGACCATCCACTTCTTTGGTGACAAGACCTTCAAGGTAGGCATGGGAGAAGAGGGAGGGTTGTGCTCTTTGTGGACTCAAGGATAGAATTTGCGTTTCTAACCAAAGTTTTACATCTTTCTTCTAGGGCGGTAACGACTACGAGATCTACGTCGACTCCCGTGTCACTGGCCATGCTGTCACCAGCCCTGAGGACACCGAGAAGATCCTGAAGGAGCTTTTCTTCTAAGTCCAACAACCACACAAGTGTACCCACAAAATAGCTCGATAGCTTAAAACAACCCCTATTATATTTGTACAACCTGTTTGCCTGTTTGGGATTTGCTCCCCTTCTTTTTCTCCACTTCACTCCAACGGACCAACTCTTGATCAGCCATGGTGTGGCCATTCACATCTAGCTCCTCCAAGGAGACTACTTCATCAGCAACAGCGTCATCATCGGCAACATCAGACAAGCTGTCATCTGCGGTTGAAGGCACATTAGAAAAAGTAGAACATGAAGCATCCGAGATGTACCAGTCCACACGCGCATCACTTGAGGAGCTCAGAACTACCGCCACAGCGTCGCCGTCCTCACTGCTCGCCTCACTCAACATCCCTCCCTCAGTCGAGCCCTATCTGATCGCCACCGCTGTTTTTGGCATCACTACTACCGCTGTGGTCTTTTACCGGACACGACTCCGCAGAATTCCCACCCCGGCGTATATGACCCCAAACATGCTGCGGGGCAAACGGATCATGCGTGGCAAGGTCACTAGTGTGGGCGACTCGGACAACTTCCGGTTCTACCATACTCCAGGCGGAATCTGGGCTGGGTGGGGGTGGCTGCGACACGTTCCTACGGCCAAGAAAGGTAAGTCAGGATGTTGCCGAGGCGATTTGGTAATCGAGACAGCAGGGACTAAATTGTACGAGCAATTGTGTTGTCCTTGTATCATCAATAGCCCTAATGGAGCAGACGATCCCTGTGCGAGTCGCTGGCGTGGACGCTCCTGAGGTAAAGTCGTCAGCGAAAAAAGACTGATCGGTCCTAAGCACAATCTTCTCAATCGCTGAACGTCAAGCACATCTTCGCTCGATGATACATCAACAATACTAGAACGCACACTTTGGGATGCCAGCACAGCCATTCGGAAAGGAATCACTTGAGTGGCTGCGAAGCGAGATAAATGGCAAGTCGGTGCTGATCCAGCCGTACGCGCGCGACCGGTACGACCGCGTGGTGGCCATGGCATGGTACCCACGGTTCCTGCCGTTCTTGCCCAAGAAGAACGTCAGTGTCGAGATGCTCAAGATTGGCTATGGACAGATCTACCGACAGGCCGGGTCCGAGTACGGAGGGATGCTCAAGGAGTTTGAGAAGATTGAAGCAAAGGCCAGGTAACGTTTCCTTGGCGCCATGCTTCTGTTTGCGTGCTACGTATCTACTTTTTGTATTTTTGCTGACGACGACTTCTTTTTTGTCTTTGGGTGTGTCTGAATAGGAGCCGCAAGATTGGTATCTGGTCACAAAAGGACATGGTCACAGCTGCAGAGCATAAAAAGAAGCATTTGCGTGGAGCAGAATAGCGACCATGCCCTCGTATTACTACTGTAAATCCCGTATGCCCAAATAGAGTTTTTATATTTCTTTCCTCCATTCCACACTTTCACGCTTTCATAAATGTCAAAAGCATCCAACACAAAAGGCCCAGTGGCCGTGTCACTTCCCAGCCTGGCCGACATTCTAAACGACCTGTCATCATTAAGCTCCGAGTCCATTTCACTCTCCAAGCAAACCAACAACCTCGACGATGGTACGACTATTTGACTGTCGTTCATTCATTACATTCAACCTCTTCCATGAAGCAGTCGCGTAACATCTTTTTTTTTCTGTCCTTCCTCTACGCGACAACAAATATAGACACCTCTACCAAGCCCTCAATATCCGGCGTCGAGAAGCTCGCCAACTTCAAAGGATCCATCGAAAAAAGCCAGAGCGACACCGGCGTCGTCGAGAACGGCTTCGAAGTCGCTACAGAGTTCTTGCGCATGCAGCAACATCTCACCGAGGCCAAACAGGAGATGGATACACTGCACGAGCGCATGACGGGCCTGAGCAAGGAACTGACTGAAGTGCGGGAACTCATTGCTTTCAACCCCATCAAGTAGACACAAAAAAACCTCCAGCTGCACAAATATAGAACGACACATGGATGTATGCTCAATTTTTGCTTTGTATGCGAAATGGTTTGAGGGGTTGCCAAAAAAAAATCACATGCTTCTATTCTGTGATCAACTCGCTTATCTTAACCATCTCTTGGTATTACAAGAAGCTAATACCAAGACCCAACTGCCAGCCTCTTGACACAGCATCAGTCTTGGCAGCCATCAGGGGCAGCGCAAAGTTGAGCTCGATCCGGACTTGTGGGTGGCGATAGACAATACCGGCACCGGCAGATACACTAGGCGTCTTGGTCAGGTCATCTACAGTCTTGGTGGCGCTCTGGCCAGGCTTGACGCTGACGAGCGATCCAGCATTGGCGAAGAAGTGAGCCTTGAATGAGTCGCGCTCCGCCAGGCCGGGGAAGGGGGTCAACAAACTAACGCCGGCAGCAATGTAGGCGTCGCCACCAAGAGAGTCGTCGCCCTCGCGGGGGCCAAGACCGTTCGACTTGAATCCACGCACGGACATGGGTCCGCCCAAGAAGAAGCGGTCAGAGATCTTGGAGGGCTTTCCGTTGAGAGAGTGCAAGTATCCAGACTTGACGGAGGCAGAGACGATCTACAAAGCAAAACGAGGAAAGAAAAAAAAAAACCGAGTTCAGATCCACAATAATTATCTCCGCATATCAATGACGCTGTGTCTGTAGTGAACAATCACTTACATAGCCCTTGTCGTTAGAACGAGCAATCTGGGCCTCAACCTCCTGACGCAAGTGCTCGACATCACCGCCGAGACCTGCGTACTCCTGAATGACTCTGATAAAGTGACCGGTGGAGGGCATCAAAGGCTCATCTCTCTGGTCGTGGACCCACATGTGTGTCAAAGCCGACTTCAAGCTGTGGCCACACTGCTCGCGAATGCTATTGTTTCCCCCCAAGAAAAAAAATATTGGATCGAATGGTTAGATCCTGTGTTCTTCGTCTCCCGATGTAAAACCGAAAATCGAGAGAGTCCTCCATCCATACCTAAGGGAAGCCTTCTCTGAGGGGCGGCAGATCTCTCTCCATTGACCCTCGTACGCGAACTCGTGGTATCCGAGAGGAGAAAGAGTCTATTATGAAGAGAAAAACTCCATCGGTCAAAATCCTTACTCAAGACGCCTAATGTTATGCCATCCATGCCAGCATATGATGTATCGATCGACTCACAGTGTACTTCAACGAGCCTCCCTTCAACTCCTCCTCATAAGAGCTCCACTGGGTATTGTTTCTCGCCTGGCTGAAAAGGTTAATGGAAAGGTTCTTATCGGGATCGGCGAGGAGGGGAGTGGCGAGGGCGAACTAGGAAAACATATTGTAGATCAAAAGATTCAATATCAGTAAACAGCCGAAATGAATATTGCGTTGGAGTCGTATCGATAACTTACCTGGAAAGCAGAAGAGGTGCGGGTTCCGAAAGCCATGCTGGTGCTCAAAGTCTCGGCACCGCCAAAGACGTTCTTGACAGTCAAGGCACCGTACTATGATTGTCCGGATAAAAACAATAACAACAATTAGCTGTTAGCAGCTGACTTCATGTGGTCGCCGCAGCTGAGATGTGTTGTCCTTGCATGTTGGATCCTTGTGGGATTACCATGCTGGCCTCGGCGTTTCCAGCCTCAGTTCCTGTCTTGATCTGAACGCGACTGCTCTCCTTGACCCAGATGCCAAGGTCAACCATGTCCTTACGATCCCGCAGCCAAGCGTCGCTAGGGCTGTCGAGCTGCATCTTGACATCGTCAAAGATACCAAAGCGCTCCATCTTACGAACGGCTTGTCGGCTGAGGCCAATGACCTCGTGCAACGACTGTGCCTGGAAGGCAGGGGCGAGAATGCGGTGCATGAACGACTCTCTGGTTTTGGTGGCACCGTTGATAGTGATCTTGTGCAGCTTCATTGGGTCATGACGGATGTTGTCGACCTAATTTTTTTGGATATTCAATGGTTTGGTTGGTGGTCCTTCGTTAGAGTTTTCTCTTTCAGGGCAAGAAGGCTGGGTATTGAATCATTGATTGAGTGTGCATTGGGTCTTTGTACCATGGTTTGGATCTTGATGGCGGCCTCCTCAAACTCCTGCTGTTTCTTCCTGTGAGCGGCCAGGTCCTCCTGGGTAGGTTGTTGCTATGTGCATGTGAAATCGGACACGGAGGATTAGCTGCATGGTTCGATGCGTGTTCAGGAACAGGAAGTAATGATCTTGGATCGGAGTGTTGGTGTTGTTGTGAGATCAGTCATGGCTTCGAGTGTGACTTACTGCAGCCGACATGATACGTGAGATGTGATGAAACGACTGATGGGGGGAGATTCAGTTGACCGTGTGCGCTTCAGAACAAACGGATGCAAAGAAAAAAGACAGGAAGGGATCCGCGCCTGAGTGAATGGACTCGGAAGGGTGCAGTGCGCGACTTGGCTCTATCCAACGGCTCATTTCGATTTTCTCGGTCACAGTGATGAGACGCACTCGTAGAATTTTGGCACTGCATTTCTGCATTTGCAATTACATAAAATTTCGGTCAATTAAATAAATGGAAGTCTAAACCGACGCGTTCACGAAGGAACATCACATCTGGGTATCTAGCGCAGGCGAAGACGATATGAAAGTTGCCGACTCTCGTTTTTGTTTGTTCCTCCTCTTTCCATCTCACCCAACCCCCACCAAGGACATTCAGATACACCGAGGTAAGAGACGTCTGTGGTATGATGGCAGCGAAATAGCGACGATATGAAAGCCGATCACCAAACTCTCTTGCTCGTCACCTCGTGAACCCCAACTAGCCCTCTTTCACACGCACACTCCTTCCGCTATGACTTCGCTCCAACTGACCGAGTATGTGAAGCGACCTCAGGTCGGAAAGATTGGTAAGGCGGTCAACATCCGAAGCAACTTCTTCGAGGTGACCAAGCTTCCGAATGTCACCATCCACCACTACGATGTGACCATCTCGTCCGATATGCCCCCGCCTGTGAACCGCAAGATCTTTGAACAGATGATAAGCTCCTACGGCGCCTCGGATCTGAACAACGCGCGCCCGGTCTTTGATGGCCGCAAGAACATTTTCTCTGCCAAGCCCTTCCCGTTCGAGAGCCGCACGTTGGATGTAAGTATTGGTTGCCAGTAACACTCAAGTCTAACGCTCGCGATGCCAATGTTCGCTTTTTGCTAACGGTTCTTGTATGCTCCACGATTCATCCCAACTAGGTGTCTCTCTGCGTCGACGGTATCCCCAAGCCGAACCGACCCATACCCGTCTTTAAGGTCAAGATCAAGAAGGTCGCAACCATCAACCTCGATGAGCTGCACCGCTTCCTCGAGGGCAAGGCCGCCATGTCCAACAACTGTCTCACCGCGATTATGTCTCTGGATATTTTGATCCGCCACAAACCGGCGATGCTCTACACCACCGTGGGCCGTTCCTTCTTCACTCCCGATGGTTCCCAGTCGCTCGCTGGTTGTCTTGAAGTGTGGCGTGGACTATACCGTGAGCCTTGGTTTACTGTTTTCGTTGGACTACTGCTCTTGTTTCAAGCCTCTCCGTCATTTAACACAGCTTTCTCTTTCCCTTTCGACTTGAAAATATAGAGAGTGCCAGACCATCACCTGGTAAGTATAGTAAACAAAAGGACGATCCAGATCTCTGAAACATCGGGAGGTTGAAAACCAGTGTATAACACGTGCTAATAAGAGACGTTTGTTCTGCTTTTGTTTGCCATGATAAAAATAGGCAAGATGATGATCAACGTCGATGTCTCGGCCACAGCATTCTTCCAAGGCATCCCTCTCCTTGAGTTTGTCATGAAGATTCTGGGTCTGCGAAATCCAGGTACAGGAAGAAACCGGTTCTACACATCCAACCATCTTCCATGTTGTACCCAGGCGTTACGAAGTGCTTACCGACATCTCTTCCCTTCTCCGATTGAATTTTCTAGATGATCTCCGTCGAAGCACCCCTCCCTTGAACTGGGTCAAGGTCGAGCGCATCCTCAAGCAAGTGCGTATCTCGACCACCCACCGTGAAAAATCTGACCGCTCGTTCAAGATTACGGGCCTGACCAAGACCTCTGCAAGCAAGGAGACCTTCAAGTGCCCAAAGCAGACCGCCAATCCGCGAGACCCACCAGAAGAAGAGGAGATCGACCTCGTCTCGTACTTCAAGAAGGCCTACAACCGCACCCTGAACTTCCCCATGCTGCCCTGCGTCAAGGTCGGCAAGACGATTGTCCTCCCCATCGAGGTCTGCAAGGTGGTCCCTGGCCAGCGCTGCCAAAAGAAGCTCGATGAGGCTCAGACCGCCGACATGATCAAGTTCACGTCCCAGAACCCCGCTTCTCGCGCCAACACGATCAAGAGCGGCCTCAAGATCCTGAACTATGATGACAACGAGATCCTCAGGGATGTCGGCATGAAGATTTCGAGCGAGATGGCCGTCATTGAGGCTCGCGTCCTGCCTGTACCCGTTGTTTCGTACCATCCATCTTCGCGCGAGGCCAGCTTTACACCCCGAGACGGCCAGTGGAACCTCCGCGACAAGAAGCTGGCCCAGGCGACGACCCTTGGTTCTTGGGGTGTTGTCCTCTTTGGCACCGAGCGTGACTGCCCCAAGATCGGCCTCGAGGGCTTCATCCGCGATATGATCGTGGCATGCCAAGAGATAGGCCTGAACATTGTCAACAAGAGGCCCCATATGACGTACGCCAACCCTCACGGCGACATCGAGGCCACCCTCAAACAGCTGTACGTCCACGCTGGCAACCAAGTCAAGTCGCAGCCACAACTCCTGGTCTGCGTGCTCCCCAACACTGGCGTCCCCTTGTACGCCGAGATCAAACGCGTCACCGATACGGTTATTGGCATCTCATCCCAGTGCATGCAGGTCAAGCACGTCCGCTCGCCCAAGAAGCAGTACTGCGCTAACATCGGTCTCAAGATTAACGTCAAGCTCGGCGGCACCAACAACCACCTCGGCACAAACGTGATGCCCTATGTCACGGACAAGCCCACGATCATCATTGGTGCTGATGTGTCGCACCCTGCTCCGACGGACACGACCCGCCCCTCGATCGCTGCCGCAGTCGGCTCCATGGGACCCAAGGCTGCTCGCTATGCCGCCACCATCCGAGTTCAGACTGCCCGCAGCGAGACCGTTGCCGATCTGTCCGGCATGCTGGTCGAGCTCCTCAAGGGGTACTACCAGAGGTACTTTTTTTTTATAAGCTCGTTGATGATCTCGACTCTGTCGTCAACCCATCGATGAGCGTGGGTGAGAATACAAGAAAAAAAGACAAGGTTCTAACTGCTTTGGTGACCATCTTCAAACCATTACTTAGCTGCGGACAAAAGCCCGAGCGCATCCTAGTCTACCGCGACGGCGTCTCTGAGGGCCAGTTCGCCAACGTCCTCAAGACCGAAGTCGCCTCTCTGCGCGCTGGTTGCCGCCGCCTGGAGGCCAACTATAAGCCGAGCATCACTTTCGTCGTTGTTCAGAAGCGCCACCACGCTCGCTTCTTCCCCTATGAGCGCCGCAGCCGCCGATCGCAGCGGCAACTGCCACCCGGGCACCTGTGTTGACACGACGATTGTCCACCCGTTCGAGTTTGATTTCTACATCCAGAGCCACGCGGGCCTCCTTGGCACCTCGCGCCCGACCCACTACCAGGTCCTGCAGGACGACCACAAGTTCACGGCCGACGAGCTCCAGGCCCTGACCTACAACCTGTGCCACCTGTACGCCCGTGCTACCCGCACGGTCTCGGTAGTGCCGGCGGCGTACTATGCCCATCTGGTCGCGGCCCGGGCTCGCTTCCATGCCAAGGGCGAGTACTTCTCGGATACCATGTCGACCGAAACGGCCGAGACGATGGACCACAGTGCCTACGCTGCCGTCAAGGGTGACTTGGGCAAGGGTAAGACATAGGGCCATGTTTTTCTTTTGTTTGTCGTCGTTTTAGTGGATGGAGATTGTTTCGTTTATTCACTCTTTTTCTTCTTGCTTCTTTGGGATTTAGTGATGTGGTTCATGTAAAACCGCTACCTGCTCCCTTCATGGCGGGACCACCCAAGGTGGCCCTTCTCTCAGTCGTATCGCAGCTAGGCAATGTAAGAACACACTCTTCCTCCCAACAAGACACAGATGTGCAAATTAATGAATATGAATAAACAACAACAGGGAATGCGAATGATAGCGTAAACGGGTACTTTTGCAATGCGGGCAGAAGTGGATGGCATGAATATGAGGGGGCGAAGAAGCGAGAAAAGTCGGATAGAGTAGACTGGCAACAAGGGGCGTGTGGGTTGTTTGGTGTGGGGAGGTAGTGTTTATATGCGGAATGGGCGATCTGGTTGCCTTCACGAGATGGATAACAGGGACACAAATAAAGACCACACGATAAGATCCATTCGAGTTGGCGTACAAAATCTTATCTTTGCTCAATTATCGTGAATGAAGGGAGTGTTTGATACTTTATGTTTGTGGTTAAGAGGGATATGACATACTGTAGACGATCTATCACCGTATGCAGGGTGGGTTGTCTCTGTTGGACCAAAGAAAAAGACCTAGAGAGAGGGAGAGAGAGGGAGATAGTAAGAGTCGGAAGAGTGGCGGATCGCTGTTTATGGGCAAGGCTTTGGTGCAATATCGACTCATGATGGCTCCTGTCTAATCAAGTACCAATAGTCAATACCACAACGCCTTTGGGTGACAACAAACGAAGGGTCTTTCCGCTACTAGGGAAGGGTAACTGTCTCCTTCGTCCTCACCGTCCTCACTTTCTCTGAAAACAACAACGCCATATCGCGACATGACAGACAGACACAGTGGGACATGCAGAAAAAATCAAAACGAGAGAGACGTTGGCTGTCAGAATGAGTTTGAGTCGAATGGAGAGAACTAAATTTTCAGCAGTCCACTTTTTTGCTCTTCATCTCATCGCCTTTGCTCGGGCTGCTTCCTATTCTTTCTTTTTTCTTTTCTTTCTTTATCCATCCCATTGATATCCACATCATCACCATGTCCCTTCTCGCCACCGCCACTCGCCGCGCATTCCCTTCTCTCGCCAGAACTGCTGCCTTGGCCAATGCTCAGGCTCAGACTGCTCGTTCCTGCAAGTGTCCTTTTCTTCGTTTTTTTTGCTCACCAACAGAACAACAGGCAATCACACGCGACAAATGAGCTCCATGGGAAAGAGACATCCTAATCAGTGTGGCAACCATCTCGCAACCCTCAATTAGACTCCAAGGATGCTCGCATTCAGGTCGCCAACCCTGTTGTTGACTTGGACGGTGATGAAATGACCCGCATTATTTGGCAATCCATCAAGGAGAAGGTAGCCCAGGAACACAGCACTGCGGAACTGAATAGGCTCGAGCATACAACCAAACTCGACAACCCGATCTAACGGTGTCATTACGCTCTTTCTCATTCTTAATATGACTATAGCTCATCCTTCCCCACGTCAACCTTGATATCAAGTACTATGATCTGGGCATGGATCACCGTGAGAAGGTATAAACACGCAAAAACGTAAGAGGCACGTTCAAGAGTGGCATTTATATCCTCGAGGCTAATTTTTCTCACGCTTTACATCTTTGATCGTGGATAGACCAAGGACCAGGTTACCATTGATGCTGCGCATGCGATCCAGAAGTACAACGTCGGTATCAAGTGCGCAACCATCACCCCCGACGAGCAGCGTGTCAAGGAATACAACCTGTCAGAGATGTACAAGTCCCCCAACGGCACCATCCGCAACATCCTCAACGGCACTGTCTTCAGAGAACCCATCTTGCTAAAGAGTGTGCCCAAGATTGTCCCCGGCTGGGTCAAGCCCATCATCATTGGACGCCACGCCTTTGGCGATCAGGTAAGGAAGATAGTCATATGACTGGCGTCCTGAATTAAGCTTCTCCAGTATTTCGTACCCCTTTGTTCCCATCAAATGCGCCCAATTGACTCATCTGGACTAAACCCTGTTCGTATGTTATCTGGTACCAAAACAAATTGTAGTACAAAGCCACTGACTTTGTTGCCGAGGGTCCCGGCAGATTCGAGATGTCCTTCACCCCAAAGAACGGAGGCGAGACCAAGAAGTGGGTTGTCTATGATTACGAGGGTGCTGGAGTCGGCATGGCCATGTACAACACTGATGAGGTAAATATGTTGCTTCATGAAAGGCCCTGCTCGTAAAGTGCTCTTGGAACTCGAAGGAGCCAACAACGAAATGGAAAGATTGCGGGGTAACAAATGAGAAGAGTGCGATGTGACTGACTCGTGTCACCATTTCTCAAATGATGTCAAATTCTCTTTACTATCGCCGTTCTAATATTTCTAGTCTGTGACTGGATTCGCCCACAGCTGTTTCCGGATG
Source organism: Podila verticillata NRRL 6337 (assembly GCA_000739165.1). NCBI lineage: Eukaryota > Fungi > Mortierellomycota > Mortierellomycetes > Mortierellales > Mortierellaceae > Podila > Podila verticillata. The sequence goes on from KN042422.1 coordinate 1,340,396, forward strand.
GCCCTCTCCAAGGACATGCCATTGTACCTCAGCACCAAGAACACCATCTTGAAGAAGTACGATGGACGCTTCAAGGACATCTTTGAGGACATTTACCAGAAGTAAGTATTGGGGAGAATTGGCTGTTCTTTGCCACTTGGGACGATTGACAAAGTCTTTGAACTACGTGCGTACCCTTGACTTACACCTTATTATTCGCATTATGCACTTCATCCAGGAACTACAAGAAGGAGTTCGAGGAGAAGAAGATCTGGTACGAGCACCGCTTGATTGACGACATGGTTGCACAGGGACTCAAGTCATCAGGAGGATTCGTCTGGGCCTGCAAGAACTATGACGGTGATGTCCAGTCTGATATCCTTGCCCAGGGATTCGGCTCCTTGGGCTTGATGACCTCCGTGTTGGTCACCCCTGATGGCAAGACCATGGAGTCTGAGGCTGCACACGGAACTGTCACCCGCCACTACCGTGAGCACCAGAAGGGTCGCGAGACCTCGACCAACCCCATTGCCTCAATCTTTGCCTGGACCCGCGGCTTGGCCCACCGTGCTCGTCTTGATAACAACCCTGAGTTGCTCAAGTTCTCGCTTGACCTCGAAAAGGCCTGTGTAGACACTGTCGATGTCTCGGGCATCATGACCAAGGATCTTGCCCTTGCTATCCACGGATCCAAGTTGGAGCGCAAGCACTACGCCAGCACCGGCGAGTTCATGGACGCCATCACTCTTAACTTTAACAAGGCTCGCGGCGTTTAAGCTTGTCGACTCTTGCATAGACGCATACCTGTAGATATCATTGGACATAAAAGAACTTTTTTTTTTTTCTTTAGTGAACCATGGGGCTGAGAAGATCAAAGATCGGGTGGGGGTGGGTCTTTCATTCAATCTTTCTTTCACAGACTACCCAACGAACACGACTTTTGATGAATCTGTGGATAAATAGGTCAAGATCGAGCTGTAACCCTATTTTTCTTCCAATACCATCCTAGGACATCATACCAAAATTACATATCATGACACAATCATTCTCTCCGCCAGACCTTCCTTTTTCCCTTCCATTAGCAGATCCGCTAGTGACGACGATAGGCTTCGACCCAGATGTCCTTACAACCACCGGCAGACCAACACCCGCTACGACTGCACGCCCGCTGTTTACTTTCAAACCGTACATACCTCCCTCCGCTACGGGAACACCTTTTCCTGGATCTAATGTGACCAACGACAAGGCCCAACCTATCTTGGCCATGTACACCCTCCGAGGCGCGATTATCTTGGTACTGTCCCTGATGCTGGTGCCGTCTTTCATTGTCTGGTGTTGCATGCGTCGTCCTCGCCCCTCGCCAAAGCCTACGCACTGATGCCTGTTTGTAACACACGTGCCCAGAGCTGTGCAAATAATAAAAAACAAGGACCCACTCAAATCGTTCTTTTTCATGCAACTTTTCACTCTTCTCGTTTGTTTTTGTTGCTTTTGCGTTTGCTTTGACTTTTTATTTTATGTACAGGTTGAAAGAAGATGGACAGGGCCCACAGGGGGGATGTTTGACTGTCTGTCCACATTTCAAAAAGGATGAGAAGAACAGCTTTTCCGGGTACTTAGTTTTCACGCTGCGACAAGAACTTGCTGGCAATGCCTGCAAAGGCGCCCAATGGGTTGTCACCCTCGTCATCATCGTCGCCACCCTTGGCTCTACCACCTCCAGCGACTTTGTTCATGACAGCGCCCATGAGAAGGCTCTTCATACCACCTCCACTTCCTCCCTCATCATCGTCATCGCCTCCTCGTCCGCCTCCGGATCCGCCCATGAAGGCGCCAAGGAGGGCACCGATGGGTGAAGCGCCATCGCCGGCTCCAGTGAGCATGCCAAGGACCTTGGACTTGATGTACTCGACCGAGAAGACCTTGCCGCGGAGTTCTCCTTCCAACGAGCCATGCTATCACACACGATGAAGAAAAGGGTTACGTGATTGGGAAAAAAAAAAATCATTAGTTTTGAGATAGTGCAATTATTTAAAAAGAAACGACCCTTTGTTCTTTTTTTTCTTCCCGTGAGAAAAAAAAAAATTACCATCTTCTCCTCGAACCTCTGCATGTAAGGCTGAATCATGTTGAGCACCTTGGGTCCCAAGAACTTTTGGACAGCCAACTGGACCTTGCCCACATGTCCACCTGCCTCTTGGATGTCACGATCGGTGCCTCCTTGGGCGACGGTCTTCTCTTTGTCATCGTCGTCGTCGTTCAAGAAGCCAGCAAAAAAGCCAGCAGCCTTGCCTAGCAGGCCACTGGAGCCACCATGCTCGTCAATCCACTTCTGAACCGAGCCACCAACCTTGGCGGGGATGTGGGCCGAAATCTTCTTTGTGATGTTGGCCGAGACCTGTTTGATCACGGGGGAGGACAGGACCATGGTGGACGAGACCATGCCCTCCTTACCTTGCTGTAAAAAGTCAAGGTTGAACCCGCCGGAGCCTTTGCCCTCTTCGTCAGTAGCCTTGTCGATGACACCCTTGGCTACGTTCATGACACCGTTGGTGAGGAGCAGGTCCATGCCCTCGGAGGCAATGTCGACGGTGGACTCGGTGATGTGCCGGATCGTCTCGATAAAGTCGTCGCCGAGATGCTCGGCAATCTGAGCAATGAAGGCGTTGGACTGCTCGGCGTGCTCGCCCACGCCCTTGATGTAGTCCATGATGGTGCCGGGCAGGTCGCGCTTGAGGTCGACCTTGTTCTCTTCGATTTCCTCGCCGACCTTTTCCTGGACGTGAGGGCGAGCGTGCTCCTCGAGGTAGTTGAAGAGCAAGGGAGTGAGTTGTTCCATGGCTGTGTGGGTATGAGTATGTGTGAGAGAACGAGGGTATGTGGAGGGTATAGAAGGTATATGGGAAGGTGAAGGAGAAGAGAGAGAGAGAAAGTGGAAGATAAGAAGAAAAGAAAGAAGGGAAAGAAGAAAGTAATATATATATCTTTCTTTTCTTTTGGACTTGTGGATGATTAGAGAGTAAGAAAAGAAGGGTGCGTGCGTGTGTTTCTGTGTGCTCTCCGAGAATAGGACACCAATTGGTCAATGGAACAACATGGGCCCTAGGTCCATGGTCCATGCAAACTTGTTTTCTGTTCATTCATCATTGCTTTGTTCGTTCCTTTGTCTTCCCTCCTTTCCCGAACAACCGTTGGGACAACTTAGGAGAACATTGTAGGCTGCTCCAATGGATAGGAAAGTGTTCCATACCAGTTCCGTTCTTGCCACTCATCTTTTATGCAAGCTCAGCTGTGTTTCCTGTGCCTCGCTCTTTGTCCCTCCCCTCTTTTTTTTTTTTTTTTTATTTATTTTTCTCCCCAACACTCCACAAACGCGTTTCTCCAATTGAATTGGCTTGCCTAATCCTTTCCCTTTCGCTCACTTTCACCCCAAACATCATCCATCCATCAACACAGAGCAGAAAACCACGCGTATCTGCATCGTCTCTCGCGTCTCTCGTTTCTTCTTCGTTGCTCCATATCCTGTTTCCCATATCCAACTGCCCCTTCGATCATCGCTTGAGACCACCATGGCAAAGTCATGCGTGACCAAGCTACTTTGGCCTACGATTCTTGTTTGTGTAATAGCTTATTGGTTTGGGAGTAGACCCTCATTCCTCCAGCACCTCCAACCTACCTCTTACAGTGTGATTACATCCACGGCGTCCGAAGAGCCAGCGCCAGAACAAAGTGAGATATTCTTCGCCTACTTTCCAACGTACATGATCAATCCATTTGCAGTTTGCACGTGGACAGTTCACTTCGGTTCCTGAAAAAGAGACAGCAAGATTCATTCCTGTTGACCCATTCATTAATAGCATTTTTGCATTTCTTGCTTAGCTTCACAACCTAGACAGACTTCATCAGAGAAAATGACCTCCATGCCACCAAAACTCACAGCAATTGTGCATGACGCTCCTGAGAAACATACTGCCACAGTCATCTTTATGCATGGCTTTGGCGATTCAGGGGCCGGTTGGTAAAGTCCACGCTAAGTAGTGTCCGCTATTATTGTGAAACCACTTTGCAAGACACTGAATCTAACATCGTATTGGTTCCTATACACTTTTCCAGGGCACCAGTAGGCGAGCAGGTGTGTAGTTTACGCAATAGCTGTTTGGCTTTCATCAGCAATGAAAGTCGCTAACCTATGGCTTTGTCCAACTTCAAATAGCTCAGTCATTATGCCCCTCATATCAAGTTTGTGTTTCCGAATGCTCCTGCCATTCCCATTGCGCTCAACGGCGGGATGCTTATGCCAGCGTGGTACGACATCCGGGGATCCATCAACCAGGATAAACCACAGGACGAAACGGGCATGCTTCGCTCTCGCCAACAAGGTATGCTCCTATTCGATCTGGAGAGAACCGCTAAAAAAAAGTGAACAGTGTTTTTTTGACAAAGATTCTCCGATCCACGATAGTCATGGAAGTGATCCGCGAGGAGATCGAAGTGCACGGGATCCCAGCCAACAGGATCGTGCTTGGAGGGTTCTCTCAGGGATGTGTGCTTGCGCTACTGACTGGACTGACAGCCGAGTACAGATTCGCAGGATTGGTGGCGCTGAGCGGATACATGCCTATGCACACCAAGATTATGAACATGGTCTCGGACGCCAGCAAGAAGACACCTATCTTCTGGGGTCATGGCGATGCTGACCAGGTATGCACAGGCTCGTTCACTTCGTTCAATATTCATCTTTTTTGGACCGGATCGCGTATCATTTATGTTCGCCTTTTTAACCAGCTCCTTCACGCCTTTTCATTTCCTTCTAGGTGGTCCGGTACGAATATGGAAAGCAGTCCGTGGAGTTGCTTGAGAAACACAAGTACAGCGTTCAGTTCAAGACGTATCACCACATGGCCCATAGTTCTAGCCCACAGGAGCTCCGCGATCTGCTCGAGTTCTTCAAGGAAACAATCCCAGCCGAAATGCACCTTACCGCGAAAGTATAGACATGAGTAAAGGGATATGCAACCTTTCTCATACAATTTTGATAGAATAAAAACTCCAAACCTATGACCATTCGCACTCCTTTCCCCTCCTCCGCAAAGTGGTGGCTAGCAGTGCAAGGAGGTAGTGCTTCGAGAGGAAATACCGATCACTCCAAATGGGCATGTTGTTCGCGGTTACGTTTTGATGCATCGTTGGTTTGGAAACATGCATAAGATCAATCTTCATTACTACGGGTACCACAACCGTTTGTTAATCCTCCAAGGCAGGTGCAGTCTTCTTGGTCCGTGGAGCTCTTGGTTTCTTGTAAAGAACCTCCTGACGACCAGCTTTCATGGCTGCGTAACGACCACAAGTGAATAAATAGTCGCTCAGTCGATTCAAGTAGATCGCGACACTATTGTCGACTCGCTGTTCCTGTGCCAAGGGTACCACGCGTCGCTCTGTGCGCCTGCTCACAGATCGGGCCACATGTAGTGCAGCTGCAGCTTTGCCACCAGACTAAAACGTTCAAAAACATGCCAAGGTGCTAAATTAGACTCCCGCATAAGTGTAAAAACGCTATTGAACGCAGTGTCATCCAGTCGACATGAAAGTATGGCGTACGGGGAGAATGAAGCTGGTGAGCGGAGGTAATTCCTGATCCATGGTGTCAATCCAATTCTCCAGATCCTGCACGTGCTGCCCATCGGAATCAAACTCGGTGCGGGCCAGTCGTGGTGCGGTGGCGAGATCGCGAGGTGTGGCAATGTTCGATCCAATGTCCTGTAGCAAGCACTGTATCTGCTCCAATTGCGAGATCATGCCCTGAACACCTTCGCCTTGATCTAGGCAATACTCTCGCGCAAGCCTAATTTAGTTTGAATGTCGGCGTGGGAAGAAAAGTCGAAAGTTAGAATGTGCAGTTGATAACTCAGCTGGATATTGAATGGTTTGGTGCTTACCCGATGGACGAAGACAGCTCGTCGTTTGTGCCTAAAAATTCAAGATGTTAATGTGGGGAGGATCATACAGGGAGCTCTTGATCATCAGTTTTTTGCTTCGTACCCAAGGCGTCAAAGACAACATCATCCTTGGGCCGTCTCTCTCCTGTGAACAATGACGAAGTGCCCTTGTCGCCAGTCTTTGTGTAGATTTTAGGTCTTCCAGCGAGCATCCTAAACAAAAGATTACGGCATACTTTTCTTCTTAGTCTCATGTTCTGTTTTTCAGGATGTGACCCTTTTCTCAACTTTTTTTTTCTTTTTTTTCTTTTTACGCCATGGACACGGTCTGGTCATGGTCCTTGCATTATTAAAGTATAGAGTTGGCTGAGAAGCAAAAAGCAGAAGTACAAAAAATACAAAAACAAGCAAAAGGGCGAACCTTGGGCTGGTCGAGAACGAGCACGTTCCCACGCGTTTAGCCGTGGAGAGGAGTGAGTTGAAGAGCATTTTGTCGTATGTCCTGATTGAGGTTTCCGTGTGGACACGGTAGCTTCGTAGTGAGAGGAAAGAAGGAAAGTTGAAGAGTGGGAGAGAAAAGAAGTCGTGTTTCTTCATTTTTTTTTATGGGCAAAGAAATGAAAAACGACGTTGCTGATACAAGCCACCGAACATGGTCCCTCTGAGAATATTTTTTGTGGAATAATCACACCATGCACAACAATCATGCCTCATGCATTTTTTCCATTAATTGCACTTTCAACAACCCATGATCCCATGAACGATGCCTGCTCCCAAGCTCCGCATAGCGGCTATGCTTCTAGACCACTCCAGAGCCAATTGAACGGCGTATGTCCCTAGTACAGTGGGTAACATGTCTCCTGTTGTCGTTCCCAGCAAGCAGAGAATCGGAGTCTTTTTCGAAGCGACAAAACCCTGAGCGGAGGATGTCAAGGCCGAGTGTAGTGTGCCATGGAAGCTTGGTCTCGGACTCTGGGCCACAACTTTGCGTGTTCCTGAAAGAGCAGGTTGGTCGAGCAAGCCCTGTAAGTTTCTTTCTTGTTTTTCGATGGTTTCACTCCGATCTGGTTGTATGAAATGTCAAATACACGAATGAGTCGATTGAGTCCACTTTGCAGACCAGCAAGTCAGCAAAACCATACATGTGGTGTGAGTGAGTGGAGGCGATGATCTCAGCGAACCAGAAGACAGAAAAACACCTGCAGATGGATCCCCGACTATCCACCAAGAAGAAATAGCAAATGGGTTGATTCTCAGCGACAGCCAACGCTCTCTCTTTTTTTCTGTCTCCAACTCAGCTCCACAAAGTGACAATATGAACATGAAGATCAATATGATATGAGGTGAATGAATGGATGAATGAGCGAGCAAATAGTCTGTTGTGCATGGTGCGGGGGAGGGAGAGACTACTAATAGTAATAGCGTTCGGGGGCAAGCAAGGAGAAAAAAAAATGCGAGGCAGAAGCACCCTGAACGCACACAAACACATCACGCACAAAAAAAATTTTACGAGGGATGGGATGAAAGTCCTTTGATCCCCCTGCACGTTGTCGGATTTGTGCCACCGTTTTATTTTCTTTCCCTCTCTCTCTCTCTCTCCAACGAACTCGCACCCAACTTCACAACTTCATTCCATTCCATTTCTCATTCGCATTCGACCCATTCCCTGGACGGACTACCTCCCACACCATCTCACTCTCCTCCAGTCCCAGTCCCAGTCCCACTCGCACTCGCACTCGCACTCGCTCTCCACTCACTCGCTCTCCACTCACTCGCTCTCCACTCTCACTCCCTGCTTAGCTTGACCCATATCAGCCACAAATGGATCAGGATAAGGACTCACAAACAAACATAGACACAAACAGCTCGACCACTGGGTCCACAGCGTCAGTCAATAATGTCTCCTACACCACCCTCCCACGTATCTCCCAGGATCCCAACTCTGTAACAAACACACATGGTTCCTCCTCTTCTTCACCGTCCTCCGATCCAATCAGCCCAGACGCCACGCCGGTTCTCTCATCCCTGGCCATGGCTGCCCTCGGTTCCGGAGCCTCGTCGGGGTTTGCTCTTCCCGCCTCAAACCCATTTACCACTAATGTCGAACCCCTGAACCCTTTCAGTCCTTCCGTGACACCCGTCGATACCCCTATCCCTACACCTCTCGGTTCTCCCACACAAGAGCTGCGAAAGCTTAACTTGGGCGTCGAGCGATACGCAAAGGCCATCGAGGACTCGGGCGTCATGGGCAGCTTCTCGGGCACAGTGCCGTTACCGCAACTCTCACAAAATCACCCCATCGCATCTAAACGCAGACCCTCCAACATCTTGGGCGATTCAACGTCAACAGGTCTTCCAGAGATCAACCTCCCTTCTGACCATGGCTCTGGCAGCAAACTTGGCCTCAACCTCAACTCGATCAAGCGAGCATTATCTGGAAAGAGTCGCTCGCAGGACTTTGGCATGTCGGATCTGGAGGCCAACAAAAACACCTCACTGGACGACATTGGAAACCCATTTAGCAATCCAACGTCATCAAGCAACGTAGACGCTCAAGCATCGCTTTTGGGAAGTCTGTCGGCTTCCGCCTCGCCTCAGCCCCTTCTCTTGCCCACAATGCCCACCATGAACCAACAGCAGGAAGCGACGAACGAGAGCCGCCCTACAGCTAGCCACGACCTTCGTCAACGCCATGAGACCAGTCGCCAACCAGAGGCCACCATCACTGTCGATCCATCAGCAACTGGCATGAGGCGGAGGAAACCCAAAGGAGGCATTTTGAGCCAGCTGTTGAAGTTACAGAGGAACGAGGCGGCAGCTGCTGCAGCTTCATCAAGGCGACCTACGGCAGCCCAACACCCCGCTGTCAAAAAGACCAAGAAAAGTTTCTATTATCGATCATCATCAAAAAACAACTCGTTGGTCGATCTGCATTCGCCCTCAGTAACAACTACACCACGGGTCTCGCCCAGGAATTCGAGGATCTTTGACGCGGACCAAGGCCCCTCGACACGTTTGCCTACACAACCATCCACCACCATTAACAACAACAGTTCGAGACCAGTGGATCCGCTCAGGCAGATGGAAGAAATGGAGGCCATCAGTGCCGTTGCCACCGCAGCGTCAGTGGCGGCCAATCTGGGAATCCACCGCGACATTGCCGATATCTTGAGCCGCCAGTCTTTCCTGATCACCATCGCCAAGGCGCTTATCTTGTACGGAGCACCCACTCACAGGATTGAGGAGACATGTGCGCTTTTGGCCAGAAAGATGGAGGTGGATGCTTCCTTTGCACTTCTTCCAGGTTTGATGACCATTTCATTCAGCGATCCGGAAACACATACCAGCGATACTCGACACCTGCGCTGCACTCAGGGCATGGACATGTACAAGCTGTCCAAGGTGTACACCATTGCGCTCGATGTCCTGCACGGCGGAGGGATTGAGAGGGCGAACAAGGAGCTGGAGAAGGTCACGGTTGAGAAGGGCTACTATCCTGTCTGGGTCACAGTTTTGGCTTGGACAACTTCCGCGGCATTTGTGGCTCCTTTGGCTTTTCACGGCAGTTGGCTGGACACAGCTCTGGCAGGACTCTGTGGCTTAATTGTTGGACTACTGGGAGTTGTCGCCGCCAAGCTCCCCGTCTACGGAAACGTTTTTGAAGTGACCTCAAGCATTGTTGTCGGGTTCATTGGCAAGGCCTTTGCTGAGCGTGTCTGTTTCTCTGCGGTGACGCTTGCCGGTGTGGTCATTCTTCTTCCCGGTTTACTGCTCACCCAATCGATCATGGAGCTGGCGTCCAGGAACATTGTCTCTGGAGCCGTGCGGATGTTCTACGCGCTCATGTATGCCTTCTTCCTCGGATTTGGATTGTCGCTGGGATCTGAGCTCTGGGACTTTGTAAGGACTGCTTTCAACTTTATTGCCTCTCTACTTTTTGTGTGCATTTCAGCCAACGGATAGCTAACCTGCGCTTTATATTTTTTCTCTATCTCTCAAGGTCTCTGGAACAAATTACGTTGCCACGCCGCAGGACTGTATGCGAGGCTTAAACCCATGGTGGTTCTTCTTAATCTTCCCAGCTGTTTCAACCTCCATCAATATTGTCTTCAACGCCCACCCAAGTCAATGGATCGGCATGACTTTGGTCTCGTCGGTTGGATTCACAGTGTCGTACTTTATGACCGCAGGACCTCAAGTGACAGCATCGATTGCCGCGTTTGCTGTCGGTATTGCGGGACAGATGTACGGACGACTAACAGGAAAACTGAGCTATGTACCCTTGCTCAGTGGAGTGCTGCTGCTGGTGCCCGGAAGTGTCGGTGTTCGAGGCGTTCTCGCGCTTATTGGCAGTGATCCGTCGCAAGGATTCAATTTCGCGCTGGTCATGGTGAACACTTCGGTGGCTATCACGGTATGTAGCCTGCAGAATCTTGGTTTTCATGTTACTCGATGCTCTAGTTGGTCGACAATACTCACATATTATTCTTTTTATTTTTCTGGATGGTCATAATAGCTCGGTGTATTTTGCTCCGCACTGGTGTGGTACCCATTCTGGCGCAAGAGCACCTTCATGAACTTTTAAGCAGGAAGCAGCATTTCTACTTGTGTTTTCTTTATACCCCCGTTTTTTTGCCCTACAAGAGGAGCTTCGCTGTTTTCTTGCTAATATAAAACCAAATCTTTTCGAATGAAACGTATTTTTTTCTGTGTGAAGAGAGGAAAGCCTTCATGTAACAACCTCTGAACCCATGTGGACAATTAACGAGGACACCATCAAAAGCAGACCAGCGAAGAGTAATATGTGCATAAGGCTGCCGTGGATTCCTGGCTATGGAAAACAAGTTTCTGTGAGTCTAATAGGAATGATAGATGCAAAAGCACTGGTAAGGTGTTTGAAAAAGGGACTAGTCGCAGCCCAGCACTCGCCAGCTTTGGGCGATACGTATTTCCACATATCGACAATGATTTCTTGTCTGCATTTCAGGTGAATGAAATGCGGGATGGAGAGAATATTTTTTTTAATCGATCTAGAAGCTCTCCTCTCTCATTGTGCGTGTCAATAAAAAAAACTACACCAACTCCCTGCGATCGCTACATCCGTAGTGAGGCTTTCTTTAGCAGTAGTACTCATACGGAACTGCCACTTGAGTCCTGGGATGCAAAGATCATATGCTGTCACCCTTCCACTAAATGTAGTGCGTCCGTCAATACCCATAGCGGCAGAACCGTCATCCAACGCGTGCAGGGTCGGTACATTTAGCGATATCAGCCTCGAACAACGTTGGTGAATCCACCGGATCTCATCCTGTCTAGTTTCCTACTCCAAGCCAGTGATCGCCACGGTTCTCAATTCTTGTGTCGATGGGGTTTTTTTGTCCTCCAGCGAGTAATGTTCAAGTCAATGCCCAATGCAAATATGGGTCGAACTTTGAGTAATATATATCAAACTAATACGTTTTTTTTTATCGTTTTTGTTCGGAGCGTAAGTCGCGACAAATTTCCATAGTCGATAGTTTCGGTGATCGACAAAACGTTGATGACCCATGAGCTGCACCAGACCTAACGTATTTCATCTGTTGTTTACGTCCTTTTTTTAAATCGATAGCGGCAGCGGATACGGTCACGAATGCTTCTGCTTACATTGTCTACATCATGTAAATTATGGCTGACAATGAGCTGTGCCAAACTAACCTCGGTTACAGCAGGTATGTCACGACATTTCCCTGAGTCTCCAGGAGTCCAGTCGATAATATCAGAGCCCGCAAGAGAACCTTGCACCCCGCTAATGATGTTCCTCTCTGTAATTTATATTTTTTGCTCCCGGCCACCGCTTTCACATCGTTAAAAACTAGCAAGTATTGAACCCACTATGCCTCCCAAGATGTACGGGTTCGACCATAACATATGCAAACTCGAAGTGAGGCCAGGTTTTCACATCCTCTGATGTCCTTTTCTCTTCTCTTCTGGCTGCAACTTGGTTCATTCATTAGTGGAGAGTAAGCCAAAAGACTTTTTTTTTTTTTTTTTTTTTACTTTTGGCACAATTGGGAGCTCGTTCCGTTTGTCTTGATCCGTGTGTGCGCTTATGCTGGATAAACCTGTTCCCCAGGTAAACACCTCAAGGAGACACCTCAAGGAAAACGAAATGATCCATCGCCTCCCTGTTTCCCTTTTTTTTATTCCTTCTGTCCATCCTTCCTTCTTTCCTTCCCGTTTCGTGCTTGCTTTGGATCTTTTGGCTACTCTCTTCTCTCTCGTCTTTTTCGTATTTATTCTTCTTTTCCTTCTTTTCTTCTCTTCTCTTCTTCTTTTCCCTTCATCTCAAATGGCACCCGTTCTTAGATGCGTCGTCTTCTTGTGACTACCATGATAACTAACCCTGTTCCCACCCTGGTGTTATCAGGGATCGGGGAAGCAAGACCCTCCCACAGCAAGTACTATATGCTTTTTTTATCACACAACAGCTGATGATATCAAACGTTTGGAGGGTGGACAAAATTATGTAAATTTTTCATTGAACGCGTTTGCCTGATTTAGGCTAAAAGACGGATACATGCAAATGGGGGCTTGAAATCGGATCCTGTTCACACTGTCCTGACTAGAAGGCTTTGAATCTGCAGATCTGAGAGGAGAGGGCCTAGAAGCATATTCAGGAAACGATGCCGCGTCTTGCCCGAAAGTGTGATCTACCTGTAGAAATAAGCAAGGACAACAACACATAAACTGATGAGATGCGGAGAAACCATGACCGAACGGAATAACATCGATATGCTTACACTCTATGAACGGTAAAGCGGTAAAGACATTTCGTGATGAAGGCAGGCATTAGTTGGTTAGAGTGCCACTTGTCACGTTTGACATGTCGAGCGTAGATATTAAGACATAAACATTGCTTACCCGCTACGAAACAGAAAATTGGAAAAGACGTTTCAAGATGAGAGGTGTTAGTTTGGTTAGAGCGCAATCTGTCATGTTTGGCGTGTCGAGCGTAGATATTGAAATATAAACATTGCTTACCCGCTACAAAACAGAACATTAGCAAAGACATTTCAAGATGAGAGGTGTTAGTTGGTTAGAGCGCAATCTGTCATGTTTGGCGTGTCGAGCGTAGATATTGAGATTTGAACTTTGCTTACTCGCTGGATGAGATGAGAAAGTAATCAGAATTGATAAGAAGAGAGGTATTAGTGCTTAAGTTGGTTGCAGTACGTCTTGTCGTCTAAGATGCAATGATCATAGCAGTTGTGAATTGCTTACGTGCTAAATGTTATGAAAAGGCGGAAGCGTTTCAGATGGAATTAGGTGTGAGTTGGAGGGATTCGTTGCAAACTATTAGTGCTCATTTGAAGGCAGGTGTGTTTGACGCACTCTCTGAATATGAGAATGTGAATGCAGAGAACTGCACTTTGCAACCGAGGCCTTCAATGATGTCTGTCGCAAAGTGTAAGGCTCGAGGTACAACTTGGTACAACTTTATAGAGCCTTTAATGCTCGCTGTAGTCACTGTTGGAGTCGAGTAGCATCATTTTAGGTGATATCATCCAGACGTGGGCAGTCTGCTACTAAACACACGTTAAGACTTACGGGCTATCATCAACGAGGAGACATCGGCGGTATTGAGATGAACGAGTATGTTAGTGAAAGCCAGTCTCTGCTACACCTATGCAATTGTGCTCGTGTACAATTTTTGTTGCTTGCAACGTACATGCGAGCAGCGACCACGATGGTCGCAAGAGCGGCGAGAATGCACAGGCAGGCGAACTTCATGTTTTTTGGCTTGAGGAGGGTGAAGACTGAAATAAAGAGAGTGTTAGAGTGTAATGGGTTGTGTTGGGTTGTCGTTGGTTAATTTTTTATTGTGGTTGCGGGTGGATCGCAGTATTTGAATAATTGTGCGATGGGACAGGACACCATACGCAGAGTGAGCCTTTCGTTTGACTTTTCAATAAACACGCTGAAAAGGGACACACACTGCACCTGGAAAGGGAAACAGATGGACGGTCTTGTTGTCTTCTTGCACACAGGATAAAAAGATCAGAAGCAAAAATTGGAGGAAACAAGAAAAAGATCAAGGGGGGTAAGGTTGCAGGGGACGGAGGACAGGACCATGGCGGGAAAGGATTTGCAAACAGGAGGCAAGAGGAGCGTAACAGTTATCATCGTGTTGGATCAATCGTTGATTGGTTGACGGAAAAGTAAAGGAAGAGTTGCAAGTAGAAAGAAAGAGATATTAAGCGACAGATTGAAAGCGCACCCTTCCATAGAGGTAGGCTTGCAGCTCTGAAGAAAAAGATGGAGGATCTTCTTGAGAGTTGGGACGGGAGCAGAGACGGGACCACAGTGCTGGATCATATGTAACGCTGAACAGACAAAAGCGTGAATCAAGGAGCAGAGCTAGAAACAGAAGTTCACAAGGGAGGCACCGAAGCAGATTACTAATGCCCAAGACACATCGAGTTTGTAGAGATGGCCCAGAATTGACCCCCAACTGGATTCAAGGATACTGCTCAGCGACGTTGATATGGCAATCGGGCAGTACATCATCGACCAAAAAGCATGTCAAGAAAAGTGTATATAAATACAATTTATTTAGGAAGCAAAGTCGTACAGTGAAAAATATTCTATAAATGTGGAGAACAAACTAGTAAAGCAGAGAAAACCTAGTAATCATCATGGCTTCCATTGAAAAGCAGTGCCGGTCCTGCAATAATATGTGAATCATCCTTGAGCGAGATGGGCGCAGATGAGTCCGTGATCACGACGTAGACGTATCCGACCGCGGTGGCGGGCAGTGCACACTGCTCGCGCGGGGACACCACGATCTTGCTGTTGTACAGGAACTGGCATCAGTACTTGACATTGCTCTTCTCACCGTGGAAAGAAGTCTTGACTTTGACAACTTTGCGACGATAATGTGTCTGATTGTATGGCACGCGCATGCGCCACTCCGTAGTCAGTCCAAGTTTGTGCATGCGACATTTTTGGGGGGTTTATTTTTTTGCACAGCCCTCTCTCTCTGAGTCCCGTCCGAGCCCCCTGCCATGCCCCTGATCTTTATTTTTATGAGAAAGGCATGGGTGGCCACAGACAACTAGCGCGGAGAGAGGCATACTACTCCACACACTTTGTTGCCTCTTTCATCCGTCTTATCTACCGAAAAAGAAAAAAGAAACCTCAATCCACGGATCACAAGGCTGGTCCATCGATGCGTAGGTCTTCTCATTAAAAAATTTACCGGATCGACATATCCTAATAGTAAAGTCGAAAACAAATGCATAAATGTTGTTTGCGTCTGTTGGATGAATTACTCTCGCACGTCGTACCGACCACCTGTGAAATCACAAGATGGTGCTGGTAATGTTCGATGTGCCAGACCATGGAAACGTTGATCTTGAACGAACTCTCCCTCGGCATGGTCGTCCGCTTCTACTGTGGGTACCCTCTGCAATCTAGTCAATGGAAAGCGTCTTCCTCTGTAGATGTGCACGCTACGGATGCTGTGAGTGTTCTCTACGCGGCGGACAAGACGATATATCGTCGTGTTTAGTGCACATGCAAAGATGGAGAGATATCGAGTATTGACAAATGACGATTCTAAGTAAACGTAGGTGATTTGTGGCTGACTGTCAAGAATATCCAGAAACAGGGCCATATCATTAGCAGTATGCTCATAGTAGCGGCTGTTATCAATTAAGATGGCTTGCAGAGTTGGGTAGTGAAGGATCCAGGAAGCAAGCTTGTCGAAGCCTAGTGGTCTGTCAACGCCCAGTGGTTCGCCAATGCGCAGTGGATCGGGGTAGGGGGTGCCACTGCCGACAAAGTCGACTTTCCAGTCCACAGCATAATTCATCTTGACCACATTCTCTGTTTCAGCGAATACCTCGAGTGAGTGAACACCATAACTGGTAACACCGCAAATATGGCTGACATGGTTGATCAGACGCTGTTTGCCGTCAGGTGTGATAAAATAGTCGATGTATCCAGAGACGTACTTTTGGTTCTTAGTTTGGATCGATACTAAGTTCCAAAGCAATGGCGACTGTGACTAGTTGTTGTGAGGTTTCAGCAGTCCTAAGGGAAAGTCAGCAGTGGCACTCACAGTGATGACATCGGCCCAGAGAATCGGGATGTAGCTGTTGTGCCAAGTGCGATTGACGAGGTGCAGTTGATCGAGTCTGAAATGGAAATATGATCGGTGATGTTTTTGAACGGTCTCCATACTATCAAGGACAAGGAAGTCAAGGAAGTCAAGGAAGTCAAGGAAGTCAAGGAAGTCAAGGATGAAAAAAGAAAGGAAATGAAGCTTCGGAAAGAGAAGAAATTGCGCCACGTAGTCTTTTATATTTTGCTGATGCTGTCCCATCGATGCGCCTGCAGTGTCTTTACTCCTTCTGCAGGATAGTTTTGCCACCAATAACAAAAGATGGTGGAAGGATGCACGGGATGTGAATTTGACATGTTAACTATCTCTACTTCCTCTAATTATGCATTCGTACCATATTCATATTTACTCTCAAAACAAGATCGTGTGCATCACACGCACTACACTCACGCATTCTGTCCTTCGTTATTCTCATTACGCAGCCAAAAAGTTACACAATAGTCTCGATGAGGTTCGATCCACCACATCTCGTCTCTGGAAGAGTTACAAGAGCGCGGACTCTAGTTCGAGAAACAAGAGACATACCAGAACGACGACGTTCTGGAAGGCACAATCCCATGCTGGCTTCGGAATACGCCTCAAGCTCCTGCTCTTCATCCCAAACCAGCACTCGGTCAAGGAGCGACACAATTCGGAGTCATCGCGTGCCCACTCCGCCACCACCGCCCAGCTGTCGATTCCGTGGCCCTGTGAAATCTTCGGGACCAGCACTCACGACGAAATATGAACTGCATCCCCATAAAGAACACTCCAGAACCGCGCCGAAAACGAGTAAGTCCATCTTGACTTCGACATTCACATTCACCATCGTCTCTTCCGGGTCTTAGACGAATATGAAGAACAGATCTAAATCAGTATCGGTCGACTGCGGATATTAACCTCTGAGTCTCTGACATCAACCAATGTATCAGCCTCGGAGGTACCTCTTCCTCCACCTCTTGCTCTCGATGCATCTCCACCTCTTGCTCTCGATGCATCTCCACCTTTTGCTATCGATGCATCTCCACCTGCTCCCGTGGACAAAAGACCATCCCCATCACCGGCGAATTTAAAGATCAACGTTTTCCTTCCGAGTCCCACTGGCGAAGATGGCCAAGGAGTTCCTGCAATCGACATCATCGTGCATTGTCATGAGGGAAACTCCGCCTATGCCACCATCGGTCCTCTTAACCCTATTACAGGATCTCTTGATCTGACCAGTGCTCCTCATCCTTGGCCACCTTCTCCCGATCCGCGGCCAATGTCTCCTGGTCCTCGGTCAATGTCTCCTCGACCCTTTCGAACATTTGAACATCCACGAGGCTCTCGCAGTCCTTCCCCTTGCAGTACTGCTCGCACGTCTGTGAATGACAACAGCGAAGTGCAAGAATCTTGTGCACCGTCGGTGCATTGGATCAACTCTACTGATGTGGCTGCTCTCCGTCAATCTTTCGCTGATCAATTTTCGTTGACCAGCCACCCGGATAATCCACGTTTCCGCTATGGTTTGGATCATGGACAGGATCGCCAGGCCATTGCTCCATGTATGTGACCATCTTCATTCTATCCACTGCTTTGAACGATCCTGGCTACAGCTTTTGACTTGAATAGCTAATATTTCATTTTCCAACTTGCTTTCGGGCAGCCATGGCACCACAATTAATTGTTGGACCACTTCCCAGCAACATGGATGCCCGTGCAGAGAATCTCCAGGACCATCAGCACAGGGATTGCCCCCAGGATCGTGGCAACAACAACCACAAAGGGTCTACCAGCCATCGTTACCAACGATCCGCAAGACGCTAAGTGAATTTGTCTGTATGTTTGCGCGAAGAGCGATGAGCGCGAAAAGTTCACACGCGACGCACAGGACGCGACCACGACCACGAGACTTTTTTTTTTTTTTTTTTTTTTTTTTTTTTTTTTTCATTATCCGCTACAATGCATTTTGTTCTCAAACACCCATTTCACATTCTACGCCAACAATCAACTCCTCCTCCCCTTGTTCACCTCCATGACCTCACCCATTCTTTGACTCTTACTGAGCAAACACTGCTATCACGAATAAAAAAAATATAAAAAAAGAAGAACGAAAAGAAGGGGTTCATACACTCACGAAACACGTCAAAAAGAGAAAAGAAATACCAGCCATGGCCGGCTTGAGTCCTGCATCCAATCACTCATACTCTGCCCTGAACATGAACGACCCGGACGAAGTCATGGCATCCTCGACAAACCACCACAGGACCAGTTCACAAGCAGAGAGCATCCATTCAACCAGCGATGGCATTGAGGTAAGTCAATTAGGGTGTCACCTACCTGTTCACCAAATTGACTCTTTTGTCTTGAATTCTAAAGCGACTGACGCGATATATGTTTATTTGTTGAATAAACTCTAGACAATCCCACACCATATCCACTCGCCATCACAAGAGCTTACCCGACGCAGGATCGAAAGCCACGAAGGAAGCAAACCTGATATCGAATCAGCATCCACATCATCAGCACTGAGAATCCACAACAACTACGGCAGCAGCAACCCAATCAGACCCAAACGGGACAGGGACGACGAAAACTCGGCGACACCTGGAGAACCCTTCGTAAAGTCAACCCATTGGAGCCGCTGTTGGATCCGATATGTCGCCTTGGCCTGCATCCTCTTTGCTTTGGCACTGCTGACGACGCTCCTCGTTCTCAGGCCATGGCAGAGGAAGCATCGTAAGTTATGGGTCTGACGCACTGAAAATCTGTTTGTTGGGACAAGAAAAAAATGCACGGGCGGGAACAATGCATGATGTCATCTATTAATAACTCCTCTTTCCTCTCTCCTTGTCATCTATGTCGCATAGGGATGGCGCCAGTTGATAACGAAGCAGTCAAGGCCTTGCCTGCAGAGCAACCCCTTTGGCCTATCCCCACCAGCTTCACGTACGGCAAGAACAGCGTGGTGCTCAGCTCTGACTTTACGATCAAGGTTCGGGTCGGCAATCAACAGACACCTCTGGCCTCGCTCAAGAACTACCCGATTATCGAAAAGGCGGTGGCGAGATGCATGGGTCGACTTGCCGTGAAAAGGAACACCACTAGACCGGATGCTTCACTGGATAGCAATGGAGGACAAGGCAGTAATGTCCTCTCGGAACTGGTCATCGCCGTGAACAACCCCGAGGCGGAGCTCGAGTACGGAGCCGTAGAGTCGTACATACTCAATGTCACCTTCTTGCCCACCACTGGCTCAAGTTTCGTTGCTATGGCAGTCAACCAGCACGATATCCTGAACAAACGGGAGGACGAACATCAACACGCCGACGTCTTGGCCAGACAGTCTGCCATTGCTGTGACGGGCATCTCTTCAGCCTTTCTCTCGACGGAGACTCAGTGGGGAATTCTTCACGGTCTGGAAACGTTCACGCAGCTTGTTCGATCTAGAGCTTCGTCTTCTTCAAGCGCAGCTGGAGGCGACATTGTGAACACGCTCGAAGTCCCGAATGCGCCTTGGTCGATCAACGATGCGCCACGCTACTCGCACCGTGGATTGCTCCTGGACACATCACGGCACTATTTCCCCGTTGCAGACATCATCCGCACCTTGGACGCTATGTCGACTGTCAAGCTCAACGTTTTCCACTGGCATGTGCTCGACCAGCAGTCGTATCCACTGGTCTCGCAGAGGTACCCAGATCTGACGGCCAAGGGCGCCGAGCGGCCGGATCGCATCTACTCGCTCGAGGATGTGGCGTCGATTATCCGATTCGGAGAAGAGCGGGGTATCCGTGTCCTGCCAGAATTTGATGCGCCAGGTATTGTACACCGTGTTCAATTTGCTCCGCATTGGTATTTAACTAATAGAAGGTGTTGTGCTGACAAGGTTTCTCATTTTTGTGTTAAAACACTTTGCCAGGTCATACTGCTAGCTGGGGTCGTGCCTATCCAAACATCACGGTGTGCGTGGACGCTCTCCCACATTCAAGCTATGCCGCCGAGCCACCTGCAGGACAGTTGGACCCCCTGGAGCCTTTCACATACAGTGTGCTGGATGGCCTGGTCAAGGAGTGGGCAGCCCAGTTCCCTGATAAGCACGTGCACATTGGTGGCGACGAGATCAACTTCAACTGCTGGAAGACATCCCAGAAGCTGAAGGACTATATTGACAATCCTGGCAAGCGACAGGAGCTGGAATCCAAGCTGCCTCCAGTATTGCCCGAGGGGCAGGATAAGATGCGACAAACACGATCGGGCAGCCAATCGGGCGAGGACAAGCTGCTGCAGGTGTATCTGGATCGGGCGATTGGGATGTACCTGAACCAGAAAAAGATCCCGATCGTGTGGGAGGAGATGGCACTGGAGCATAACATTCAATTACCAGAATCAACGATCGTGCAGGTGTGGAAGAATGCTGGCAATGCCAAGAAGAGTATGAGCGTGTTTTTTTTTCTTCTCTGTGATATGATTGATGTTGACGGAGGTCCAGATAATAATTAGGGAGACTAACCGCGATTTACGTTTGACCCGTTTTACATATCGGGATATAGTTATTGAGCAAGGCCGACCAGTGATCTTGTCAAGTGTCGAGTACTGGTATCTGGATTGCGGCAGTGGTGACTGGCTTGTGGGGTCTCAGGGTCAGAGCTGGTGCGGGTTCACCAACTGGCAACGAGGTGCGCTTTTGAGTACTGTTTGGTCAACTTTTGTCTATTTCTAAACTTTCACCAAAGAAAACTGACGCCTTTTCTTCTTATTCTCTTTTACGTCCAGTCTACTCATACAGCTTGACGGACAAACTGACACCCGAACAGCAAAAGATGGTGTACGGAGGCGAGATCTGCATGTGGGCAGAACAGACAGACTCGTCCAACCTGGACTCGAACCTTTGGCCTCGGTCGGCGGCGGCGGCAGAGGTCCTGTGGAGTGGATCGCACGACAGTGAAGGCGAGCTACGGCCCTTGCTGCAAGCAGCGAGACGCCTCTCGGCGGTGCGCGAGCGGCTCGTGGAGATGGGTGTCCGTGCCGCGCCCATCTTCCCATCCTGGTGCTCCAAGCACCCTGAGGCCTGTCTTAAAGAGTAGCATTGTTCTCATAAAGAATCACAAGAATAGATGTTTGGTATCGTTCATTTATTATTTGGCTATAATGGTATGAGACCCTCTACCCTCTACGTTTCCGCACAACATTTTTGATGTCACGGATAAACGGCTTCTCAAACACAAAGACGGCCAGCAAGGTCACCGCGAACGCAAATACACCCACAGCCAGGTGGAGCGCTTTGTCAAGCAATCGATCCCATCCAATCAGCTGCTCGCTTACCGAGGTGATCGCGTAGGCGGCCGAAAAAGCGCCCACGACCGGGAGTGAAGGAATGACATATCTCCACGGCACACTCGAGAACGTGCGCACAAATCCGTTGGCATCCTTGCGTGCACTTTCCTCGGAAATAGCAGATCCATCCCGAGCAAGGTACCGACCGTAGTACCGCGACAGGAACCAGGTGCTCCACAGGATCCGCATTAAGAGATTGACACAGTTCGCTAGCACGATCCCGCGAGCGCCCAGTCCCAGAGTTACCATCAAGAACGCGCCCGTGCCGCAGAATACGGCCGAGAATCCTATCATCCAGTAAGATAGCACGGCCAGCTCTTGCTCTGAGGCGACTGCTTGGACGACGGCTTCTGTGATCCCGTTTAGGCCCATGATGGGCACGTAGTAGCAGTACAGACTCAGGACTGCAGGGGCAATGGTTTCGCGGGACCAGTAGCTCCCAACGACTAGGTCGATTAGTGTGGCCGTGTAGTGGGTCCCAAAGGCGATAAAGATGCCGCCCAGCAGGACATGGAACTTCATGATGGTGAGGAGAAGATTCCGGGACACGGCCAGGTTGCTCAGTTGGGTTTCTGACAGCCCGGTGCTGCTTTTGGTTGTAGCGGTTACCGATGGTGTTGAGGAGGAGGATGGCACCGGTCCGATATCGCTCAGTAGTTTGCTGAACAGTGTGCGGCTGATCTCTTCCATGGGCTGGAACAGGATTCTAGCGATCAGAGAGCCTGAAAAGTCGAAATTTCGTAATTGATAATTTGATAAGCGATCGCTATGGTGACAATTAGCTCATAGATCAGACTCGAATATTGGTGACCTTACCGTAGTTGACAACAAAGGCGTAGACGCCTTGGTCAGCCTCGACCGTGAAATTTACCATCATCATCTTGTCGCCCTCTGTCAGGATATGCTTAAGCAATGACTGGGATGTCAACGTTTTCGACAGGTTCAAGAGCTGTGTGTCAAAGAAAAAGTACTCTGGCCTAAAGACATGAGTGAAAACAATAGACTCTATTAGTTTTCGCGAAAAAAAAAAAGACAATTCATAAGCATGGAAATGATGAACTCCGCATTGAATGAAACACTTACTGCCCGTTCTTGCCAGTCCTGACCAGGCGTCTTGGCAACAACGCCTTCATCGAAATCGTTTCCTCGCCACCGCTCTGTCCATCCTTCTCATCATCATCTTTCTTCGCCTTTGCCACCTTGTTTTGCTCCTTCTCCTCGCTCCTGTTCCAGAACGCGGCCAAGAACCCTCCAAGGGTCAGCAAGCCATACACGAACTGTGCGATCGCAAACGCCAGCACGCCCATGGTATTCGCCTTTTGGCCCTCTGCAGCCGCTTGCCGCGCGCCAAAGACCGTGAGCGCACAGGTCAGCACACAGCGTACAATCACGGCAGTGCCTTCGACCGAGACGCGGGTCTTGAACCATAGCTTGTACTGGGCCACCATGAACATGGGCTCGGCCAGGAGCTCGATCAGAGCGGCAGCGCCGTACAAGTAGATCGAGAGGCGATGTCCGGGAAAGCTGGCTTCGCTGGCCGAGTCGAGCTGGGCGAGATTGTAGCCGACGGCGAGGCAGGTCATCAAAACACCCACGGGGATAGGGGCGTAGACCATGTTGACGAGCTTTTGGAGCCGGTAGGCTTCTGATCCTGGCTTGGGTGTTGTGGGGTCTGTTATTGCATGAGCAGTTTGGCTGTGGTTGCTCTGGTCCCGCGTGTCGGTGTCGTCACTGACACGGATGGCGGCACAGCGGACGCCCTCGCGCGAGAGGAAGAGGATGGTGTTGAGGAGTAACTCGAGCTGGACGGAGGCGATGCCGAGAACCTCGGCGGAGGTGAAGCGGAGGAGGACTTGATTGAGGGTGAAGGTGAGCATGCGGGAGACGAATTGGAGAAGGACGAGGTAGCTGGCGCCCTGGACTGACGAAGAGAGGATGGAGGAGGCATCGCTTTGTGGTGATTGTGGTTGCGATGATGGTTGTGATGCGGTGGATGTGGATGATGCGGGGGTCCTCTGCTTGAGGGTTGAGTTGGGGACCTCCATGATGAACCTCTGCTGGGCACGGAAGGAAATGGATAGAGATGTTGGGATGGGAGAGTGTGAATGGACAAAGAGTGAGGAGAAAAATTGATGCAAAGTGTTGACTTCACAATGATATCATTGGACAAAGGGGGTCGTGACTGTCCATTGGGATGGGCCACTGGAACACGAACTTCGCCACTAATCGCGTTCGTGTATGCATCGACTGGCTATAATAGTTTAAATAGTTATGTATTGAAAGTCAATAAAGAAACAAAAACAAGCTAGCTATTTACAATTGAGGAGAGCATGAACACAAAGCAGCAAGGGCAAGGAATACTTGGAAGGAATGCAAAAATAAAATAAAAAAAGAAAGAAAAGCAAGAACAAAAGCTGGAGGCTATTCTACATCCGCCAACCCATACCATCTACCATCCCGTTCGGTGGCATGCCGCCGCCCGGTATGCCCATTGCCCCCATGGGTCCTCCACCGCCCATGCCCGAGTTGGATGAATCGTACGCCTCCATCTCGGTTTGGTACCGCTTCTTGTCGTTCTCGGCCATGGTCCCATAAGACTCCTTCTCGGTCTCGGACAGCTTTTGCCACTCCTCGCCCAACATCTTGGTGATCTCTGTCGGCTTGAACTCGGGATGCTTCTTCTTGATGTCGTCTCTGCCAAAATGAAAAAAAGAACATCAAGTTTTAGACTTGGACACATATGAAATTATCAAGTCGCATTGTAAATATGACACCTGCTTACCTTTTCATCAGCGTGAAAAAGATGTAAGAATTGCGTGGTCGCTTCGGGCAATTCTTGTCCTTGACCACGGGCACCATAGCGCGCTTCATCTTCTTCTTCGAAATGGCCCCAACGCCTCCGTTATGGACTCCCATTCCACCTGGTCCCATGCCCGGTCCCATGCCCATGCCCATGCCCATACCCATGCCCATCCGCGCATGTGGGCCTCCTACTCGCTGCTGCTGCATCTGTTGCAGTTGCTTCGCAGTCGGCTGCATGCCGTGGTGCAAGTGATGGTGGTCATATGGCGCCCCAGCACCGACCATGCCGCCCCATCCGACTCGGTCATTAGCCATACCCACAGGCATCCCTACCATGCCGCCCATGGCGCCCATGCCGTTCAGCCCCATACTGCCATCCATCGCCCCAAAGTCGCGGCTGCGCTGCTTGGCCACACGGCCCTGTGCGCCATGTCGAATAGGACCTGAGGCGTTGGCCATCCGTCCGTTCGCGTTCATATCGGGCATCATGGGCTGGGGCCACTGGGCGATGTCACTGGACCGTGAGCCGTTCCTGTTCATCATGTGCTGCATGGCAGGGTCCATATACCGTTGTTGCTGCTGCTGCTGCTGCTGCTGCTGCTGTTGTTGTTGTTGTTGTTGTTGTTGCTGTTGTTGCTGTTGTTGCTGCTGTTGCTGTTGTTGCTGTTGTTGTTGCTGCTGTTGTTGTTGTTGTTGTTGTTGTTGTGGTGTTTGTGGTGATTGTTGTTGGGCCTGCTGCTGTTGTGGTAAACGGACATCATGCCGTGCATCACCGGGGTAGACACCACTCTGTCCATGGAGGAGGTGGGTCATGCTGCCCTGTCCTCCCCCTCCACCACCACCTCCTGCAAACTTGTCGTCAGGTCGGTACATCATTGTCTGTGACTGTAGACCCTGAGTATGCGAGGGCGTGTGGTGATGGGGTACGACAGAATAGGGCGAGGAGTGTAGTTGCGACTGGTGAACTTGTCGCTGCAGTTGCTGCTGCTGGAGCTGTTGCTGTTGTTGTGGGGTCTGTGGATGCTGGGCTGTGTTGGGTTGTGGAGGTTGTGGTGGCTGATGCGGTGAATGAGGTCTCGCTTGTTGAGGGTGGTGATGCTGATATCCCTTTTGCAGAGCGTCGTCCAGAATCTGCTGTGGATGTGGTAACTGCAGACGTCGGGCATCGGAATCGTCTAGGCTGCGCCGCGCAGAGTCCATCTGCTGTGAGGACGCGTCGATGGGATCATTGTTGTGCACGCCTGTCGGTGTGCCCATCGCTGTGTTGGACGAGGTGCCCACCGACCCTGAAGAGGAGACCTCGTTCTGGTAATTGAACTGAAAGTTGGAAGAGTCGGATCCATAGGGGTTCGACTGCAGTGGCGGCAAGAGTGGTGGCGTGGCCGAACTGGGAACTGGGTAAGTACTCGGGTGATTAAAGTTCATGTTGTTGTTCATGGCGCCGTAGAGCCCGTAGCCGCCGTAATTGGATCCTGGTGTAGTGTTGTGGCCTCCGTTTGCTCCGCTTGTCATGATGCCTTGGTCAGTGTCGAAATGCGAGGTCGGATTTGCCATGACCTAGCTGGTATGTATACTTTTTTCTTTCTTTCCCTCCTTTCTATGCGGTACTCTGGTCTTTGTGTCCCTGGATATGTGTTTCTTTGTTGGATTTTGGTTTTTGAAGGTCTGTTTGAGGTTGAAAAGGTAGCAAAAGCGATGAAGATGAGAAGATGAATTGTCAGTGCTGCGTTCCAAAATCCCTTGGCTTTATCGCTGTACTCGACACCAATTTTTCTAGAACCCACTTTCCAGACAATTGGATGCGTGAAGGAAAAGGGAACGAAGCGAAAACAAACATCACATGCTAGGAAGGTAGCGTCGAGGGTTTGACCTTCGAGCAGACTACGATGAACGTACGAAATGAACAAATCGGTAGGTCACTTGTACCCTTACCGTGTTGTATTCTTTGAGGCACTTGATAAACGTCTAATAACGTGTGGTAGAAGATGGATGATGAAATGTCAGTCGAGATATTCATGCAAGGGTTTTAGTCTTTGCCAAGAGATAGGAGAGATAAGTCTGCATGTATGGTGTGGCTTTGAGTGAGCGACATGCAGAAGCGTGCCAGTTCTAGGCCAACATTGGCAATGACGCGGCCTTGCGCTGTGTCCCCTTGGATGATATTTTCGTGCGTGGCTGTTCCACACAGCCGCAGAGGCCCTCTTAAAAACAGATGAGCAGTGTGCATGTTGCAGGTGACATTGAGGAAAGAAACAAAGAAAACGCAAAGGCGTCTTCGGGGATTTACAAAACAAAAAACATTCACAAACAAAGGGATTGTTATCCGGTTGGTGCTCAATGGTGTGTGGATGGAAGGCAAAGTAACGCAGGGATGAGACGTTGTATTAACGACAACGACAACGATTGTTGTTGTTGTTGTTGTTTGTTGCTGTTGTTTGTCACACACGCACACATTTACACACCGTACACACCTACGCAATCGCGATTTACAATAGAAAAAGTAGACACTCAGCAGATATTCGAATGGAAATGGTAGCGATGCAAGATGTATCTGTGTTCACGTTCTGTATATGTATATATATGTGTGTTGTGTGTGTGTGTGTGTGTGTGTGTGTGTGTATGAGTGAGGTACGAGGATGAATGGAGACGGAAGGAGAAGTGAGAAGAGAGAGAGATGAGAGCACGAGGGTGGATGGGGCAATTGATATGAAGACGACAAAGATCGGCGATTGCGTGTGCGATATTGTGTGTGTGGGATCGCAGTACTGCACCGCCCAAAGGTACAGATAGGAAGAGGAGGCCACAACAGACGAGTGAGGGACAGAAGCAGTCTAGTCCACACAGGTAAAAAGCCCAATCTCCACACTCAGGCATGGGACTCACCCAAAAAGTGTGTAATGAGGATGGAACACGATAGAGAAGGGAGAGAGGGAAGAGAGAAGAGATGAGAGAAAAAGAAGGAAGGAAGGAAGAAGGGAAGGGAAGGGAAGGGAAGGCGAGAGAAGGATGGAGAGAGAGAAAGAGAGAGAAGAGAGAGAAAAGAAGGAAGGACGGAAGGAAGGAAAGAAAAGGGAAGGGAAAGGGAACAAAGACGATGAATGAAAAGACGGGCATACTACTCTAAAGAACACGACAAAAGAGCTGTGTGGACAGTAAGCATCACAAAGAAAACAGAAAGCAAATGGGGTCCACTGTGGTTTTCCTCGCTCGCTCCCTCTCTTTCTTTTTCGTGAGCATAGGAAGCATGTTTATTGCAACAAGAAGATGGTGAAGAAGCAGAAGAAGAAGAAAAAAAGGAGAAGGAAGTAAAGATGGATGTATGGATGGATGGTATGGATGGGTAAGGGTGGCAGGAGGACGATGCATCGTACATGCAAAGTAGCAAGAAAAGTAGGCATTGTGCGCAATTCAATTGATTAGGGATCATGGTCTAGAGGTTCGAGCGAGGATGAGTGAGAATGATGATGAGGATTATTGAGCGGGAAGGGAATAGACAGATGAGAAGATGCCGTGGCGTGAACCCTGAAAATATCGCACTTTGGTTGGCAATGGTGTATTGTTTATATTGATTTATGTTGTGTTGTGTTGTTGTTTTCTTCTGCTTTGTTTGTTGCACTTGCAGAAGACAAGAGACAGAGATGGAGATGGAGACACGCACAACTGAAGTACCAAGACTAACTACTTCTTGGTAGCATTGGCTGTAATGCAAATAACGCAGTGCCTCTTGCCCTCTTTGTTGAATTGTGAAAAGAAAAAGACATGTAGTGCGATGAAATGGAGCCAAGCAAGACACCACCTGCGACGTACGGATAGCATTGGCATTGACATTGACATTTACATACTTCTACGACAATCTAAAGTAGTCAACCATCCACTTACCCACCCATTCACCCCACCTATTTCGCTCCAATCCGTCCTTGTCCATATGTCCATGGCCAAAGAGAAGGGGGGTGTGCGACATGTTTAAAAAAAGGGAGAGAACAAAGGTATTTTTGTTTGGAGAATAGGAAACAAGGGGGAAGGCAGAAAGGACAAGTCAAGGCCAGGACTAAGGAGGGCATTTCAATTGACAAAAGGCCTTTTCTTTTCACAAGGGGTGCATCGTACATGGATCGATATGGATGGATGGAAGAAGGAAAGAGGGAAGAGGGCTTGCAGCATCAAAAACAATAGCAACGAACATTCATTGTAAGAGACATGATGGGCAGTACATCACGATTCGTGTTGATGTGTTGATCCAGAAAGTGATAATGGGAGTGCACAATTGAAGGCTCGTGTTCATTCAGCATGTCGAGTCCCATTTCAACTGCGGTAAAAGAAAAACATAGGGTCATCGGCCGTGCGCCGAAGTTTGCCCTAATAAAAAAGAAAACGGTCATCCAGAGAAAAGAAAAGCAATCAAACAACATTCATCCTTGGCGCAATGGTCACCAGTGATGCCAAGTATTGGCCTAATATTGGAATGCAGGAGTTTATCGCGCTGTTTCAAGGAGTTTTCACAGGCTGAAGAAAACACTGAGAAACAGACAAGGTGAAGCGAATGCAAAGTGCAACGGTACACATATATATTCGTTCGTTGCAGGTGTTCGTTCGTGTTATTGATCCCGATATTATGTGGATCAGTATTATTAATGTTGTCTGTCTTAGGGCCAGGGTCCTTGTTGAAGGATGCAGAAGGAAACTTTTTTGAAGCATGTACGACACTATATCACACGAGTGAACATTGGCCATTACACAATTGGAACACAGCATGGCTGCATTTGCGCCCGCTGCTTAGCGGGTGATTTTACTTTGGGTGGTTCGCCATTGCATATGGATCACGCCCTTTGTTTTCAAATAGAAGGATGTTATGTATTTTCTTCTTCACTAATTTGCCAAATCGACGCTTGAAAGAGGAAAGAGAGACACGCGAGAAAACAGGGCACAGCCCTGAAAATATTAAGTGTTTCCTACTTTCCCACACCAGTGCGCCGTTCCTGTTTTTCTCTCTCGTTCTTGATCTCTCTCAAATCTCTCCAACGACTTTCATCCCTCCCTTCTAGGGAAAGCACGGCTGTGCACATGCAGAGAGCATTTCTCATACCCTTCCCTCCATACTTCTTAAACAGAGAGAGAGAGAGAGAGAGAGAGAGACAGAAAGAGAGATCGGTTGAGAGACGTCCTTGAAGGAGCTCACCACTCTCTTGGAAGCTTACTTGGCAACCAGTTGCCACTAAACATGCGCCACCAAAAAATACTTGAGTTGCCATTTCTGACGGCTCCGTCTCGTGTTGGTCCTCCGCTTTGGCCTTGCTGTATGACTACTTGTTGCATGGTTTGTTTATCTGAGAAACACTGATATGCACCGTCCTACCTCTTTGTCGTTTTTGCGCTTTCTCCGTGAAAAAGAAAGAAAAATCGTGATTGCCGACTTCATCCAAAGGCAACAATGTGTTGAACCCCCTCAATTTTTCTGATTTGTTTTCTTGTGTGTGCCTTACAATCACACAATTAAGGACAATTCTTTCTTGGTTTGTGCGTTTCTCTCTTCATGCTCGCCTATCAATCGCCCATCATGGCACGTTTTGTTCAGACTGAGCAGCATTCCATGCGGCTTTTAGCAGTACCCATGCTCGCTCTTTCTGACCTGGCACCAGAATAAAAGAATGTGCTGCTGATTGCCTCTACTCCTTGAAATAAAGACACTACCATATGTTTGTGTACTAGTGTACGGCTCGTGCTGTGAGAAGGATCCTGCCCCGGAGCGATCAAAGGAACCCCCTCCTCCTTGACAGATTTCACTTTTCTTTCATTGTGCCATTCCCCCCGTCGTCTCTCACTTCTTTACTGCTTTCATTTACATTTGTTCACAAACAGGTTGGAGGTGATCGTTTTTTCTGTCATTGCCACTGAACGTCAACCTTTTACTTTGTGCACCCTCTTTCACCAACTCATTCACTCCACTCCACACACGTATTCACCTTCACTCACTTCCACTCTCTCACTCATCTCCTCTACCCACCACCTGCATGCCCACCGGCCCATTGATCATCGACAGACCTTGGACCTTCACCTTCCACCTTTACTCCCCATCCATGGCCCAGTAGATCGCAAACATCCACTCATCTCACCTCATTGCTACACTCCCTTGAGGACCAAGAGGGAAAATAAGCATAAGGAACAAATAGTTCAGAGATCTTCCTCGACAAACAACCTCACCTGCCCACACACTCAACGTTTGACATTAAATGTCCTCATTGGCTGTCGCCTCCGGCGAGAGCGAACTCGACTCTGGCCCTCCACCTTCCACGATCAATGCCATCGTCCCCGGATCCATCTTCCAGGACGACATCCCCAACACCTTTGCCGAAGGCGGCTACGACCCACAAGTGAACCCGCCCCCAGCCAATGTGACTGGCTCGCCAGGGAACAAAAATGTACAGATCGAGGTCAACTCCACCATCCAAACTGTACTTATCTCGCTCGGCATCGCTGTTGGGGCCATGTTCTTGCTGGGCGTCGTGGCTGCCCGGTTTATTTCGCACAAGAACAAGCGCGCAGCACTAAAAAAGAAGCTGGCTCAAGGAGGCGAGAAAGGAGGACTGGAAGGAGAAGGTGAAGGAGGTGAAGGGGACGGTGGAGAGGAGGGAGAGGATGACGTGGAAGAAGGGCGAACGAAAAGAGGCAACAACAACGTGGTTGAAACTGAAGACCATCACGACCGTATTACTCGGTTCAGTGAAAAGCATGAGTTGACCATCGAG
This sequence comes from Podila verticillata NRRL 6337, assembly GCA_000739165.1. Classification (NCBI taxonomy): domain Eukaryota; kingdom Fungi; phylum Mortierellomycota; class Mortierellomycetes; order Mortierellales; family Mortierellaceae; genus Podila; species Podila verticillata. Next base: position 1,371,316 of record KN042422.1, read on the forward strand.
AGCTCGATGTTTGATGGAGGGCCGAACATGAGTCGCAGACCGTCCATCACCGGCCAGCTTCTGGGACCTGATGGTCCTTATTCAGGAGCAACCATGTACAACAATGGTAAAATGAAGAAACAAGTCACTCCCGTGTAATGGGCCATGGCAAGAGGCAGACCTATTTTTTTTTATTCCAAGCATTGAAAAAGTACTGAAAGAAGCACGTTCCCCATTGATCTGATAGACAAATCACCGTTCCATGGCCCATCTCCTATCGCCTCTAATTCACCCAGTTTCCGCTTGAGCAACTCGACCACCCACCACCAGAGCCCCAAGGGCGGATCCATCATTGGCAGTGTCGGCATTGGTGGCGGCGGACGCCCCGGCGGATCCAACATCCATGGCTCTGTCGGGGGCAGTCACGCCAACACCAAGAACCCGTCCCCACCCATGGGCCACCATCAGTATCAGGCACACCACCCTTCAGACCACAACCCACGCAACACAGTAGTCGATGGAAACATCTATGCTCAGCGACAGGGTGGAGACCTTCATATCGGCATCCCGCCTTCACAGCAACACCCCTATTCCCAGTATTCGATCTCGCCCTCGAGCGCAGGTACCTCAATCGGCAATCCGTTTGCGTCCCCACCCATATCAGCGGATTCGAATGTCAGTGGGTTGGATCCCTTCCGGACCAACAATAACAGTCAAGCTAGCTTGAGCCTCATGCTGGGATCGAACGACAGTATGGCGAACCAGGAGGACCAGTACGCGTCCAGGAACCCGTTCTATTCACAGCATCACACGCTGGGTCACGACTATTTCGGCCATCATGCAGCGTCTTCAGAGACTTTGGGGCATCAACATGCACCCCCCGAGAGACACGTTGCCTTGTCGTCTTCCCCTGGGGTGGTGACAGCCATTTCAATGGCAGGACACAGCCCTCCGATCGTGATCCACGGCGCAGACCAGGTCCACCCAATGAATTTTGCACACACTAGCAACGTCACGCATGTCGCGTCCTCGTCCTCTGGCCACAACAACATTGTCGCTTCAGTTGAGACAATTGGGCCCATGGGTCCCTTGTCCGGCCCACCCAGAACCCCTCCCGTCTTTGCTTCTTCGTCCCCAGGCATCTCTCCCTTCCAGACCCCACCTAGAGCCATCACGCGCTCAGCCACCACTGGCATCCACTCAAAGTCGGATAGCCGCTCCTTTACTACCCCAGGCCGCGAGGTAGGAGGGGCCACTCCCGTGAACGAGGGCAGCGCCTGGTACCGCAAGCGCGCCAGTGTCATTATCCCCGAGGGCAACGCTCACGTCCGTCTGTGGGGCGACAGTGCACATCAACAGACGCACTCTTCGTCTTCCATGTCGTCGACGTCGTCGTCAGCATCCTCGTCGTCCCCTCCGCGCAATAGCAAGTCTGCACTGGATCCATCTTCCTCTTCTTCATCACCACCTTCTTCTCGTGAGCGTGAGGGCCGTCCGATGGCCAAGGCCATCTCCTCTTCGCCCACGATCGCAACTACACACCTGTCCTCGAGCGCCACGGAGTTCTCGCCCACTACCACAGCTGCACGCAACGGTGCCGCGGTCTTTGAGGGCGGCCGGTCGGCGACGAGATCGGCGACGAGATCGGCCTCGCGCTCGCCTTCGCGCTCGCGCCAGGCGTCCTCGTCCTCATCGGGGCCGCCGTGTGCTAGCCCTGCAGCTGTATCAAGCTCGCTTGCGCTGCCTGGAGGAGCTAGCGCTCCCGTGGAAGGAGCGAATGAGAGCGAGGGTACAATGCTGCACGTGACTGGGGACCGGGCCACGTCGCGTCGGGGCAGTTTGCTGGGCGACGAAGCTCATGTCGAGTACCCGGTGGTGACCCGCCGACGGGGATCGGTGGCGCATCAAGCGGGTAGTGCGAATCGGCAGAGTTATTTGGACGATTACAATGAGAGAAAGTAGAGAGAGACAGAGAGAGAGAGATATATATTAGTTGGGATGAATTTGTTTTGGAAGGAGAGGACCAACTTTTGTATTACACCATCTGCATTACTTAGTCCGGCATATCTTAATACATCAAACTCTGAGCATCATTTCGTTGAGGACACGGCATTTGGATCGCGTTAGTTTTGAATATTGTTTGGTCTTTTTGTATATTTATTTTCGAGGTGAGAGAAGCAATGGATGAAGAGACGGAAGGGGCTAAAATACAGAAAGTCTATGTGGTCGATATATGTACATGAGAGAAAAAAACAATAAAAAACAGAAACAAAAAGGTGTGCAGTGCCAGTTAAAAAAAAAAAATGTCTAAAGGCGAAAGGAGAGAGAGAAAGAGAGTGGAGAGCAAATGATACACGATAGAGCAGGCGTGCTAGGCCATGGTGGGAAGAGAATTAGGTGTGACCAAGGATCGGCTCGCCACAATAGCTGTGACAGAAGGAGCAGGAGGACGAGGTTGTGAGCGACCTGGGGAACCTGGAGAAACCGATGACTTGGCATTGGCGGGACAAGGCACATCTTCAAGGCTGAACCGAAACTCTGGCTTCCATACCAAGGACAATCCCCAGACATGAAGGCGACCGACGACGGTCAGATCCAGCTTAGGTACCCTGGAAGCCATGGAGGGGTCGGTCACAGGGGTGCATGCTTGCAACAGCATATCAAACGTGATGTCCTCGTCGCCATCGAGGTTCTGTGCCGTGTAGTTCAGTTGCATAGGGATGTTGAGCACTTGGGTGATCCTGGGTTCAATGACAAAGTCAGATGGCAAGTTGTCGTTGTCTGCGATCGGGTCGCCATTGAGTAGGATCTATAAGAAAATGAAATCAGTTAGTTCAGGCATTTGGAGGCAAACAATCAGATGGTCATCGCGAAAAGAAAAAAAAAAAAAAAAGGCTTACAGTGACTTCAAAAGCGTCCACACGAATGGGCAGGTAGTTGCTTCGACTGTCCACCATGATCTGGATCGAAAACGATTGCCGGATCCGGTCCGTGCCAATGTGTATAGTGTCCTGTGGCATCAACGACTCGAAAGTAAAAGTGGGCGATCGAGGCACGACAAAGAACAGTGTGATCGCCAGGCAGACAATGAATGAGAAGGTAATACCAAGACAAGCCTTGCGCGAGCAACACAAGCACTGCTCTTCCTCCTTTCTCCTCCGTCGATGGATACTTCTTCTCCTGGCTTCTCGGGAGCGGCCTTCTTCCTCGGAGTCATCGGTCCACTGTCCCTTGCGGCGAGAACGACCACTGCTGTGCGTCATACCACTGCGCGTGCCACTGTCCTTGCTAATGACGCCCAGCTTTTGAAGAATCACATCGTTTTCGGCATCCTCGACTGTTTGTGCCTTTTGCGTGTTTGAAGAGTCGGTTTTTGATGGTTGGGGCGATGTCTGGAGTGCTGAGGTTGATGTCTTGGTGTGCATGGACGAAGGCTCGCCAGCACTGATGCCACTGGCGCACATGTCCAGCTCCTGATCTGGATCCTTGCCCAAGTCTGTATGCGCTCCCCTGTCACTGGATGCGGTTGTAGCAGTTTTTGCATGTCCGTCGTAATAGGATGCCAGCGCTTGGTTCGAATCGAGGGCATGCATGGGGTATTTGCTGTGGCTCGTTCCTGAGTAGCGCGACTCGAATGAAGATGAAAATTCGTCGTTCGTGATAGGTGAGCTGCCAAGGGGGTTATTTTGGGAGGGATAGGGCGATGCGAAGTGTGAGTCGCCTTTGGTTGAAGGGTGGTGCTGAGAGTAGGCCGATCGGTAGGGATCTGCTGCTCTCGACTCTGACCTCTCTTCCATGTATGGGCTGGAGTTGAATGCTGGCGACGAGTATCCCGAGGCGGGTGTGTTGGATCGGTATGCTACTGATCCAGTCTCGAGGATCAAGGGCGAGGGCAACTGGGTGTATGGCTGGTAATATGACTGGTAAGATTGGTATGGCGAGTCGGGGCGAGCGTAGTTGGCTGCGAGTGTCTGGCTTGCAGTCAAGGTGGGCGAGGAGCGGTAGAGGTCCTCACGGTGGACAGCAGCTGGCGGTGCGTGCATCATGGCAAAGGCCTGCTCGTCCGTGAGCGCACCGTCGAGCAGATGAGGCGGGATTTCGTGGACATCTTCGGACGAGCCTCTGACATGATAGTGTGATGGAAACGTTGCATGGCTTTCACGGATGGGCGACTGTGTCTGGTACTCTAAAAGGGCAGGCGAGATATATCCAGGAAGAACAGGATATGTGTATGAGTATGGTGCAATTCCGCGAATCAATATCGAAAGAGTGGGTGTGGTGCCCATCTCCGCAAATGTCAAACACGCACAAAAGAACCCGATCGCAGAGAATTAACAAAAAGGCGCAAAGTTGGTACGAGGGAAGGAAGGGGAAAATGGCAATAACATTAAGCGAAGCAGAGTTGTTGCCGGGGGCATTCGTGAACAACAGAGAGAGAGAGAGAGAGAGACAGAGATACTTGTCCCTCTTTCTCTCTCTTTATTGCATGCCAAGGGCATGTCCCACACAGATTTCCCAGGCAAGTTGGATTTCATACAACTTCCCGCCAAAGATTAAAACCATTCCCGAGGGTCAGTTTTCATCATACGATAACAGAGTTGAAGATGTATTTGTGTGAGAGTGAGGGAATAAAAAGCGACGGTCGAAACTCTGTGTGGATGGGGTGGATGGATAGAAGCCAAAGAAGAATGAGATTTACCCACGACGAGGTTGAATGGTTGAACACAACAACAAATACAACAGCAAAAAAAGAAGAACGAATGGCCGTGGATGTGTGGATGGAGAGTGTCTGCAGCACCTCGCCATATTAAACACAACGCGACTACAGCCCACTTTGTCGACCCTGTCCTTGTGTCCACTTGTCAACCCGTCCACCTCTTTGCCCTCTGCCTTTCTGTCCGGGCACCTGTCTGCCCACCACGATAGCCGACAACAACAACAACAACAGCAGCAGCAGCAGCAGCCTGAGCGAGCCAGCCACATAGGGCGGATGAATCTCACAAATACAAAAAGGTACATTGTTTTGATGGCCTTCCTCTGATTGCAAATCAAAGTTGGATAATAATACCAAACACAGAAAACAACAAAAGAAAACACCAGGAAACAAAGAAGGCAAAGAAAAGAACTGGATAGCAAGTACCAGTTGCTCCGATATGGATACGGATCTGGATGTGGATGTGAATGTGGATGTGAATGGAGGGAGGGAGCAATGGATGGGAGCGGGGTGAAGACAAAACGTGCCTTCTAATAAAGAGCTAGTCGCGAACCCCGTCTTTTTTTTCTTGATCTCCATGCTGTCGTTGGATTTGGGACTTGAGTATCTTTGGAGCCAAAGCAAGGCATCCATCCGTCCATATCCATGATCCTTAATCCCCCCCATTGCGAAATGTGCAGGATGAGAACGTGTATTGAGTATACATTTGTATTTATACACGCTCTCTCACGCCAGGAGTGTCCAGGTTCCCTTTTTTTTCATTGTTTTCGGTCTTTTCTTTGCTTTTGTTCGCGTCTCCGCTTGTTAATAAGCAATTGACAAATGAAAGGGAAACAAAAAAATGCCAAATGTACGATAACGCACACACTCAAGGCAAAGAGCTCAAAAGACTGCGTGTGTGTGATGGTTTTTGTTTGCGTTGCAGAAAACGAGAGAGAGTGAGAGAGAAAAAACAAGGTGCATGCATGAGGGTGTAGGTGTGTAACTTACCACTTTTCACTCTGTTGGCAGACACTCCTGGCTGGCGCGACCGATATGGGTCGTAGAGTGAAGTGTCGTTGCTGGGTATCCGGCGTGTGCGCTGTCCTTTGCTGAAGGTGGGGTATAATCCAGGGCCTGGTCGCCCAGAGTACGGGTCCATACGTGGCGAGATGGGGAAGCCCAGGCCAAACCCTGAACTGTTGCTGGTGGGTGTCATGGGCGTGTACGTTCCTGGGGTGGTGGGTGTCGTGGGCGTGTAAGGGCGATAGGATGGGTAAGGGGCCGTGTAGCCATGGAATGACGCGAGACCGTGTGTGCTAGAGCTATGTGGATCAGGGCTGGCGGAACCGCTTCCTCGTCCCTTGGGCCCTGGTCCTAGATGGCTGTTATTGCTGTTGCTGCTGTTGTCAGAAAGGGTCAAGGACTGCTGGGGTGTTGTTTCCTGAAGCTTCAGCACTGGTGGGGTGGGCTTGGACTTTGTGTGCAGCCTGGTTCTGGAGGGCCTTGGGATGATGGCGGCCATGACTGGTTGTCGCTCTCGCAAAACCCAGCGAGATCAATGGAATAGGAAGACAGGATGGACAAGAGAGAATCGAGTGTAGGGAGAGAAAACGAGGTGAAGAAGAGGAAGGAGGGAGAGCGAGAAAGGGCACAACACGCACAACAAAGACAAGTCTAAGAAGGACGAGGAGGAGGACGACGAGAGACGAGAGCAAATCAAGCCTGGTGTGGTAGAGCCGTGTTGTCGAGGTTGTTTGTCGACGAGGAGGACAAGCGAGGGTGGTTGGTTGTTGTGCTTGAACAATAGGGCAACTGTGTTGGGCGACTCGCTGTTCGTTGGATGAGGGTCTACGAATACGAGTATGGATCGATCGTTGAATGCAGAAGGGGAGAGGGGTGGCTATGTGTGGGTGTTATGTAACCAGGGGGAGGCCAGGGCAGGGTTAGTGCGAGGGGTGGAAGTTGGGTGGATGTGGGGAAAGTGGACAGAACAGGGCAGGACAGGGCAGGGTAGGGCAGGGCAGGACAGGACAGTAATGGAAGAGAGAGAGAGAGTGTGTGTGTGTGTGTGTGTGTGTGTGTGTGTTTCCTGGGAAAATGCAAAGATGGAGAAGAGAGTGAGAGAGAGAGAGTGAAGATGAGGATGAGAGGATGATGGATGGATGGAAAAGAGAAGCAAACAAACGAATGAGTGAGTGAAAGAGTGATGAATGGCGAAAAGACCGAAATACCTGTTTCTGTCAAGGAAAGAGAGATGTGCTGCTTTGCGCTTCATAGACACGACACCCAACCCACAGAAAACGAACAAAACCGAGTGTTCTATTCGGGGCAGATGTGATAGAACACAACAAAGACAGCTCAGGAACCAAAAATATGAAAGGACAGGGTATGTCTGTAATGAACGGCACTGCAGTCAGGGTACTATCCTCTCGACTCGATAATGAACTCTCTGTTTGTCTGTCGACCGACTAAAAACAACGTGGAAGGGACGAAAAAGAACGATGGGAAAAAATAAAGCGAGAGGGTACGAGTGCCGAAGTATGAACTGGCTGGATTGGGAAGAAAAAGAAGCGGGAAAATTACAAAAGAGTGCTGTCCGTGTGAATGTGCAGCAAGGCCAGGAGACAGGCAGAGGAAATGAGTTGGAGGGAAACCAAACTTGGATGCTCATGTGGGCAGGACCACAGAAGGCAGAGATGGATGTCTGGCAGAGACTCCTCTGGCGAGAGAGAGACCTCTCCATCTCACATCGATCGGTCAAGTTTGGGATGCTGGACCGGGAACCAGAACAATGACGACGGGACGGGGTCCTCCCTCGCGCTTTCCAAACGCCTGATTGGCGGAGATTCATCAATGTCGAACCCCACTTTTGCACATGTGTGGCCGATGCCAGGGAGTTCAGCTGTGGAGCTGTGGTTGGGGTACACAAAAAGTGCCTAGGATGCATACCGTGGCCATCCATTCAGGGAAGGGCGGACATGTGCCATCTTGCACTAGCCTGCGTCTACACACACGCTCCGCATGCATGGATTCATCTGCTCAAAGAGATGGATCTGACACCTTTTCCTTTTCCTTCCGCCAAAGGGTCACTCCTGAACTCGACGACAAACACAAAGGCCATTATCTTATTCGCCCCTGTCCAAAGCATTTCGACGTCTTCTTCTTGCATTCAGCCCTTTTCTTCCTTCTTCGCCATTCTTTCCCATCTCTTTCGTCACTCATACCTACTCCATCCAAGCCCACTCGCGCATCCTCCAAAAACAGACAAAGAAATACTGACAGAACTGCGCCAAGAAAGCGAACCATTTGAACCACCTCATGAGACCCCACTCTAGCCCAGTGCTGCCTTCACACTCTTTCAAAGATAAGCCGATGGGAGGACTACGGCGTCTCACACTCAGGAAAGCCATCCTGGCCACAGGTGGTCTTCTCTTTGTCTACATCGTCCTCTCCACAGCCTTTGGCCCAGGCATCAACGAGGTCAAGCTCGCCCACCCGCCTGAAGAAAAAAAGCTCCACAACAACTTGTCCAAGGAGCCCGATGCACAGGAACAAGATATTCCAAAGATCCAACTCAAACAACCGCCAGCAATCCAACTCGACCCTGTCGATGACAAGCAGCATCCGTGGCCAAAAGTTGAGAGTGGCAGTGACGCCAGCGACAGCGATGTGGACAAAAAAGTTGGATCGGTCCAAGGAGAAGGTGATGGGGAGCCAGAGGAAATGGTAGAAGACATAGCCCTGATCAACGCCATCAAGGCCCGCAAAGCCTCACCCATCACCTACACTCAAATGCTGAGTGCCACTCGGCGCGAACGAGACTATGCGATCGCGCTGCTGGTCCGCGAGGCCGATCTGGCCCTGCGCTCGACAGATGTGTATTCGGTGACCAACAAGAACCAGACTGCACCTTCGGGAAACATCCACGACTATCTCTCGCTGTCCAAATACTATTGGCCCAACAAGAACACGCCCGACGGACTGCCCTACACGCGCATTGACGGACACGTCAACCCAGAGATCGAGACGGTGCGGGACTACAGGCTGTTGCGGACCATGATCCGCGAAGTGCACGTCATGGGGATGGCATACCATTTCACGGGCAACAAGGACTATGCGACCAAGTGTGCGATGCGGCTGCGGGAGTGGTTCCTGGACGAGGCGACGTACATGAACCCCAACATCAACTTTGGCAGCCTGCGCAAGGGCGAGGATCTGGGTGCGCGGACGGGCGTGCTGGACATGTTCACCATCTTTCGGTAAGCGCAACAACAGCGACAACTACGACAGCAAAAGTGGGGGCAAAAATGCAAAGGGGCGAGTGTCAGTAACCGAACATATCCCTTTTTTTCCTGCCTTTCGTTCTTGTCCGTGGAATGTTCATTGTTATTACTCCAAATCGCACCCTTTTGCAAAGGGGCGGGCCTATCTTTCCTCTCGTCTCTTCTCGTTCCTCCCTCAGCTCTCCTGAAGCTATGGACCGCCTCCTGCTCTACTTGGCGCACGTCACTCATTCACACCGTTTATATTCTGGTCTTCTCGTCATAGTGTGTTCGACGCTCTTCACTATCTCAAACAGGAGCCGTCATGGCCACAGGATCTGGTCCCACAGCTGCAGGACTGGTTCACACGTTACCTGCACTGGCTCGAGACCTCCAAGCTTGCCAAGGTCGAGCGCGAGAGCAACAACAACCACGGCACCTACTATGACGTGCAGATCATCGCCATTTACCTCTTCCTGGGCCGCACCGAGGACGCCAAACAGGTGGCCCTCAAGGCTCTGCACCTCCGCATCGACCCCCAGATTTCGGCCAAGGGCGAACAGCCCGAAGAAATGGAGCGCAAGACCAGCTGGTACTACTCGGTATTCAACCTGCAGGCCCTGATGACCCTGGCGCGCTGGGGCGACGACCTGGGTGTGGACATGTGGAACTACGAGGGGCCCAAGGGCCAGTCGATCAAGAAGGCCATTGACTTTATGCTGCCGTTCGCATCTCGTGGGGGAGAAGGATGGCCCGTCGAGAATTTGAAAGGGTTCGATATGACAGACTACTTGAAGTGCCTGCAGATAGCGTGGTACATCTATGGCGACGACAAGTATCTGGATACGATCGCATACCTGGGGCCACGGGTGCAGCAGGACATGGACGATGGCAAGATCAAGACGATCAGCACGTTCATGTGTGACATAAGCACGCTTCTGGAAGCGACGGCGCGTGGTGGACAAGGGTTCATCTGGCACTGGTGTTTAACATAACGGCACGGAAAGACAGATAGAATAGATACTCAAATTGGTCATGTAAGGCTTTCCCAAGAAAGAAAGGACTTGTCGACACATGTTTTTAATAACACAAGTATGGTGTTTTGCTTTGATTGTGGGAACATACAAAAATAGAAGTGTTTGCAAGAGGACACTACGATCATCGGCCTACGGCAACGTTCTTATTTGGTCTGGGGAACCTTGTGCAGGGACAAAGATGGATTAGGCCTGGATGCGCTGATGCCATTTTATAGTGAGAGCGCCTCCACCCCACATGTCATCGTGCATGGGCAGATTGTCTCTTGTTGAGCGCGTGGTTGGGATCAACGTCTCAAAATGATATATTTATTCAAGGTCCCCTTGTCCAAACTGTTGATTGACAATCGTGATGACCATGTTCACCGTGGCCAGTTTGTTGCCCGAGTCGCTCTACATTTATCCATCCGAGGAGGAAAGAAAAAGAAAAAGAAAAAGAGATCGTGATGAGGGAAGTTAATAGATGGAAACACAGAAACATCTACACTCACTCCAAGGCTCATTTTAGGACATCAAAGGCAAAGCAAAAAATTTATATTTATTTTGGTCAGGTGCATGGTGCATGTTGCTTACGTTCAGATGTGATCGGATCCTTGAGCACTTCTTGGCCAGATTCCTCAGAACGGCGACCTGATCAGACTCGACGAGCGGGTCCAGTTTCATAAGCAGTGCATACATCCACCTTCCCTAGAGGATATAGGTGCCACGTAAAGAAAGAGAGAGAAAGGATTAGAAAGTCAAGAATTTGTATTTGTCTCTAGAAGTAGCATCCTGCACGACTTGCAATGGTTTCTCGCTTACCTCTTGCTCTGTCACATCGTTCTCGGCCAACCAGCGCAAGAAGAACCGGAGTAGAACAATCAAATGCCCTTGATTCAACTTTAGCAGGAAATGTGGTGTGGGAGGTTTTCCTTGGCTTTCTGGTATTGATGATGCTGCTGATGTAGCTTGGATTTGGGCCATCGAGTCTCCTTGTTTCGCCACTAAAGACATGTCTGATATTGACGTACTTGCTTGCTTCACAGTATCAGATCCGTAGATCAGGATGCGCCATCCTCGTTCGTCCTTAACATTTGGTACTACTTGGACTTGGGGTATACGTTGGTTGTCCAAGGATGCCGATATCCTTGAAGAGGTAGATGATAACGATGATGATGACGATAATGATGATGGCGAAGTGTTATGAAGCTCCGCCTCTTTGAGTCCTGTTTTCCGCCTCTTTGACCTTCCTTGTCCGTCCTTGTACCTCATGAGACTGGCGCGAGCAAGTCGGAACTCCTTCATGAACTGATCCTTCCACTCTGCTGTTGGAGCGCATCCTTCTGGTGCCGGCTTGCACGACATCCAGTCGGTTCTGTACTTGGAAGACGTATTCTTGACCGCGAGATGTACCTGTGCGTGGCTTGCCTTGGCCACTATAACATCTGGGCATGCCCTTGCTTGAGCCCTATCACGATATGGAGGTTAGAAATGTTGTCACCATATCGTGCATACGCTCGTCGCATCATGGCTGTACTCACTTGACCATTCGGAGATAGTCTTCCCCCGAGGTAGGTAGGCGGTCATTGTTGGACATTTTGGTCTTTGTCCACCGATGGATGCGCTTCTGGATGGGTTGGGGCGAACGAAACCAAGTGCATGGGTGCTCTTTTCTTTTGTGCTGAGGGGAGCGAGTGGCGAAGCACCCTTAAGACAAGAAAAGTGGTCACGGTGTTATTTATGTTTTTCTTTTTCTTTTTTTCTTGGTTGTGTGATGCATCAATTCCCCTTTCTCTCTCCACATCAATTTGTCACTTCCATCATCAACCAACCTTTTTTTCATCCACATATAATCCAACAATGTCATCCCTCCGTAACGCCGTGCATCGGCGCAACCACAAGGAGCGCTCACAGCCTCTGAACCGCCAAAAGTTTGGTCTCCTCGAGAAGAAGAAGGATTATATCGCTCGTGCCCGCGACTACCACTCGAAGCAGGACCGTCTCAAGGCCATGCGTGAGAAGGCAGCCTTCCGCAACCCTGACGAGTTCTACTTCAAGATGATTAACACAAAGACCAAGGACGGTGTCCATTTGACCGAGCGCAACGAGAAGTTCTCGCACGACTTTTTGAAGCTCTTGAACACCCAGGACTTGAACTACGTGACGCAGCAGAGGGACGTTGGGCGCAAGCGGATTGAGCGTATGCAGCAGGGATTGGTGCTGCTGGACGATGATGTCCATGACGAGTTTGCTGAGGAGGAGGACGAAGATATGATGGGAAGCAGCTCCAAGACGATACAGAAGCCAAAGAACCATATTGTCTTTGTAGACAATGAGGAAGAAGGTATCATGTCTCTTCCCAGTGCAAGACAGACAGTATTCACAAGGAACGGAGAGTACATAATGGATATTAACACTCGACTTGATACTTTTTTCTTCTTTGTTTTTAGTGAAAAAATTTGACCCAGCAAAGCACTTTGACACAGCTCCCGAACTCGTGCACAGGAAGTTCAACAGACCCAGGACTTCGCAGCTTAAGAAGGATTTGACTATTTCACATCTGGACAAGGCGGATATCAAAGCGGCGACCAAGGAGCGTGAGCGTGCCCTGGGTGAATTGGCGTCGCGCATGGAGCGTGAGGAGACTATGGCCAAGCTCGAGTCCGAGATGACTCTGCGCAAGAACTTGATGCTCAAGGGTCGCAAGAAGAAGGTTGGCGTGGACAAGGATGGATTGGCCAAGTACAAGTGGAAGGCTGACCGCAAGAAGTAGAGGAGGCTATAACCTTTCTTTGCTTTGGTCTGTTTCTTGGTTTCGACAGACACCAAACCAACACACGCACTCTCTCTCTCTCTATCCCTCTCTTTTTTTTGTCCGCAACTTGTACATTAGTTTATTAGATACTATTCCCCCATATCTGCATCCCACCTCCCTCCCCTCGCATGCATACAGCCCTTTATCATCGCATTAAAAAAAAAGACAAAAAGAACCAATTCCATTTCTGCTGCGATAATTACTCTCTGAGCCATTTGGTGTCACAGCACCCCATTGGGAAGGCGCAGTCTCCTCCCCCTTCTTTTGCATGTTGCCTCCAATTGAAAATATATATATTCCACATGCTGACACTCTTTTCTCACCAAAACACACAATATCGTACCCACTCTCCACTCACCATTTTATCCTCAACAATACCTCATTCCCGACCACCACTATCACCACCAACAACAATATTACTCGGAGGTTCTCCAATACATCCCCCTTATTCATCAAACCAGACCATGCACAGGCTGAGCATCTTTGACATCCCGCACATCCAGTCCGCCATCACCTCCAACCTCACCTACGCCGATCTACGCCACTGTATCCTCGTCAGCAAAAGCTGGTTCCGCGGGTTCAACCCCGTACTCTGGAAGGAGTTCCACGGCTACGAGTCCAACCTGGGGTGTTGCGACGCGACCCTCTACCGCTCCCTCTTTGCCACCCTCGACACCCGCCGCTCGTTGCTCAAGCACTGCAGTCACATCCGCTCGCTCAGCGTCCGGGGTAACAACCTGCTCCGGGCGCTCTTGGGCTCGGATTGTGTGTACCTGCACGAGATCCACTATGCGATCGATCGGGCCGGTATGGGCGAGCTGGGACTGCAAGACCTACTGGCGCTCATGGACCAGAACCCGTACCTGTGCGCACTGAAGCTGACACACCTGGACCTGCCAACGCACGAGGACGAAAGGGACTTTCGAGAGTTTGTGGGGTGCCTGAAAGAGTACCCCGAGGTCCAGCGGGTGCAGATCGAGTTTGGGTATGAGGCTATGAATGTGGAGCGGGTGCTGGCGTGTGAGACACTGGTGCAGCTGATGCGGTTCAAAAAGACGGTGAGCGTGCGGATGTCACTGCGGCGATTGCCGTACGTGGAGCCGTCCAGGAGATGGGCGATTGTAAGCGACCCGGTTCGGCGCGCACTGGACGAGCAGCGGGTTCAGAACGAGAAAGATCGACAGGCCAAGGAGCTGCAAGGGATCAGGACGCTTGTGGAAGGCATGGATCCGTTCTTGGTGCAAGACCTGTCTCTCAATGTGAACTTCCAAGGCCAAGACAGCGAGCTGGCCATGCTCCTACTCCAGAAATGTCGCCACCTGCACCGGTTGCATGCATGGCACCTCGTCCATCTGGATGAGTCACCCATCCAGACCCTGATGAACAAATGTCTCCACATCCAGCACCTCGATCTCTGTCTTTCCGTCAGGGTAGGGAACTGGGCCAATATTTTTCGCCTCAGTCAAGGGCTGGTGTCCGTCCGGGTGAGTGGAACAGGACTGACTCGGCTGTCACAGGAGGCGCTGGAGGAGAATCACGGCGCGACGCTGCAGTCCTTCTCGGTCATCTCGTACACCGACGAGCTCAACTTGTCCAGTCTTCTGGCAAAGTGCCCGAAGCTGCTCACCTTCGAGGCGCCAGGTTACTGTGTGAACGTGACTGAGGTGGAGTCGTGGGACTTGGCTGTCTGGACGCACAAGTTGGAGACACTGCAGCTGTCGCTGAACATTGAGAACCGGTGGTTCTTGCGGGACAAGACGCCTGGGCGAATTAGGCAGGCGCGGCAGAAGATGTACCAGGCGATCGGGAAACTTGTGGGTCTGCGGCGCTTGACCATTGGTCAGTATGCAACCAAGAAAGCGGTGTTAAGACTGGGTCATGGATTGGAGCATCTAGCTGGGCTTGTGAGGCTCGAATCCTTGACACTCTTGGGAGGGTCCAGACAGCTAAAGAAGAGCGAAGCACAGTGGATGGTGGACCATTGGCCGGCGTTTGTGAGACTTGAGAACGGACATTGTAACATCTCTCAAGTGCCCGAGTATGTCGATGCTGATACATCTATGCTCAAGTTGAAGAGCAAAACACGGCCATGGCAGATGGCGCAACCTGTTGAGTTTGTGACACAGTCGCAGTGGACACAGTGCGAGATCTGTGGAGACAGGTTTGATATATGCTGGTATAAGCACTATGTCAACGAAATCAAGCTGCAAGAGACGATTGAGATGTACGAGGATGAGTTCATGCCGTCCCTGTAAGATTTTGAATAGAACAGCTGTTGTTCATGTGCTGCGACAGAGAAATAAAAACGGCGGTGCTGCTGAGATCTCGACCTTCCTTTCTTTCACGCAAACACAGCCATATCCCATAAATAAAATGCCCCCTATTGTGATCCAACTCCTCCCTGACATCGCCGATGCTATCGCCGAGACACTCACTTTCGCAGACTTGGTCAACCGTGTCCGAGTGAACCACGAGTAGAAAGATGCCTTTATTAGGACCCTCTACGAGGATGTCGTCACCTTCCGCTTGAAGCAAGCCCGGCCAGATGGCGACTGGGATGGATGCGAGTACTTTATTGACACCAACTCCTACATCGACTTTGCTAGATGTCCGCCACATCCGTGGACTCACCTGTCAACACAACCAGCTCGCCAATATCCTCTTGGAAACGTTCAAGTTTGACAGTCTGATCGAGATCAACTTAGTCTTGACTGAAGGTCCCTTCCGTCAGTACTGGCGGGGGCTCATGCCAGGAGATACTGCTCCCCTCCTTTGGCTGCCCGATTGTTGGACCACATTTCCAGAGTTCTCAGAATTGACTGCCTTCGACCTTAACTACATTCGTCGTAGCCAGGACCATAACGGTGTGAACAAGTCACAGTCACGACTGACTTTGCTGCGGATGAATCTCCAAATACTCTATGATCGCGTGTTGTTCGTGGACTTGTTGAGCCATGTGGACACGCTTGTGGGGCTGGATCTGGACGTTAAATATATCCCCATGGCCGAAATCTGCCACGTCTTCGCCATTGCGCCACACCTGCGATCGGTCCTGATTCCGGCCGTGATGATCGAGGTGACAGAGCCGAAGGAGGTGCCCCGTGGCGAACTGTTTGCTGGAGAAGATGAATTGTGAGCTACAATGGTGGCTACCTACTAACGGGACATGATGCATTCTGGGCGCAATGTCAGACAGCAGTTGGAGCCCAAAGTGTAAGAATTTCTTCCGATGCAACGTATTGAAATCGCATTGAGGTGGATGGCCCAGATCAATCGACAGGAGGCATTACATGAGCATGAGCTTGAATTTAACCACCGTCGAAGGTTAACCCGCACACCGTTCTTGGAGCTCTCGCTGGACGGTGCTCAGGGCTCGCCATAGTTGTCAAACCTGCGGCGGTTGGAACGGTTTGTGGTATCGGGAATACTGCATTGGATGGGGCGAGAGCGGAGGTGGGCTGGATTAACAAGCACTGGCCGCGGCTTTCGACACTCGAGGTTCTAGTAGTGCACTGCTGGAAAGGGTCATACGCGGCCGTATCGACATGTCGCGGGTTTTTTACGGGAAAAGAGTCAGAGCTGCAGCGGTGGTGTTCGCCATAGTTGAGGGTGGTGGTGCTGGTCGAGTGCTGTAGCTGTGAGCGGTGCGAGAGTATATACTGCGCATGCAGGGCTATTACCAAAAGGCCTTACATAGAATAGCAGACGTGTTGGGATGATCCGGACAGAGAAATGGCTATGTCTGAGAAAAAATAATAAATCTGTGTTAGTGATCCTGGCCGAGTGTCATCGCTGTGGGCGCTGCGAGTGTTAGTTTGGGTATTGTACAACTTCGAACCGTCCAAAAAAAAAAAAAGTACGCACAGGAATATAAGTAATGGTATGTGCAAGGTTCTCTTTCGCCTTCTCATGTTATCGAGTGGACTCTTTGGGGCCCAAGAATATGTCGTGACATACCCACTGCAGAAATCCCTGCTGCAATCGAGATAAGTAGCAGGTGGATAACAAAAAAGGTATTGTTTTGGCTCAGCTCATCTTTATCAACTATAATTTACATGATGTAGACATGTAGGCAGAAGCAATCATGACCGTACCCGCCGCTGCTGCAGAATAACCAAAAAAAAAAAAAAAAAAAAAAAAAAATGGTCATAAACAACAGATAAAACGCGTTAGTTGTGGCGCAGCTTGTGGGCCATCTAAGCATTGTCAATCACCGAAATTATCGACAATGGAAGGCTTGTAGCAACTTGCGCTCTGACCTAAAAGATAAAATGCATCTGTTTCATGCAACTCAAAGGGTGTCCCTGGTTTGCTTAAAGCATTGATTTGAACATCAAGTGCCATCAGGCGCTTCGAAATTATACCCATTAGAGGATAACCCCCTCTCCCCCTCTCCCATCAATACAAGAATTGAGAACCGTGGCGATGGCTGGCTTGAAGCATAAAATTAGACAGGATAAGATCCAGTGGATGCGCCACCAAGACTGATATCGCTAAATGTACCGATCCTGCGCATGCGGAGTGGTTCCGGGCCAAGGAAAATTGCGGACGCCTACGTTTAGCGGAAGGGTGACAGTATATGATCTTTGCATCCCAGGACTCAAGTGGCGGCTCCGTATGAGTGCTACTGCTAGAGAAAGCCTCACTACGATTGCAGTAATCACAGAGAGTTGGTGTCAGGAGGTTTATATTGACAGACGAAAATGAAATAAGAGAGCTTCTAGATGGATTATGTACAAAGATAAAATAAAAACTTTGGCATCACGATCGTGATATTTGGAAATAGGTACTAAGTAATTAGATATTTCAATATTTTGTTCGACACTCGGTCTCGCAACGCGCCTTTTTGTCCCGCAGCAAAGTTCCTGACTTCGTCTTTGCCCTTGTCCATGTTGACTGTGGACAAGATCCGCACACCCACGGCCATGGGTGCGACTAGGAACCAAAACGCCTTTCTGTAGTCTCTCGTTCTCCCGTCCATGTATATATCGTCCCCGTCACGAATGGCCTCATCCTAAGCAAAGGTAATTTCGTCAGAGACCTGCCATTTGACGCGTTCACAATCCATCGGCCGACATATCATAAAGCAAACAAAAATGCGATGAATAAGTGATCCAGTTCATCAATGCATAATGCATTGATCCAGCACTGTAATCCGGCGATGTGATCCCGCATCTGTTCCCGTCCCAACTCTCAAGATCTTCCATCTTTTTCTTCTGAGCTGCAAGTCGCCCATCGCACAATTATTCAAATACTGCGAACCACCCATAACCAAAAAAAAAAAAAAAAATCTACCAACGACAACCCAACACAACCCATCACACTCTAACACTCTCTTTACTTCAGTCTTCACCTTCCTCAAGCCGAAAAAAAATGAAGTTCGCCTGCATGTGCATTCTCGCCGCTCTTGTGACCATCGTGGTCGCTGCTCCCACGTACGTTGCAAGCAACAGAATTGTACACGAGCACAATTGCATAGGTGTAGCAGAAACTGACTTTCACTAACATAATGCTCACTTATCCCAATACCACCGATGTCTCCTCATTGATGATAGCACGTAAGTCTTGACGTGTATTCAGTACAGACTACCCACGTCTGGACGATATCACCTAAAATGATGCTACTCGACTCCGACGGTGACTACAGCGAGCATTAAAGGCTCTATAAAGTTATTCCTCGAGCCTTACAGTTTGCGACAGACATAATTGGAGGCCTCGCTTGCGAAGTGCGACAAAACGACTACCATCAGTTCTATTCCCTAATACCTCTCTTCATATCAATTCTGATTATTACTTTCTCATCTCATCCAGCGAGTAAGCAACGTTCATGTCTCAAAATCTACGCTCGACTCGCGAAACATGACAAGTTTCGCTTTAACCAACTAATGCCTTTCTTCATCTTGAATTGTCTTTGCCAATTTTACTGTTTCGTAGCTAGTAAGCAATGTTCATATTTCGATATATATGCTCGACGTGTCAACCGGGACAAGTTGCACTCTAACCGACCAATACCTGTCTACATCACAAATTGCGTTAACCTTTGAATACCATCCAGTAAGTAAGCAACGTTCATGTCTCAAAGTCTATGTGTGCCAACACAACATTGTCATGTTCATCTATACCTAAACTAACACGTATCACACGTGCTGTGGTTTGTCCGTGGCCTTCGCATTGCCAACAGTCCGTAAGTCGCAGCTTTCTTGTGTTCAAAAGTTCTATGTCGACACACCGATGACAAGATGACATGTAGCACGACGTCGATGTTATCCCTTTCGGCCATGGCGTTCTCCGTATCTCATCAGTTTATGTGTTGTTGCCTTGCATTCTTCTTACAGATAGATCACACTTTCGGGCAAGACGCGGCATCGTTTCCTGAATATCCTTCTAGGCCTTCTTCCCTCAGACCTGCGGATTCAAAGCCTTCTCGTCAGGACATTGTGAACAGGATCCGATTTCAAGCCCCCACTCCCCATTTGCGTGTATCTGTCTTTTAGCGTAAATCAGCCAAACGCGTTCAATGAAAATTTACATAATTTTGTCCACCCTCCAAACGTTTGATATCATCAGCTATTGCGTGATAAAAAAAAGCATATAGTACTTGCTGTGGTAGGTCTCGCTCCCCCGATCCCTGATAACACCAGGGTGGAAACAAGGTTAGTTATCAGGGCAGTCGCTAGAAAACGGCGCATCTAGGAACGGGTGCCACATGGGAACAGTAGCTGCCTGGGAAGGTGCCCCATCCCTCTCCCTTCGATGAAGGAGGTCAAGAAGGCCGGATATGAGCGAGGAACATTGTGCTTTCCGCAATCGCCTCACCCTCAGCCTGGCCGGTGATCTCCTTGGAGTTTATTTTTACTTTTGGTCCGCACACTCTTGTCACGTTGTGAAAGGTAGAATTTAGCATCGTTTTGTTTCACTTGAGGCGTCTACCTGGGGAGCAGATTTATCCATCACAAAGGGAATGTGAGTATTTTGTGTTTACTGTTCGTGCAGAGGTATCTATGACCCCGAGAGACGGAGATCGCGAGCGGGATGGTCCAAGCCCAAATGTTGACGATGGCTACGTGGAACGTATTGCTATCAGCAATAAAGTAATCGCCGCTCAAACAATTTTCTCCTATCTGCTTCAGTAGTTCGTCTCAGTCTTGAAAAAATTATGATGAATTTGTTCCGCGGTTCCGGGATGTCTGTATCGTTTATTCTCTTCTTTTTTTTTCTTTGTCACTCTCCAAATCAGATTTTGAACCCGTGACGCTTGGCGGTGAATCGATCGAGGACGTCGTTGCTCGTGAAAAAGCCAACAATCTCCTTCTCGAACTCGACAGGCCGCTCAAAGGCTGCAAAGTGGCCACCCTTGGGGAACTCGTGCCAGGACTTGATGTTCATCCAATCACTACGAAGAGAGCAAAAAAAAAAAAAATAGAGTTAGACTTAAAAACTCCGGCATCCGTATGTCATGTCCTGAAGTAAAGAATACTTACTCTGCCCAAGCCCTGGGGACCATAAACAGCTCCTTGTTCCAGACACCTACACCGACCGGCACCTTCTCTGGGATCGGGCGGCGCAGCATCCACGCCACGTCTTGGTTATGTGACGTCTCATAGTAGATCCGGATCGACGACGTGATTGTATCGGTCGAGTGGTAAATCATCACCTGGGTCAACAGCTCCGTTGTCGTGAACGGCCAAGTCTCGGGCCGGGTCGGGTCCAGATCCGCCCAGCCCAGGTACTTCTCCGTCAACCACGACAACAGCCCCACGGGCGAGTCGTGCAGGGCGTGGCCCAGGGTCTGGGGTTTGGTCGCCTGGATAAAGAAGTAGGCGCCCTCCTCGGCCGCATACAGCTTGAGTCCGTTGACGGATGCCTGTTCACGCGCGTTGCCGCGATACACCACGGAGGGGGCCAAAAAGCCTGCGATGGCCTTGGCAAACCCGAAAGGCCGGGTCCAAGGGCGTGGTGGCAGGCATGGCAGCATGTTCATGTGCACGGCCAGGCAGTTATCTGGGTAGAGGGTCGCGATCGTGCGCGAGATGATGGCGCCCCAGTCGCCGCCCTGGGCTAAGTAGTAGGTATAGCCGAGCTGCTGCATCAGCTTGTGCAGAGTTTCTGCCATCGTTTTGGTGCCCCAGCCCTTTCTCGAGGGTGCTAAAATAAGTTCACACACAAGACGGTGTGTTTTTTTTAATTGTTCACATTAGCAACACAAAGGTTGTTGATGTTATTGATGGATATGTTTCTTCGAGCCATAATTTTTGCTCCTTACCTTGACTCCAGCCAAATCCTGGCAAGGAAGGGATAATGATCTGGAAGCGGCCCCGCTGTTTGAGCATCGGCAACACTTTTCCGAACTCGTACCAGGATCCAGGCCAACCATGGATCAGCAACAGGGGCATAATGATCTCTCCTTTGTCGTTCACGGTCCGTTGGCCCGCTAGAGCCTCATCGCGCTCTTCCTCCTCGGCTGCCCACGGGTCATGCCGGACATAGTGTATATCCAGCCCGTCGACGTTGCAGGTCCAGTGCTCAAACTCGTTGAGCTTTGCGAGCTCGGCGTCCCAGTCATAGTGGTGCAGCCACTCACGCGCCAGGGCCTTAACGGTGCTGTTCTCGGTTCCGTACTTCCACCCAGCGCCCTCGATCTGGTCGGGGAACCGGGCGGTGGTGAGGCGGGTGTGCAGGTTCGAGACCAGCGACTGGGGAGCCGTGAGCTGAATGCGGCGGGGGAGGGTCACGTCTTCGGTGACGTCTTGTTCCGAGGTAACGCTGGTTTTTTCGTTGAGCTCGTGATGGGTGTGGGAATCGACGGACTCGGTTCTAGTCTCTTGGATTGAGACAAAGCTTTCGCCGAGGGTGCTGTGCGAAGTGGTGGATTGTGACATTTATCTCGGCTCAGTTGAGCTTTAATATGGTATGTGAGACGTGACGTGCGCGGAAAAGTACAGAGAGGCCCAATTGTCGAACAATGAAGCAGAGATGGAAACGGAGAATGGGAATGAAAGGAAGCGGATGTGAGAGGATGCAATGAAGAATGAGGAGAAGGAAAAAAAAAAAAAAAAAAAAAAAAAAAAAAAAGTGAATGCATTACAAGGAAATATTCTCGGCTGACACTTTTGTCGCTTCAGAATAAGAGAAATAGGGCACGCACAAACACACAGGCATTCGAGGGACTCCGTCCCGCTCGGGTCCACTGTCACTGCTCTCAACACTGCATCAAAGAACCACTCGTAAACAGTACACTGAATGATGAGTGTTGCTCCATGCCTAGGGCATATTTGCCCACGGTCGGTTTGGCCCTATCTCTGCGTCCTGTCGCTTTCTTCCCTGCTAGTCTCGATTCCATCACATGATCTGAGGTGAAGATGGAATCGAGACTTCTTTGTCCAATTGTGCATATCTCATCCATCCTCAATAGGAAAAAACACGAAGCGCTTATCGTATGGCTTTGGTATTATGAGGTTGTTATTGTTCTAATACTGACGACAACAGTTTGCGATTGAGGAAGACGAAGAGAAAGACAGGATGGAGTGAGGAGAGATGAAGAGAGACAAAAGAAGAAAGTGTCTATGGTATCCAATGCAAGGTATGATGTTCCTGAGAGGGGGTGTTGATGGCGTTCCTTTGTTGTCCAATGGCTCATCCATTGCTTGGTTACAGTTGTTGACCAAGAACGAAAAAAAAATCAGTCGAGAACCGGATCCAAGTTTTGGAAGAAATATGTTTCCTGGCGTTTAGATGTGTTTGCTCTTGGAGGGCTTGGGGCCAGACTTGACAGTCTTGGGGGTCATGTTGGTACCGCGCTCCTTGGCAGCCTTGGCCTTGGCGTTGTAGGTCAGGCGGTAGAAGTTGATGAAGAGCAAGAGGTAGCTAGTGAGGAGACCGCATCCAAAGAGAGCAGCACCCTCAGTGCCAGCGCACTTGCCAACGTTGGGGGCCCAGGGGAAGTAGGTGGAGGCAAAGTAGGTGTAGGCGCAGAAGTAGATGAAGCCGAGGTCGAGAACGAACTGGACGATCTGCATGGTGGTGAGGTACTGCTTCCACCAGATGCGGACACCGGCGGCAGAGCGCATGTAGTAGTAGTACATGAAGACGTGGACGGTCAAGTTGAGGGTGATGGGGACCCAAGAGACGGAGGTGTAGCCTCCGAGCTGGACGAAGCAGAGGACCATGGTCATGGAGTGATGGAAGTAGTGCAAGAACTCTACAGGCACCGATAAGACAAGGAAGGAATGTGGTTAGTTGCATATTCGTATTTTTCCTTCTCAGCCAGTAGCATAATTGGCGCTCGACGCATGGATTCATTGCCAACAACGATTGACGAAAACACACAAAGGTCGATGGTGACACAATATGCAAAATATGAAGAATATGGAGAAAATACAATCACCCCCAACAATGCGTTTGCTCCTGCGTATGCACGTCCGAGGAACACTGCACGGTCCAGATATCGATAATCCACGACAAAGATAAAGGGTTGTTGTTTCCGGTAGAGTAACGCAATTGAAAGTGTCCATTAGCTAATCGCCTGTTGTCCATTGTTCTCGGATTATGCTCCTCGTCCTGGCCCTGGCTTTTTTCCTGCACTGCTCTGTTTTCTGCTCTCCTGCTTTCCGTCCTCGCTGGTTATGTCGCTCCCTCGCATCTCACCGAGTCGCTTTTGTTTTCACAGGCCCGGAAAGTTGGTTTTTGGAAGACGAAGAAAAAGAGGGAAGAGATAAACCGAACAGAATTCGGCCGTCTTCTCTGCCTTTGCTCCCTTCAATCTTCCTTTTGAAAAGAGTGCTGTTTCAAACGTAATCCTGAAGAAAACACAAACGCAAACAAAAAAAAAAAAAAAAAAAAAAGTCCTCGACGACAATGATATCGAAAAGGGAGTCGAAAGGAGAGCAATTGACAAGCAACTGGCACTGGAGGGGATCTCATCTTGGCTTTGCTTCATGATAGAAAACATGAAAAATAGACTTACCAAGAGGCTTCTTCTTGAGGACAAGGAAGACAGTGTCGGCCAACTCCCAGTACTTGACGAGGTAGTTGAGGTAGTACAAGAGCTCGAGACGCTGGGTCCAGGCACTCTGGTGGCAGATGGCGTAGAAGAGACCGTGTCTGGCAAGGATGGGGACCAGGTTCTCGATGAACAGGACCAAGAGGGTGCCGGAGGCGATGGTCAGCAGGAAGTTGTGGAGAATGAACAGGGGCTTGAGCTTGAAGGCCTCCTGGCTCTTCATGATCTGGCGACCGCCAAAGATGACGATAAAGTAGGTGATGGTCCACATGACGACCTCGTACTGGGTCGAGAGTGGGGTGACGCCCACCTGGAAGGCGAACGAGTCGATGGACTTGCCGGTGACAAGCTCGTAGCCCTGGGCAAAGTAGGTGTCGAGCTTGATGCCGAAGGGCTGATCAAGGCTGAAGTTGAGCTTGTCCAGAATGGCGGCCATTTCGGATGATGTGATGGAGGGGGAGGAGAGGAGGGGAGGAGAAGGTGATGGAGATGAGAAGAAGAGGAAAAAAAGAGATGAGAAAGAAAAAGAAAAAAGGCCAGAGTAATAACCCAAAGGACAGAAATAGCCGCGGAAAAGGACAAACAGAAGAGGACAGGGACGCGGCTGTTTAATCACATCATGACAGCTCCAACGCGCGGGTTTCTTTCCATTTTGGCTGTATTGTGATCATTGTTGTTGTGGTTCACGCAGAAAACCAATGCAACACACCCTTCAGCTGTGGGAGTAGAGAGAAAGGGAGAGCGTGTGGGAGTGGGAGTGGGAATGGGTTGGACAGTGCAGTGCAGTGCAGTGTGCGCGAGAAAACAAATATCCAAAAAAAAGCGGAGAAAAAAAAAAGTTCAGGCACAGTGCAAAGTGAAGTCATTGCATATGTCACATCCATCCAAAGGGACTTATATTGGTTGCTCGATCGTTGATATTGACCTTCATGTGCATCCTTATCCTGCTTATTCAACTCAACGGCCATGCCCCTCCTCGTTGCGTTGAATAATTTGTTCCGTCTGTGATGCGTGTGGTACTCAAAAACACTCATGGCTGCCATGGCCATTGCCATTGCCATGCCTCATTACAGCACTCCTGCTTGCCCTTGTGCTCTTAGTTTTCTTTCTCTCTTTACTTACTTTCGGTCTGGCTGTGATCGGTATTTTCCAGCGCGGCAGCTTCTTTTTCCGAGAGGGAGGGAGAGCGAGCGAGCAAGAAATTAATCTCTCGACTGTTTCGTCCAAATCGAGCCATTATCGTACGATGTCCCCTCCACTTCCTTTTGAGTCTGTGGTTTTGTCGTTTCCATTCCTCGCCTCTTTGCCCATTCTCCGTTTCTTGAGAACCAGCCTGCATCGTAGATCTTCAATCCGACAACCATTTATTTTTTTCTTTTCGTTGAACGCTACTTTGCAGGAGACACGTCTCACATACCATCTGGGAAATAGAGAGAGAAACAGAGGGGAGGAGGCATACTTGTTTGTGTCTGTCGGAGTAGCCCA
Organism: Podila verticillata NRRL 6337; assembly: GCA_000739165.1. Lineage (NCBI taxonomy): Eukaryota > Fungi > Mortierellomycota > Mortierellomycetes > Mortierellales > Mortierellaceae > Podila > Podila verticillata. Next base: position 1,396,565 of record KN042422.1, read on the forward strand.
AAGGGACTGGGAGAATTAAAATCCAAACACCCTCTCCCTCCACTGCACAGTTTCGCACGTGAAATGCTGAAATGAGGTATGCACCCCATACAGCCCACAGAGACGCTTGATTATACTACGCTGTAGAAGATGGGCAACAAACAGGCCGTCTTTTATCCGGGTAAGATCATTAAGACTACCTAGACATCTTTCGTTTTTGCGTCGTGAGAAACAAGAAAGATGCCAGCTCCTTCCATCTTCCATTCGGCCTCCCATGTCTCCAGCACACGATGCTCTGTCAACATACGCTCGATAATTCGACATACAACAAGAGGACCCTGAAAAATCCGCTTGGAGCATGTCCTAACTGCGCGCTCAGACACGGACAAAAAAAAATACTTTTATTTATTTTTCTAATATTGTGGGCATCGATGCCTACACTGTATCTGGGCCTCGAGTGCTTTGGCCGCTATCCAGAGTTGTGGACACTGTAGTGCCTGGAGAGATGGTGCTCGTCATCCAGAGCCCAGATCCTTTCCTCGCGCTCGTATTCTTCCCCTCGTACTCCTCCTTCATCTCCTCAGGCGCGAGAGGCCCACCAATGTAATCATAGTCATTGTCTTGTTGTCGAGGAACGTCACACTCACAGTACAGATATCCACACATCGCATAGCTGTAGCAGCTCTCGGGAACCAGCACATTGAGGTCCGGGTATACTGCCTGTACTTGGGTACACATCCCTCAAAGCGGGCCCTCCAAGCCACAAATTGTTCTCTTGTTTTTCGTTTCAGGCAGGATGGGTACCTCCAGCGAGTACAGCCAATGCCAGTGTGTTCTCATCCACTCGATCTCCTCCTGACCGACCCAGTGTTGCAAGCCGTTCACCTTGAACGTCCTGAGGCGCTCTAGTTCCAAGAGCTGGGGTATACCGTAGACTGGATCCATGGAGAGTTGGGAAAAGGGAGACTCTCCCACTGTGTACTCACGGTTGAGGCCGATCGAAAAGTCTTTCAAATAGGACAACGATCCCAATTGCTGCAGGAACGAGGGCGCCAGTCGTTTTGCGGACTCTATCCCTAGCTCGTAGGTGGGGGTATTGTCGTACAGTTGGCAACTAGCCCAGTTACTGTACATGACCTTAATGTCCAGCGTTCGAAGGCCGTTGCAGATCCAGAGAGAGAGGCGGAGACTTTCGGCCCTTAGACATGATGGAGAGCATTGACCTCGAGGTCCTGTAGATTCGGGCAACTGGTCACCGTAGAAAAGAAGTCTACCATGGCGATGACTTCTTGGACCTTTAGCGATGAAAGCGCACCCTACAGAGTTGACAGCATCATTGGAAGCGGTGGTGTACCGCGGCAACTCAAAGACAGAGCGAGAAAGGACAATCCGCTCAGGGACGGAAACCCTTGACCCACGGGGAAGCTCAAGATCTCGCGTGAAAAGTTGAGCTTGCGCAGATTCGGAAATACTTGTCGAAGGGTTGATCCCATGGAGTCCATAAACTCACATGGCTCCGTCGTTACCGGTGTCCCAACTGGGAGGAGGTTGAGGCAAGCACGACCATAGCATCTTGCAAATGTCGAAGTTGGACGCACATAGCTCCAGACTCCCGTAGTTCTCCAGGACGGCCAGGCAGTGACACTGGCCTCGCGCCCTTGGCTAGTTGTCCCATCTCACTCCTATATTTGGCAAAGCTCAACGCAAGGTTCGATCTGACACCTGGACCGAAATGGGCGTTTCTCTTACCGGCCCTGGCCGTTCACCTGTGGGAGATCTCCTGAATCTAGGCAGATGCCACTCTGTAGGTGTGAACTCGGTTGCGATCGACCCGTGAGTACGCTCGGGCCCACACAACTTCCCACTGCTTTTGGGACAGGTTTGGCCTTGATGGCATTAGGCACACGCTGGTAATTAAGGGAGTGCGGTCAAGAAAGTCCGAGAGGCCATGGAGTTGCGCCTCGGTTGTCTTTTCATTTAGATCAACATTATCGATGGAGGTGCCACGCAGATTCGGACTCACGCTCATCAGATCCACGAGATCGTCCAGGCCTGGGAACTCTGAGCGAAAATCGATAACAAAATTGATCTCCAGCAGGTTGACACATGAGAAGGTGTCGAGCATGGCCTGAGGTGACTGAAAACCTTGGCAAGTAAGAGTGTGGATATGGTGGGCGTGCTTTGGCATGCCCTGGGGACCATCATAGTGGAGCGCATAATCGTGGTATGTCGCTTGTTTCCGGGGTGATCCTCCTGGATTTGTCCTGAAAGTAATGTCGTCGTTCCAGAGGATAGGAATAAACGTGTCGTGCCAGTAGCGGTTGACGAGAATGCAGCTGATTAAATCAATGAATGAGAGAGGATCGGAGATGCTATGGTAGATGTGTGGCGCATGAAAAGGAAAGCTGACCATGGTGTTCTAAGGGTGAGAAAAGAATGGAGTGCTGGAGGTGCTGCGTTGTGAAAGAAGGTTCGTTCACTGGGACTCCTCCTTGCAATGACTGATAGAGGCACGGCCCACGAGCAATCGCATGACGACTTCGTCTCTTTGTTTCTGGCATCAAGAATTGGGGGGGGGGTATTAACCAGGGATCTAGAGATGACAGGCAAACTATAGTCTCCCACTCTACCAACTGAGCTATTTTCGGATGCTCTGAAGATGCATCAAGAATGGTGTATATTTCTGCCTTCAAGTTAATCAACACCATTCACACGCACCTCGACATTTCCAAATATGGTAATCATTGAAAGGAAATAATGACATGCGAGGTAATAAGGTACTACTCCCCGTGACCATAGCTACACCAACAGAGTGCTACACTATGACCCAACCTCAGCAAAAACGACATCTTTTAATGCGCCATTTGTTCATCATTATTCATAGTCTGCTCCGTGACGATCAAAAGACCGATCTTCAATTCTGCTTTGATACATAGGCCATGTGCCCTACGGTTCAACTCTCTCAACAGGTTGCTACATATTTTCATGTGGTAGCCAACGATAACGAAACGATTTGGATAAAATTACGGAAATTTTCATTGAAGGCGTTTTGCTGAGTACACTGAGGTAGATAAATTACGCAGATGTGGGCCTTGAGGTCGGCTTTTGTTCGCAATGTCCTGACGAGAAGGCCTTGAATCTGCAGATCTGAGAGGAGCGGGTCTAGAAGGATATTCAGGAAAAAATGCTATGTCTTGCCCGAAAGTGTGATCTACCTGTAGAAGCAAGCAAGGACAACAACACATAAACTGATGAGATGCGGAAAACGGCATGACCGAAAGGGATAACATCGACATGCTTACAGGCTATGAACGGTAAAGCGGTAAAGAAAATTCATGATGAAGAAAGGAATTAGTTGGCTAGGGCGCAACTTGTCATGTTTGGCTTGTCCAGCGCAGATTTTGAGACGGGAATGTTACTTACGAGCTACGAAATGGAAGATTGGCAAGACATTTCAAGATTAGAGGTGTTAGTTGGTTAGAGCGCAATCTGTCATATTCGGCGTATCGAGTGTAGATTTTGAGACATGAACATTGCTTACACGCTACAAAACAGAGAATTGGTTAAAACAAATCAAGACGAAAGGCATTAGTTGGTTAGAGCGAAGCTTGTCGTATTTTGTGTGTCGAGCGTAGATATTGAGACATGAACATTGCTTACCCGCTACGAAACAGAAAGTTGGCAAAGACATTTCAAGATGAGAGGTGTTAGTTGGTTAGAGCGCAATCTGTCATGTTTCGCGTATCGAGTGTAGATAATGAGACATGAACATTGCTTACACGCTATGAAACGGTAAAGCAGGAAAGATAATTCAAGATGAAGTGTTAGTTGTTTAGAGTGAAGGTTGTCATGTTTGGCGTATCGAGCGTAAATTTTGAGACTGGAACGTTGCTTACAAGCTGGAAGACAAGAAATAGTAAAGTATCTAATCACAGTTGATATGAAGAGAGGTATTAGGGTAGAACTGATGGTAGTCGTTTTGTCGCACTTCGCAAGCGAGGCCTCCAATGATGTCTGTTGCAAACTGTAAGGCTCGAGGAACAACTTTATAGAGCCTTTAATGCTCGCTGTAGTCACCGTCGGAGTCGAGTAGCATCATTTTAGGTAATATCATCCAGACGTGGGTAGTCTTTTACTGAATACACGTCAAGACTTACGTGCTATCATCAATGAGGAGACATCGGTGGTATTGGGATAAGTGGGCATTATGTTAGTGAAAGTCAGTTTCTGCTACACCTATGCAATTGTGCTCGTGTACAATTCTGTTGCTTGCAACGTACGTGGGAGCAGCGACCCCGATGGTCACAAGAGCGGCGAGAAAGCACAGGCAAGCGAACTTCATTTTTTTTTTTTGGCTTGAGGAAGGTGAAGACTGAAATAAAAAGAGTGTTAGACTGTGATGCGTTGTGCTGAGTTTCGTTGGTGGATTTTTTTATTTTGGTGATGGGTGGACCGCAGTATTTGAATAATTGTGCGATGGGACAGGACACCATACGCAGAGTGAGTCTTTCGTTTGACTTCCCCAATAAACACGCTGAAAAGGGACACACA